>JAAWXA010000003.1:32251980-32476304 GCA_038090715.1 Florisuga fusca
GAGACAGCACTGGATGCGTGTGCCTGTATTTACGGGATCCAGGGAAAACCTCTGCTCCGCGCAGCGCTGGAGCAGCCTCCTGAGCCAGGCAGGGAAAAATCCTGGAGACAGCGAGGGAGAGACACACACACACACACACACACACACACACACACACACACATGCACACACACACACACACACACACAGAGCGAGAGAGAGAGCGAGGGAGAGAAACGTGCTACACATTGCATCGCCGAAATACAGGAGCAGGAAGCAAATCCTGGCATGGATCGCTGTTAGCTGGAAGAAGGAAGGAAAAGCACCCGCAGTCAGAAAAACTTCCTCACCACCACGAACCCTGCGGCTTCTAGCCCCCAAATTACAAACTGCCTTCTAGGTAGTCTAAAAAAGACACTCTTTGGTAGTATTGCTCTCTGTGATGCTGTTTGGAGTGGGTCCCACAAATATTTTTTTTTTTTCCCCATTAATTATTATTTGTTGCACACAGAAATGTTCCAGATGAAGACATAGAGCAAGGATGAGTCTACAGCCTAAAGCAGAGAGAGGGAAGGATGTTTCTGTGCATCATACAAAGAAGAATGAAGAGGAAACAAGAAAGACAGTCCTTGACCCAGGCAATTTGTGCAACCCTAGGAGAGAAGAGCAGGGGACAAAACCATAAATTCTCTCCTGCAAATGAGCATCTGCAAAAAAAAAAAATGAATGGGGAAAGTGAAGAAAATTCCTGCAAGGTGAATTCAGCCTCCGCTTAGGGAGAAAGAAAAATACTCTGTTCTTTCATATTTGATAGTAAAATCCAAAGTTAGAGTTTTAAAGGATTTATTGCAGTGCTTTTTATGAGTACTGTAGAGAGGTGTGATATTATGTCAGAATTATACAGACAGAGATGTCAGGACCAAGACGAAGTGAAGAAGACCAACATAAGGGATGAGACCATCAACCTGGAGAACCACTTGTCACAGAGGAGTCATGAAGTGCTATCATGCCACTCTCACAATCCAGGACTCGTTCAAACTAGGCAGAATTTATTAAGTGCCAGTACTGCTGCAGTATCACAGTAACTGCAGTGTTACTGTTGGGTCTGGGCCAGTCTATACAGCCTGGTCACACCTGATGTTGTCTGTTCCTACAGCCTCCCTTACTATTTTCCATCTCCCACATTCTTTCTTCTTTCCTCCCCTTTCTACCTACAAACCAAGTGGTGATGCTCTGACACTGCTCCTGCTCACAGCAGCCAAACAGCTGATGTGTGTGAAGCCATTTCTGTGTGTGCACGGCCAAGGGGTGGTCAAAAAGGAGAGGGTGAGCAACAGATTTTATTCAATGCAATCCAGTAGGAAAGACAAGGTGAGCACCTGTTCATGCATCCTCCCCCTAGGGTGGGATCTCTCTAGTGGAAAAAGGCCAAAGCCCAGAGTGATCAGGTTGGAAGGAAAAGGCTGGAGGGGGCAAGGTTAGCAAAAGAGAAATATTTCCTTCCTCTTTCGTGGTCCAAAAGCTCTGTAAAGCTCCATGGACTTGCTATCTTGAAATATACATACTGTATACTACAGCCCTTGCTAGAACTTGTTTTGGGGGGAAGTTGGTGAACAGGTACTTTAACAGTGGCAGGTTCTATCCCTCAGCCTCATCTTTTGGTGGACGGGATGGAAGTCTCTGCTTTAGCAACCCACAAGTAGAAACCCTGATGTCTTACCAGGCAGCTACAAATAATAAGCTATTAGTACATGCTAGTGACCCCATAATAACTAAAAGTGGTGAAAAGTCCACATATTTACTATGTCGAAAAGTTTTGACAGATATGCATGCAAGATCTCACTGTATGTAAGATGCATAGATTTCACCCTGTGGTAGGATCTGGAGGGTGTTACAGATGTTATGCATACCTCACTTCTTCTGGGTTTCTCCTACTTTCCTCTACATTGTGGTCAAAGTGGACAATTAGCTCACCACATATCGAGTATACCAGACTCCCCTGCAATCCAATCTTCTTCAAAATATCTTCAACTCACGGGAAAGTTAATTGACAGAAATTCAAAGATGCAAATGAAAAAATCAGCAAACTAGTTTGAAGTGCAGAAATTATCACAAAATAGCAAGAGATTCTTTGATTAACTCAGGAGGGCATCTATGTTAATTGTTTTTCAGAAAAACATAAATTTGCCAGGCAAACTGGGGTTTACTCAGCCTTGCATTTTTTCAACCACTAGTTTAATTCATACCATTGGTGATATGATAGCACTTTTATACAAGGTGATGACAGCATGATCCAAATTTTATATAACATGGGAAACCCGCTATGAGAAAACCAGACTCATTTCTACCCTTGAACCCTGCCCCTGACATAAATGACCTAGAGTGCCATTTGCATCCTAGTCCTGCGTGTTAAAGGAACACGTTACTAAGCAAAGAACTCACATTTAAACACTTCTGCCATTTCAACAGATCTCCTACTCATCACATGGGAGAATTGTGTGTTCTCAGTACACATTCAATTAATTTCGTACGAAGTGGAAGAGCTCCAAAGAAAGCCCAGGTTGGTATGTGCTCTAAGCCAGTGGCTTTATCAGTCCCTTAGAAACATAACACCTTCTGCCAGGCAGATCATAGGCACAAGCTTAAAACTCTCCTATTCCACATCATTAGGCTATGATGTAGTCACACATTATGCATCGTTTCCCAGATGTACTTTATTAAAAAAAAAAAAATGTAACTAGCATGTTTCGCAGGTAGTGAAAATACCACTTTAATTTGTTCTTTCAGAAGGGGGCACAAGTGCTTACTGTTTGCTAAAGCAGAAACCACTAAATATGCATAAGATGGTAAAGAAAATCCCCCTTGCTCCACTTTGACATGATTACTATCTTCCAGGTCAAAGTGTTCTCTGGTAGAGATGGACTTGACTCTTAGTTGTCACATACCACTTAGTACTCAAGCCTCTGAGTTATTTGGTAAAAGAATGGGTTTTTTGCTACATAGATTCACAGAATAGTTTGGGTCAGAAGGGACCTTTAAAGGCCATCTAGTCCACCTCCTGTGTAGTAAGCATGGACATCTTCAACTAGTACAGGTTGTTCAGAGCCCTCTCCAACCTGACCTTGAATGTTTCCAGGGAGGGTAAACCTACCACTTCTCTGGGCAACCTGTTCCAGTGTTTCACAACCCTCACTGTAAAAAGACTCCTTATATCTAATTTGACTCTATCCTGCTTACGTTGAAAACCATTACTCCTTGTCCTATTGCTGCAAGCCCTGCTAAAAAGTTTATTCCCAAACACGAAGTTTGTGGAGAAACACATTCAATTCATTTGCATAAGCACCAAAATGAAACATTTAATTTTAGCTAAGTGGAACATTTTAATCACCAGAAGATGTTTCCTTGCTTTTTTGCATTTCTGTGGAAAGAAATAATAGCACTTTAAAAAATATATTTTTAGTATTTTTGCTTGCTTGGCAGTCAGACTGAAAATCATTTACCTTCTTTGAGAGCCCTCTCCAACAAACTCTTTCAATGTAGTGACATAGATGATTGGTTAGAATGAAGATTTTACAGTGCATCTACTGGCCAAGTTTACCACAAGTGGGCTTTTTTTTTTTTTTCCCCCAAGTTATTCCAAATAGGAGGCATTTATTTGTATAAAGTTCTACTGATTGATTTTTTTGCAAATTTTTCCTACAGTTGTGCCAAAAATGTGGAAGACAAATGATTTTAAACCTTTGTTTCCAAATACTTCTATTTAAAAAATGAATTAAAAGTGATCATTTACACCCCATCATAATAAAAATGTCAATGCAATGTGGAGCAGCAGCCAGCATTAATTCCTCCAACCACTGGAACACTCTGCCCCACATGGCTGAGGCAACTTTATGGTTTGCAGTAAAGCAGCCATGGAATCACTGACCAATACGGACAAATATAAATATTGAGTTGCTACATCATTGGCCAATCAGCCATCATCTTGAGCTCTGAACTATTTAAGAACATGATGGAAAAACACATGATTATATATTTTAAACACAATGTATATAGCACAGTCATGAGATTGCACAAGGAAATTTTGCTCATTTTTGCCATGTTTTTGAGCTACTTCCCTTTAGAAACAGGATATATGATGCTACATTGAAAGACACATCGATGTATTTTCAAGTGTAGATGAGGCACTTCAGGACATGCTCTAGTGAGCATGGTGATATTTATGTTATGCTATGTTATTTTACTGAGGGATGTGGGATGTTGATGACTGGGTGTGCTCATCTTAGAGGTCTTGGCAACTCTGTGACTCTGTTATTCTGTATTATCAAAAAGGTCTCATTGATGTCTTGGGACTGCATAGGCAAAAGCATCTTTCACCTGACTTGAAAATAAAGCTTTGGCAAATGTCAAAATGCTCTGTAACTCCACTTAAAAAAAAAAATCAAAAAAAAAATCTGAAGTTGAATTCTAGATTGACTGTTAAATCTATGAGCTCCACAGATTCGCAGCTTTCACATAATGGAAGTTTCACAGGTTTAGGCAGTAATTGGTGAGATTCTCAGATGTCCAGCAGAGTTACTGCTTGTGCAGTGGCTCTGATGTTTCAGTTATTTCTGCAGGTAGAGGACTGCTTCTGTGAAATTAGCCCTTATCTGCATTATCAGGCATTGAAGAACTGCAGAACCTATCTATATCTCTGCCCGTGTGGGGCTGGATGGATCCTCACTTGATCCTAGTGGAAGAACCATCCCCGCACGGGCTTCCAACATGTTTCTTTACAGTACAGAATACATCCTTGATATTGAAGACCAAGTCACCCACACTCCAGGCTATAACCCCTAACAGGGAAATCTGAACATGCTCCTTTTTCTGTAAGACCGTGTGGATAAATATGAATAAATTACACGGAAAACAATGTTCTTTTTTTCTACTCCTGGTGGATGTGGGTTTTTTAAAGCTCAGAAAACATTAATTATATGGTGATAAGGTTAACACTGTGAATAAAATTGAGCTATGAGTTTGTCCCACTAAAACTTCCCAAAGAGCAGTTCAATGAAGGCTTCCATCACAGCATCAAAAGATCTCTTTTAACTGTTTTTTCATATTATGTCCAGAGAATTCATAGAAAAACTTTGTCTGCATGACACTAACTTCTTTTACTTATCACCTTACTCTAGAGGGGAAAACTTCTGGTTTTAAAGTCTTATGCAATGTATGGTATTTGCTGCAAAATTAATGCAAAGCCCAGTTCTTTCCAAAAAGTAAGCTCTAGAAGGCACAGGTGTGAAGAACTCATCTTGCTCTTGAAGTTGCACTCAAAAAATAGAATTGTCAGCACAGCTGCTACATAAGTCCTCTTAGAAAAGGTTTTCAGACTCACGGCCAAGAAAACAGACCTGCTAAATATACAGAATAATGAAATATCACTAGCTGTCTTTCCTCTGAAAATTTTTAGAGACAGAAGGTAAAAGAATGATCTAAGATTCCATATGCTCAGTTACACATAATATAGAAGGCTTAGGCTCTCATAAAAAAGGTTTATAAGTGGTAATCAGTAAGAGCATATAAATTATAAGCAATAGTGACTGCTCTTGAAATCTTTAGGCTATGTTACTTGGGGCACATAGCAGCATTTTATTTTAGCTGTTCATTTTATGAAACCTTCTGTGAACAAATGCTGGAAGTTTATGCATAGCAACTGAATAGGTAGGTTAAAATGCCTGGGCATCACAGAGGCAGTACTCAAAGGCTGGCCACAAGAGTTTAGATGAGGATTAGACAAACAACCTGTATCTGTATCTAATCTATCTATATCTATATCTATATCTATATCTATATCTATATCTATATCTATATCTATATCTATATCTATATCTATATCTATATCTATATCTATATCTATATCTATCTATATCATCTATATCTATATCATCTATATCTATATCTATATCTATCTATATCTAATCTATATCTCTACCTATCTATATTGATATCAATATTGATATCATCTATATCTATATCTATATCATCTGTATCTATATCTATATCTATCTATATCTATCATCTATATCTGTCATCTATATCTATATCTCTCTATATCTATGTAAGACCATACCTTTTCATTACAGTAAACAACAAAACCATCAGACGGAAGTGGGGGTATATAGAATTCTGCTGTTATGCTCAATTTCACTGAAGTCCATAACGCTTTTAAAGTTTGAACAGATGTCGGCAAAGTTCCAAAATCCATCTATTTATATATTTGTGTAGATCTTCTGCTGACCAAGGAACAGCATTGTAAAAATTATGTACTGCTTCTTTTATGATGTTATAATGCTTTCCTGCTAAGTGACTGGTCTCCAGCTCAGGCAAAATTTTGACATTGCATTAGATATTTCCAGAGCAAATGCCATCTCTCATAAGAACAAGTATACACAAAATTCCATCCATTTTCAAACACATACTTGTATGAATCTGCTTCTCTAGTTAATCCAGGGATAAGATGCAACATCTGTTCTTATTCTTAACTCCACAAGATTACCTTAAAGGTTCCTAAAAATGGCTAAGCGTCTTTTTATCATTGTTTTTCTGCCCCACCTTAGCATCATTAGAAAGTAATAAGTAGAACAAAAGCGACTTGCTATGCAAAATCAAAGGAAACTGTTAATTTCCAAACAGCATTTAGACTGTAGATTAATATCTTTGTTAACTATTACTTTTTTTTATACATGCTTATATCAGATATCAAATAACAAGTTATATCATAACAATATTACAGTGTTGCAAATATTTTATATGCAACAGATTATCACTAGAAAAACTTGCTTTATTTAGATCATATGCCTGAGTAACGCAAAAGCTAGCAGGTGTCTCCTGTTGACAATTTTCATTTCTAACTTATAAATCTACAGTACAGTTCTTTTCAGCTGAAAGCTGAGACAATGTTATACTGTAAACAGAACATGGAGGATCTTTTTGGTGGTAAAGTGTACTACAATATATGCATTAAAGCTGTCAATGTAAGGTTTATACTTTTAAAATCACAATTTCCAAGCAATGTGTTTAAAAGTATATGATATGTTCTCTGACAAAAATCAAAGGGCTTAATATATTTTTTAAATTACAGCTATAATGATTCCATCTGCAAAAGATGTAATTTACTGGTCTATTTTCATAATGAATGGGAGCATAACGAATCACAGCTTATACATTCAGCATACAGGGTATCTTAGGCTTGACTTGAAATGTGCATTACGATAATAGTCAAGATTTTATGGGAGAGTAAATTTTCTTTTCATTTCTTGGCATGCTCACCTTGTCAGCTTTTTTGCGCATTTTAGTTTTCTAAGACAAAATATCTTTTAGGAACATCAGCAACTGAAGTGAGGGAGGAAGTTGCAATGGTGCATTCCCTCCCATGCATACACATGTGTACTGGAAAGGGGGTGAGAAAAGAAAGGCCAAGTTCTTAGCTAAAGATAGACAAGGAACCTCTCATGAGGATTAAAGGAAATATACCTCAGGTACAGATACACAACTTCATTTTTCTTGGCACTTTTATTAAAGTCGTGTCATTGCCTTTTTGTCATGGTGTGGACAGGTCATGCCCAATAACGAACGATTTGCTCAAGATGACAGATTATGTCTGTAAATTCATCCTTTTCTCTACTGCCATCGGCACATGCTTTGGGCCACTGTTGGAGAATGAACAGCCTGCTAGATCTACCCTTTACTCAAAGACAGCATAGTCATTTGTATGTTATATTATTTATTTGGATTGGATCTAATGTACCTAAAATGGAGGATAACTTAAAAATAAAGTCAATGTTTATTTCTTTGGGTCTGCAAAAGCATACTGGTTTCTAAAGTGCATTCAAATAATTCATAACTCCATCAGGAAGCTGTGCAGAAACCCCCATACACATGTGTGCCTTGTAAATCCCTCAGACACCTCTGGTTAGCAGTCACACCCTGCAAATGTTCCAGAGATTGTTAAAACCCAGCTTTTTTACACTTTCCACAGTCAGGGAAGTTCACATTAATTAGCATATTCTACAAGAACTCTGGCTGAATGAGTATTATTTTCCTTCTAAAAGTGTGTCCTGGTTCGTAGGAAAGCACAGTCTTTCACAGAAACACAGAAACACAGAGTCACTTTCCCTTCCTCTCATCCATCCCTTCCAGTAAGTCTCCCCTGACTCGCTACTGAGTGGTACTACATAGGAAGGAAAAATTTTCAGTTCCAGCAGTAGTTTCTAGTTTTCTGCAAGAGAGCTCATGTCCATTTGACCTTTAAATGGCAAAACTGCTAAGATTTTATTAATATCGGTGTAAAAGTCTTAGTTTGTTTTTTTCCTCAGGACCTTAAATTCCAAACATTTAATTGAATAAAAGGATCCCTTTTCCTAGGGAGAGGAAAGCTCACAGAACCTCTCTTCTGCATTTACCAGCCTACTGGTCAGACAAATATGTGTCTGCTAGAGCCTTATGTTTATGTTCAGCAAGCTACAAATCCAAGCATAGGGAAAGAAAAGGTTTTTTTCATGAGAAGTTTACCACACTTCCTTCAGGACACTTTTTGCAGATATTACAAAAAAAAAGGACAGTATCCTTTTGACAATAGTCTTGTTCGGGGAATTCTGTTGATTTGCAATTTTGATACAGAAAAATCAGGTGTGTATTGATCTGTCCTTATTCAATTCTTTGTTTAGTGGCAGCTAGTTTTTCCTGTACTGCCTCAGTACTTTTTGGTAGTTCCCAGCATTACCTTAACCTCTTCTGGGAGTTATGTCTTGTATTTGACCTTTCTCCAATCTTTAGACAGTAACTGGCTTTAATTCTAAAATGTGTATTTGTTAAGTAACTCAGATGCTTCATTTTTACTTCCAGGCTCACAGGTTATAGCAGAATGCCTATTTCCCTGAAGATTATTTTCATTAACCCCACATGAACCCTTCATCAAGATGCGTCAGTGTATCTTCCTTTGACATATTTTGCTTCTCTCAGCAAAATTATCATTAGTATAATTACATCACCATCTTCTTTTTTTCAGAGCTCAGAGTCTTAAGGGCAGGAGTTTATTTGCAGAAAGCAAGAAGAAAAAAAAACAAGGCACTTTGTTTTCCCATTGCAAGTACTTCTTTGCAGTTTCCTCTGTAGCAACAAAACCATCACAAAACCATGACCCTTAAGAATAAATCACTTCCAAAGCAGGTAAAACACAGAAGAGAGACTGTGGGAACCCAGAAGATAAAGGTGTGTGTCTTTGTATAGGATCCAGCAGACTACCTGATCCTCATGCCTGGCTTGTTACCCACGGATACCAAAGGACCATATGACCCCATGGGCATGTAGCACATCATGGCAGATGGCCAGCTGCCTCCAGGCAGCCTTTGAAAAACCATTTGCCTAACCTGGCAAGCTGCAGATAATTGGCTGAAACATTTCTATTATCTGATAACATCTTAGGGTGGTGTCTTTGTGAAGACAGCAGGCTTGCTCCCTGCCTTCCCTAGAAGAGGTGAGAGACAGCTTGGAAATCAGTGACTGGGGGAGTCACTTTCAGCCTCAAATCTTTGAAGATAAGTCTCTCTGAAAAGTCAGAACCTCAAGTTAGATATCCTTTACAATAAACAGAAGAAATGTAAAAGACCTTTTCCTCTGTTATCTGCAATTCCAGTGGGAGTTTTGTATGTGAAAATTGCTGAATATGCAGAAGGTCATTTATAAGCCTATTCATACTCTTCTCTGTGATGACTAGAACAAAAGTTGAACTTCTTACACTTTGCTACCACTATTTTCCAGTAGTGGTGGCACCAGATGACTTTCTGAGATCCTTTTTAATATATTATCCTATGACTCTGTGATCTCAATGTGACATGAGATATAAAGTTATACAATGAAAGAAGGAAAAAGGTCTCTGAAAGAATTTGGCACCATGCCCCATCTTTCTTTGTGGTTCTGCAGGAAAAATCCTCAACTATAGGAGTCATGAGAATGATTATCGATAGATCAATGACTCCTTTCTTTCTGCTTGTCAAAATGGAACAACAAAGCTCACTCGGGAAGACTAAGATTGGGATGCACTCTTTGAGGTTGAGCAGAACAACAACTGTGATGACTATGCCCAAAATGCAAATCTGTATTTATTTTTTTTCCTGGACATTTTAATTGGCTCCAGTTGTCTTTCACTGCATGTGTAGTGAAAGAATAGCACTAGCTCATACTCTTTCTATGTTACTTTAATTATCATGTTCTTCTGTCCAGCTAAAATGGCTTCTTCCTGCTTTTTTTAAATGCTAAAATATGTATAATTCCTTTAACAATAAATATTTACAAAATACATGTATGACAAAACTCATAATTCCTACAATGCTTTTGGAGACCTTTTTAGAAACACCTGGCATCTAATGTCAACTTAAGTGAGCTTGGTATCTTTGAACATACTCTATGCAGATGCTTTTGTAAATCTGATTCCCTTTTTTCTATGGAAGAGCTACAAAAAGTGTTTCTTGGTGCTTTTCCTCTACCATGTACTTATTTGTAAATTAAAAGCTCCAAAAACTAAGCCAAGCTCTTTGAAAAACACATGAGTTAAAAGAACAAAACCGAAAAACAAAAAAACCCATTGTATAACTCTGATCTGAGTAAAGATATTGTAATGGATTTACTGTGTTCAGTTTTGGACCCCTCACTACAAGAAAAACATGGAGGCTCTTTTTTGTCCAAGGAAGGGCAACAAAGCTGGTTTAGAAGATAATTCTTATGAGGGGCTGCTGAGGGAAATGGAGCTTTTTAGTGTGGAGAAAAGGACACTGAGGGGAGAACTTACCACTCTAAAACTACTGTAAAGAAGGTTGTAGCAAGGTGGGTATTGATCTCTTCTCCCAAGTAACAAGTGATAGAAGAAGAGGAAATGGCTTCAGGTTGTGACAGGGGAGGTTTAGATTGAATATGAGGAAAAATTTCTTCACTGGAGGGGTTGCAAGGCACTGGAAAAGGCTGCCCTGGGAAGTGGTGCAGTCACCATCCCTGGAGGTATTTAAAAGATGTGTAGGTACAGTGCTTATGATACATGGTTTACTGGTGGCCTTGCCAGTGTGCTAGGTCAGTGGTTGGTCTTGACCTTAGAGGTCTTTTCCAACCAATGATTCTGTCATTCTATCATTCTTCACACATACTGTGCTTTTACTTTACTGGGTGTATGCATATTATGTGTGTTTAAATGGAATGCTAAATGTTGTGTAGTCAGTCTAGCTATGTGCAGTAGATTGCATTTAGACACGCATAGTCTGTCCATGGAACAGAGTCCTTCTGTCTAAATTTCAGGTTACATTTGCTGAAGTCTTATGACTTTATCTGTCAAAAATTCTAGACAAATAGCTAGAAAGATCAACTCCAGTCACTGATAACATGCAAAAACACATATTGCCAAACAGTAGACAGTAAAAACCAGAACAACTGACGGATAAAGAATTGACTTTAGTGCACCTTAATGTCTGTCATTGTCCTAGTGATTCCTCTCTGTGCATCAACCCAAGGACATAATCTGCATGCAAGCTAAAAGCTTCATACAATTTTGTCAGAGAAGTTTGGGGTAGAGATTTGCTGCCTTGTAATAGTAATCTACAAAATCTGAACACCACTTGAATGCTAAACCACATACATCTTGCAAAAACACAAGGATTAACCAGAAGACTCAATAATTTAAGTCTTAACACACAGGATATGTAAGGCACATGCAAATATTAGCTGAGGAGCACATTTCCATACCATATATACAATGCATGTACCACATGATCCTCTTGTTTTTGTCAGTTTCTAATAAAGTTACTCTGGTATTTTGCAATACATTATGAATGCTGGAGTGAAAGAGAGAAGATTGAATACAACACAGTGAATACAACACAGTGTAAATTTTCAGCTGTGATGGGTAAGAAAGATTTCACTCACTAACTCCGTTGTCATATTGAAGTCAGCTCTAAAATACCTTTGCAAAGCTTCTAGAAATATGTTTATGTGCTCTCATAAAAGTCACAGATCAGCTGAATTTGAAAACCACAATATACTTCATATTTTTCAAAGTATATGTGGAAGCAAACATTGATAATATGAGAAAGAAATCTGCTTTTCACTTGGTAGAGGTAGAGTAAGGTTTTTGAACTTAAAATAGAATATTGTTTTAAAGATAGTTAATGACAAGATAGTGAATACTGTAAATAGGAATATTGCTTCTATAAAGGAAGCTATGCTCATCCCCAAAATTTTATGTTCAAGTTTCTAGCTTAAACTTATAGATGATAGATTGTTTTGGGGATGATGGTTTATAATTGATTTATGGGGTAGTAGACATATTCATCATACTTCTATCACATTTGATTAAAAAAAAAAAAAATCAAGAAAAAATTTGGTCTGTTCCCTGACTGTCAGGAGCAATGGTACCATTACTTGCTTTAAAAGATGTGAATGATAAATTTAGTTCTTTAAAATAATGCTTTAGGTTTATGTTTGTCAAACATCTATTCTATATATGATGCACATATACTCTGTATTATGACCTGATTTTAGACATCTGTTACACAGAGGGACTTGCTACTAAATTTATGGCTCATAAAGAAGTCAAACTTAAGAGAAATATCCTTATTCTTTCCTTGAAAATCCCTGATGGTTGCATTCAACTTCTAAAAAAAAAGGAACAAAGGAATTTTAAGTCAAAAATTAATTTATCACATTTAATGCTTGTGGGGTTTTTTGACTTTGTTGTTGTTTGGATTTCAGGTTTTTCTAATAATAATTGGCAACTCAGTCTGCTGAGTTTTGTTACAGGTAAAGAAGATAACAGCCTGAAGTTCTGATGGGAAATAATCAGATTTTATCAGCTGCCTTTTAGTCCTCATCTATATTTCTTTATTGTATCTGCAATTTTATTGTTTACATTTCTCTGTTTATTGAAGAGTCTGTGATTAAAGATAGAGCTAGCAAAGGTGAATAGTGTTAATCAGACCCTACATCTCCTGGCAGTGATCACTGCAAAAATATTCTCAGTGCAAAATAACTAGCAGACCAGCACTAGGGACATATTTATGGAGGTATTAGCTTAGTGGCAGGCAAGACGTTCAGCACCTAGCAAATCTTACTCCAAGTATTAGCACTTGAGAATTTTACAAGATAGTTACTTTTGAAAGGAAATAGAATATTTAAGCTCAACAGGGGAGGATGATGTTTACAAAGTCTCTAAATAGAAAGACGATGACCTCAGCTTAAATGATTGTTAACAAAACATTAGTGACCTATTCAGTGACCCCATATATTTCTGCTTTACCGTATCTTTTTAGCCACTTAATACATCTTAAACTCCAAAAGGGCAAAGCCAGAATGTTAGTGATTGTAGGTGATGAGTGAAGCCAGATATTTTCAAATAAAAGATACCACAAAATATATATTTAAAAAACTGTGTCTAGATATGAAGCCCCCAGTACCATTTATCCCATCTGCTACTCTGGGCAGGAAGTCTGCACTTAATATACATGGAACTAATTTTCCTCCTGGGGACCAACCCTTGTCACATTAGTGACCTTTTCTTCTTTCTATTTTTCCGATATACAGTATTCTGTGAATATTACAAACTGTAAGGTTCAGAGCACACCAATACAAATTTCATCTACATCAACTTAAAGAAAACAGAACTAGCCATTCTTTTTCAGAAGATCCTTATAAAACTAAGTGGTTTGGATTCTCCCAAGGCACTGTTTCTCAACTAGGGATTATGCTGGTGGAATGAAATGTTGACAGAGTAATAAAAATATTCATTTAAATATTACATGAATAGAATGAATATTCACAGCAATCAATCAAAACCTTGGATAACAGGAGGAAAATGGGAAAAATAATATGCATTCCATAACAATAACACTATTCATGATGAATAAATCCTTTACTACAATTTTATAGAAAACAAGGAAAGAAATAATCTTTGAAAAATGGTTAAAGTAGATGGGTTTTTTGATTCAACAAGGATTCAACATCCTTGCGATGGAAATGTTCCTCTAACAAATTCATTGCTGGATTATGTTTTTATCATCTCAGTCTCTGTGAACTCTAAGCAAAAACATTCTGTGGGTGGTAGAATAATGCCATTTGAGTCATAACATAATTCTCCAGATGCTGGAAAAGGACAGAGTTTTACTGACAAATATTTACCTATTTAAAGAAGCCAACAAAAGTACATAGTGTTTAATCATCTCAGTTTTACTACTTGTCTGAGACAGTTTAATGTACTGAAACCCAGCTTATGAAGCATTCAGAATTCCAAGGCAGGAACAAGGCTCAAAGATTACATCCCATCTCTGTGGTACAGGAGTAACAGTATGTAAATTTTACTGTGGTATCACTCTTCCTGCTTTCACTGTTATTCAAAGTCATTCTTCTAATTCATCCTTGAAAAAAAAGCAGAAAAAAGCAGGAAAAAAAGAAGACTGTAAAAGCATAAATTAACATTCCTGTTTTCAGGAAAATCATTTCTTATCCTTCATTTAAACCCCCCCCCCCACTTATTATGCTATGCTCACTCTCCTGTGCCTGCTTACTTTTATCAGAATGAAAAAACACCAAACCCTAAGACATGCTATATAAGGGAACTGGAAAGTCTCACAGTATGTTAGCACAAGTTTTAAAGCTCCCTTTTTTTCTAAAATAAATAAAATTCAGTAGAACCTGCAAGACTGCGGTTTTTAACCACCAGTAACAACTTTTGTGTTTTCTAACTATGCAGGGTAATATATTACAATGCTTTTTCTGGTCATTTCTAAAACACAACTTACGCAATGGAACTCTGTTAAGTGCTACCATCAGCTGTTATTGGGAATAAGTGAGTCTTGCTGGAGCACCATCTGCAATTCTAGTATTCACCTGTCAGGATGCCTACGGAATCATTAGAGGACATGAAAAAAAATCTATCATGATAAGAGACTTAAAAACCTTAATTTCTTCAGTTTACCTAAGGGAAAGTTGAGAAAGTGATGTATCACAGTCTACCTGTACTCATACAGGGAAAGATTTCAGGATCGATTGCTGAGACACAGACATTACGAGATGCAATGCTAGGGAACTGCAGTTGGGAGAATCTAAACCACAGGGCATAGGTTTTTCTTTTATGATGATGTTATTTAATCTTCAGAAGCTTATACTGGGAGGTGATCAATTCCTTATCACTTCAAAATCTTTAAATCAGTTCTATGTGTTTAAAAATATGATGGAAGTTATAGACTGCATACAGAAAATATTAGGTGGGATCTTATGCAGTTATGAGGTTAAGCTGGGGTAAGGGTGTTGATATTTAAATGTATAGCTTGTTTTCAAGCATTCCTTTGCATATAACTGCACTTGGACAGAAACTGGCAGTGAACTTAACAGTCCTCGCAAAATTCAGAAAAAATAATGCATCACATATACATGATTTACCATGTTCCGTGTAAACTCATTCTCTTTCCCTGGTTCATCTACCATAGTGAGGTCTTCTGATTTACTCACAGTCAGAAGGTGAGAGCATCAATGACCAAAAAAATGTTGCCAGAAGCACAAGGCACTGGTTTGGGGTTTTTTGTACCTGTTCAATTCAGCATGATGCAAAGTGATTATTATGCAAAAAGCAGTTCAGCGTCCTTTCTTGTACTTTTCCCTGGGAAACAAAGTGTGGTTTGTTCTGTGAGAAGTCTCACTTTCCGTGCCTTTTAGAAGAGAAGGGTTTTATTCTTGTCCTATTTTGTACACTTTAGAGGCCTTAGTCCGCTAGATACAGCTTTGTGGTTATCAAAATGTTTCTGAAGTCTCTTTTTCATCCTTCTTGATGACATAAATATATAGCTCACTCTACCTCAAGATGAAGGTTAACGGAGGGAGTTTTCATTACTTCCACCCCATTTGCTCTCATGTTCTTTCCACTCTGTGGATCATCAACACAACTTGTTCTTCCCACTGATGTCCTTCTTCAGTTCCATGATAACACAAATTAAATGTAAGACTACCCAAAATTTGACCGAGCTTTGGGAAAAGAAGTGGTGGTAACACAAAAAGCAAGGAAAAGGGCTATTAAGATAGAAAAAGGTGGGGGCACAAACTCTACTGTAATGGATACGTTGTCATTTATGTAGGCTGGATTTCCATGCAGAGCTAGCAAGAGGTCCGGGGTCCTCTTTTTGCCACCAAATGCCAAGCAGGAGAGGGGATATTTCTCTTCCCACCCAAATCTCTTTCCTTCCCTGGGGTGTCTGGTAAAGGGATTGTGCTCCTGACATGGATGTCCTACCTCCTTAACCTATTCTTGACAAGGCAGCATCTGCCCCTGATGTAACCTCAGTGGCTGCAGCTTGCACTATCAGATTGTACTAATATGTCACATATTAATGTAATAACCTCTACAGAGTTAGAGATAAGAGGTTAAAAGTGCAAGTACTTATCCTTTACAAAACAGATTTTATCAGATTAATCAGTTCACAGGATACAGTTTTACAGAGCTCCAGTAACTGAACAGTAGTCTGATAATCAGTGTATTAAAAATTTACAGGAAGGATTTTTTAAAGCGACAAATAATCACAAATCAAAAAACTTGATATACATCTTATACACCTACTCCTCATTATATTAAACTATACTGATTCTCTTTTGTCTGCAGAGAAGAGACTGATTTGGGTGACCTGTTCAGATTCTCTGCTTTTTTGAGGCCACAATTTTTTTCAGACTTTATTCCATCTTCTTTGAGACTGGAATTTCTTCATCCTGTTTCTTACAACTTTGTGTTGAAATATGTGTCCAGTACAACAAAAAGAATGAAGAGGCTATTCACTCACCTGATCCAGTCTGACATGATAAAATTTTAACTCAGCCTCTGCTATGTTTCAGTCAGCAATAAAAAGATAACAAAAAAGAAAACAACTCATTGGGCAGTATGTAATGTAAAAATACATTAGTAACGTATGGCAATGTGTAGAAGAAAACTCTTTGAGAGAAACACCAGTAACTCATCGTTTCCATAACAGAACAATACTTCAAATCAATTTACTTTATATCCATGCAACTTGTTATCCTTGACTGTATTGCTAGGTTGTAAAGACTGTCAGTTGTTGACATAAAATACATTGTGGATTCAGCTAAACAGACTAGGGGGATTTAAAAGATATAACCAGAATACTTTGAAATACTTCCTTTTACTAACAGTTTCAAGTTGATTTAGTAAATAGGGAGATAAAAATTTAATCAAAGAGCACTGAAAAGCATGAGCTGACCTTAATAAAAATAAGTAGGTGAAATTATAAATTAGTTTAATTAACAGAAATCTGATATCAACTGATTCAGATAATTTACCATGCTGACCACTCAAGTTTATTTCACTAATGGAGAGGGAGCATAAAAAAAAGAATTCAATGCATCACAACAGTTTAGTATAATTTCATAATTTTCTCCTAATCCCTTTAGCAAATTGCATTTCTTTAAATAAAATTCCATTTTGCATTCACACAACAACATTCAAACAGCACAGAAACTTTGAGGTTCTCAGTGACCTACTTGCATAATGCAAATTCTATAAAAATATACAGGATATAGTGAGTAAAACCAAAGGCTTGATTTTACATTGAAACAGGTGGGAAATTTGGGAACACAGAGCTATGTTTTTCGTGCTTATAAGAACAAAAATACCTTATGAAATAATTATTAAATCATCAAATTATGCCAAGTAAAGCCTCTCAAACTTTGTAAGTCAAGTACACCGATGATTTTGCTCCAAAGCTCCAAATTCACTCCGTCTGGAAAACTTGCAGCCACCTCAGCATATACATACCAAGTTGTAAGAAATATCTTGTCAACAACAGCTGACAACGCAGTTTCTGCCTCATTTCCAAGCAAATGTATGTGTGCAAGTCAAACAGCATGCATGAAATTATCATACTGAAATCAGTAAATGAGGGACTGCTGAGTGCTTCGTGCCTCGGGTTTTTAAGGCTAGAAGATATTTGTAAAATTATTACTGTATCTTTTGTCTTTTTCTCTTAAAAGAGAATTTAACAGACACCTTTGAAAAGCTTGTATTTCCCTCATTTCTCGTGGTCTCAGCAGCCTTTAAGTTTTATAGAAATAATTTGAATCTGAAATTTGCAGATGTTTTCTTTTCACTTGCCCTTTTTATTTCTTTCAAATAAAGGAAATTAAACTTGGGCGGTACAAAAGGTAAAATTAAGATCGTCATTCTGCTTTTATGAGTTTCAGCCATAGTTCTCATTCAAGCACCATAAGCATTTTTATTTCTGGCTTTCAGAGCCCAGGGTCCCTGCTTTATGCCTGGGAATTTCAGTATCCCAAGGCCTTCTGGTCACTCTCCCTGCAGCTGCTGCTCAGGGGCAGTCATGGCTGTATTGTCCACGGTCAAATGCAGAGCATTATTTGTTAGGATGATGTCTGTGCATTCTTGAGAGCACTTGCTGGATCATGACAAGTTCCCAGGAATATCTGATGACATTGGGATTGTCAGGGAGAGTTTCAGAAAATGGGCCAAATATTTGGCCTTCCATGATTACTGTGCTGCTCTGTACTGTCCTGCAACAACCTTAAGCCTCAAAACAAGACAAAACTCTGAAAGCATTATAATTTAACATTAAAAATCCCAACACAACTCCTTGCCTACAGCTATTTTTATTTTCCTCAAGGAGCTGTGGTTGTTTGGTTTGTTTGTTTATTTTTTCAAATAACACCATATGAAATTGTGATAAATGTAGGATTGTTTCTTTTTGCTCTTTCATTTTAGCATAATGTAGACAAGGTCCAAAAATTTAAACTTCTAATCAATCAAAGGATGACTAAAATTTTAATTAAAAAGAACTGGAGAAAATTAATCTTGTTGAAGTTGAATCTTATTCTGTCCTGTTGGTATCTGTCAATATGTTATTCATCTTCATATTTTATGAAAGTTTTGGTTTCAAACACTGTGGATTCTTCATGTAGTGCAGGCTGAAACTTCACAGAGGCACTTAAAACAAGAAAAGGTAGAACAGTAAGCAAACTGAGAAAATATCAGAGAGAAGTCTTTATACAACACAACAGTTAAAATATATCTACTTCTTGAAAAGACATTATTTGTAAATAAACCCAATCTTAAACAATCTCAAAATCCTTGCTGTATTTTTATTCTAATAAAATAATCTATATTTTTTCTTAAAAAAACCCAAACACAACAAAAACAAAACTGAAAAAACACTTTAACTTGTTAGATTCAACAATAAACTAAATGAAAAATCATTAGTAATTTTCTCCAAGAAGACAAGAAAATAGTTTCTTAATAAACATGGAGCTGCTTCACAATGGTGTATAGAAAAATTATTAAGTAGTCCATTTTCAACATAATTGCCAAACCCTGGTCATTCTCCTGTTCCCTCCTACCTCTTTGTGCATTAATCCATCAGAAATAATGCAGCATGCATGTTTATTCAGGGTCCTGTTCCTGCTGAAAACTAATTTCCTCACTTTTCTTCAGAAACAATGCCAGCAAAAGGGAAGGTTTTTGTAAAGATGTGGGGCAGAGGAGAGAGGGAACAGGTAAAAGAGGGCAGCATTTCTCAAGGACTGAGATTGAAATACCATGGTATTGCCCACAGTATTGGAGAGAGTCCACAGAAAGTTCAAGGAAACAGCAGGAATTATAAGATGCAGCTTAAAGAAAGTCATGCAAGAAAATACATTTGATGTACTTTAAGGCGAAGGGAAAGTGAAAGCCTGAGGAGATTCATGCTTAATTGCCCAGAAAGCCACATGAACAAGTTTAGCAAACAGGAACATTGTCTGAAAGAATACATTAACTTTTAAGGAAAGATAGCATAGCCATGCACTTCTATATTTTAATCTTTTTGCTTGTTTTCACATCCCTAGGAAACCTTGTTCCTACTGCGATTGGGAAAGTTGTCTCATTAGTCTGCTCCAGCATCTTTACACAATTCCAGCTGCCAGACACAGACTGTCATGGTAACCATGGGTAGGTACAGTACAAGAGACTGTACATGAAGCCTGTCCCAAAAGTATGGGAACTGGGAGTTGTTTTCCTGGTAGGCAAAGCAGGAAACCTGACACCAAAGGAAGTGTAACTGGTGCCACCACAAAGAGTACCACGCAAAGCTAGCCCTGTGTAACAGTTCCACGTCTGTGTCATGGTCAAACACAACTATTGTTTCATATCTATGATGAACAGCTATAGAAAAAAATCAGGAAAAAAATATTTATTCAGCCACAGTGATTCGATTACACCAGGAAAGCAATGAGGGATCCCATAAATCCACCAGACAATGATGTCATCTCTGTACCAAATGGAAAATGTTACACCGCACATAGCAGAAGAACTGAGTTGTATGAATTTATGCCCTCACTCATGCTCAAGTAAGTACTTAGAGCACATCTTTGGAAATACTGCCCTTGTCACCCTCTTCAATTGGGATGCCAATAGAACAGTAGAGTAAATTATGCTATTTTGTTTTATTTTATTGACACATCATACCTTCCAAAAAACAACTTTTCTGTTTTAATGTTTGGTAGTTGTAAATTATTTATATACACCTTTTTCTGTGTGTGTTGCCTAAGGATAAAACTCAGGGTTATTTTTGCTGATAGTGGGAGAAACAATTCTTTGGGTATGATCTTTGACTCCTTCTGAAACCCTTTATCTTGCTGACTACAGTGATTCTGAGTGTGAAGAATGTACCTGTCAGTCACCCAGGGATTAAAATCTGTTGACTCCTGCTAGCCACTCAACTAAGCAAAAGCTTTCTCACTCACACAAATTATAGAACATCCTTGCATCTCCTTTTTGGAGAAGAAAACATGAATATAAAGCTATCCAGAAGGACAAAGGAAAAAACAGAGGAATTCAGTGTTCAAAGGCAAACACGGCAGTGTGGTTAACCTGTTCCACAAATTCCTCATTTATGGTCCTGCACGTGATAATGTAAGACTAAAGGGGAGGGTTTTTATAGTACTGAGAGTGTTCAGGACTCTAAGATTTCATTTTCAGCTGCAAGGTATCAGACAATATCTCAGGAACATAATCACAGATTAATCCATTTTCAAGGAACTGAGCCCTGTCATTGAAAATTTCAAACAACAGTATTTGCAGGAGCAGAGTTCTATAAGGGTACAGTGTGATCTTTTAAAAAATGGCATTTTACTATGGTAAGAAAAAAAAGGAAAAATACTAGAAAGTCAGTTCAGGTAACTAACTTTATCCTCATGTAAATTATATTAATTGGTATTTTCTGTAATCTTTTGGGGGAGCTGGTAATTGTAGCTGAATTTTTAATGCAAATAGTAGAAGAAAAAAAATGAGAAAGCTCTCTAAGTTTCTTTTGTAACATTCAGGAATAACATGAAAAATTAATCTTAACATCACCTTAAATCTTCATTTTCCTCCCATTTCAAATTGCTTTTGAACCAGTGCACATTCTTTGACAGAATCTGTCTTCTGTAGGGACGAGCCCATTTTACTGTTAAAATAAAATAAACCTGATCTTTACAGCTGGTAGAACTCATCGGGA
Organism: Florisuga fusca; assembly: GCA_038090715.1. Classification (NCBI taxonomy): domain Eukaryota; kingdom Metazoa; phylum Chordata; class Aves; order Apodiformes; family Trochilidae; genus Florisuga; species Florisuga fusca. Next base: position 32,273,520 of record JAAWXA010000003.1, read on the forward strand.
TTCTGAGTTGAGTACATAGTAATATTCTCTTTCCTGAAGAAAAACATGAAAAAATAACTATATTGAATTTATGCCCTGGCTAACAGAGCAAACATATTACCAGGGAATATTTACATAAGTTTGTCAGGCTTGTTTACTCATGCATTGCCTTTAGTTGGAAGTACAGAAAAAAGTAGTAGATAATATTTTACTGAAATATGAGTTTTTATATATATGTGTTCAGAGTAATTATTTTGGTTGCTGAATCTTGAACTTTAAAAAGAAGAGATTGCCCTTCAGAAAGTACAAAATCAATATTTTGAAAGTGTCATTCCTTTGAAGATTTGGATCAAAACCTCAACATCAAGACACATTACTGAAACTTGAAATGCCCATAACATTTGCCTACAAAATCCTTCACTGTCCTGCTCCCTTATATCTCTTACTTTAGCTTTATAAATTTCCTCACCCAAAAAGAAAAGATGAAAGATACAGGAGTAAATATATCCCATCATGACTTGAAAGGACTGGAATAAGGTCAGCATGAAAAAAGGATGCTTAATACAACAAGAATCAACGTGCTATCTAAACTTACATCAGCTGTATGCCACAACTTCTTTCAAAATTCCATGTGAGTTCCAGTATCAGCTCTGTGTCTTTTGGAAAAAGCAGTGACCCCAAATCTAAGAACTTCCAAAATCCTTAAAAAAGAAAAGTGTAAGACACATCTTGTTTCTCTTCATCTCATAAATATCTTCATCTCATAGATATGCCCTAGGATTTATTTTTTTTTTCATTTTTATAGGATCAAATAGAATTTTTCATTTTGCTATAAACAGAGAAAAGGATAAACAATTATATCAACTATGAAGTTGTTTCGTTCTAAGTCTGACAGCTTTATATTTCCAAATAGAGTGCTATTTTAACTGGATACTACTTTCTTGTCCAGTAAGTTACTTCAAAAATTGTGCATTAAAAATTGGCTGCTGTAATAATTTTGTGAACTTCTAAGGTCAGCAGGTTTAAAATAAAGTGGAAGAGTTGTGTATTCCAGCAAAATAAAAATTAAAAAAATTAAAACCAAGTTTGTGCCTTCAATAATCTACCCTGTATTTCAGTTTTCCATTTTTGTCAGCTCTGGAAAAGAAATAGGTTCTGAGCTTGGGGTTTTTTTTGTTGTTTTTGGGATTTTTTTTCTTCCCTACTCACAGCTCTGCATTGATTTTACCCCTAAATAATACACAGACAATCCTAGCTTGAGAATGACTTATTTTTGGTTTGTCAAGCTAACAAGAATTGAAATTATGTTTTCCTTCATTTAGTGCCGTCTGCATATGCACATTCTTTTTTTAGAATGAAAGTGTTTTATTTAGACAGCCATGAGATGGGGATATTTGAGATTTTTTTTCAGCTTGAACTGGGAAAAAATCCTCAATTACCTGCCCCCAGATCAAATCAGGGGGTGGCAGAGATCTTTCCCCATCTAATCACATCTCTTGGAATTATTAAGGGGTTTAAGCATTTGGAACAGAGGATCATATGAATGCCATTTTGTTTATGTACATCTTTGAAAAGTGCAGTTGCTTGTCAGGAGATGATAGGAAGAAAGGCAGTAGACAATTAGATCTCAATATATATTTTTGAGTCATTATGGGATGTCAGCACAAGGAACAGACATTCAATGCTGATAACTATTTCACAACTGTCTACCAATAAAATAGGAGTTAAAAATGCAATGTGGAAAGTAATGATATAAGTTCCCAGATGCAAAAATATTCAAGTATTTTTCAGCATAAATACAAGTTATATTTTCTGATTTACAGCTCTGGATGATTTGGGACTAACCTATTAGACTACCTGTCCATACATGAAGTACTGTGCATATTGTCCAATGTACAGAGCATTAAAAAATAGAGATAGCAAAATGATTTTAAGCAACAAAGATCAGCTTCCTCTCTGGAAAGAGAGTGAAGCCAAAAATACTGCAGTTTATAATAAGAACTTGTTCATCCATAATAAGCAAAACAAGCAAGGATCAATAGCTACATGATGCTTAGACATACAGTCAAGGAAAGAAATCACAGAGCCAGAGTCCACTGGCAGCTTTCTGAAGTTTACAAAATCCAAGCGCTAGTCCAGCTGTATCTAACATTTTTAACTTCATTTGTGTTCCAGGAAAACAATGTACAAATATCTATTAATAACTCCCCCATGACATAGCTTCTGGCCTCTTCAGGTAACATGTCTGATCTGTGTTTCTTTCTCTCACTGCCCAGCCCAGAGTTCATTATCATTTATGGTAGGCTTGTTAGCTAGACTTGAGGCTACCTGCCCTGCCTGTCTGCCACATATGCTAATAAGGTTCAGCTGCCATTTGTCAAAGTATATCAGCTGTGGAGAGACTGATAAAATTTAACATCACAGAATGTTAGAGGTTGAGAGGGACCTTGAAAGGTGGACCTCTGACATGGGTGTGAGGTGTTCAAGAGCTTCTCGTGAGTCCCTAGCATCACCCACAAATCTGTACAACTGTATATGAGAGCTTCATCCAGGCTGAAAAAGGAGAGATTTCTTTCATCTTGAAAGTGGACGAAGCAGCTTGGCAAACCCACAGGACCTTTTACATCACTCACCAGGAGGGTGGAATAGACCCTGGTTCTTCAGGAGAACACTGGCATATACCTATATGTGATATCTAAATATTGTACGAGGCTTTTAGCATTTTGAAGACACCTCCAAGTAAATTTATGAGGGGCAATTCACAAGGAAGTGATGTACAGGTCTTGCAGCCCATCTACAGAGTAGATACCTTGTACCAAATGTTTGGGGGTTTGTGTTTACATAGAGCACTGTATAAATTTTCAGGGTATAGGGGATTGCTTTTGGGGTTGATGGGTTTTTTTAAGTGAGTTTAGATGGGGTTTTTTGTTTTTTTTATGTCTGGTTGTTTTGTTTTGGTTTTGGGGGGCAGGGATGTTGTTTCACTTTTGGTTTGGGCTTTTTGTGTTTTGTATTTTTTTTTAAAGGTCCTAACCTTCTCCTTTTTTGGAGACTTTGTGCCTATGTTGGGAAGGTGAGGCAGATGTCCGCCCTGAGGATGTTACAGTTTTGATCTTTTTGTGTAGATCAGGGGACTCACCTGAATACAGTGCAACTCCTTCCCATGAAAAACAAAGGGAGATAGCATGCATGTTTGACATAAGATTAAGGTGTAACTGGGATGGATTAGGATGAAGTTCCAAATGTCACAGACTGGGACAGATGTGCATGTAGTGACCTCCTGATTCTAACATGTATATCAGTTACAGAAACAGGCTAGAGGGAGGTTCCCTGTCATTCAGCAAGACTATTAATCATAGTTTCAGGTACTGCATTATTACTGAACATTCCCTGAATTCATTATTCCTAGAGATATAGGCCAAAACCCCATGAAGGCCTGTTCTTCTCTGCCAGAGAGGGACTCAGAAGAAGAACCCTAATATAGGTGAGAGGAGAAAGTCCACTTCATTAAAAAATTAAAATAAATAAATAAAAAAAAAATTAAAAAAAAAAATTCATGTTTAAAGATGGGGCAGGCTTAAAAGTAGCCATTAGCTATGCATACCTGAAATCCCAATTCTTTCAGAATTACCAGTTTCTTGGTAAAACAAAATTAAGAGAAAAAAACCTACCAACACCTTCACCACTTAGGATCCAGATTCTGGAAATCCTATATATGACTGTGCATGGAAAGACTCCAGTAAACTGGTGAAGAACCAGGAAAACATGTCAGTGACATGCTTTCCGCTTTTCAGGACTTGTTTGCAAAATTAGTAAAGCATTCAGCTACAAAATAAAAAGCCTGGTTTCTGTTTCCCACTCAACCAGAATGAAATTGGATCCTCATTTCCCTATGGGCACATTGATTTGCTTGTTTTCTGGTTCTTGGAATTTCATATTCTCCAACACATGGTGCTACAGCCTCATTGTATAGAAAGACAACTGTGGTCCTTGATGCTGTAACAGTAGCCTTTCAGATATATATTTATGTCTCCTTAATTTGAAGAGGGACAGGAATTTAGATCACCTACATCTGTTTAATAAGCTAGCGGGAATATTCATCCTCAGTATTTTAAAAAGAAAATAATTTGCCTTTAATAAGGCCTGTGTAGTAGATGTGCTTAAAGCACATGTGCTTTATCAGGTTTGCAGAGATTTAAAGTGCTGCTGCTGCAAAGCAAACTTGAGGGTGAAACTGCCTGACATAGACAAAGAAGTGCCCAGCTGTAAGTGCTTGTAGAGATGGCCATCTGTTAGGTTTGCACCTGGGCATTTAAACTTTAACTTATGCTGACTTAAGAAGCAGGAGCCTTTATTGAAGCTGGTCCAGATTTGTCTTTTTATTCAACTGTTTCTCAGATTTTTGTCAAAGACAAACACACATTGAACATACAGGTCAGTGCTTTGTTTGATCATCACAAGATCATTTTACACTACTCCATTTTTGCCAATGGAGCAGTAAAGAGGCAGGTTTTCTATGTAAACGATGATTTAAAATCTTCCTGGAATTGTAGATAAAATCCAATTACAATTATTTCAAATATGAGGAAATAAACAGAGTTCACCTACTTTAGAAAATTCTATTATTTCTTTGGGAATAATCTGCATAGAAAGAAGCAATTACAGTCTGAAAAAATCATTCATCATGGAATTATTTGCAAATTAAGTCAGACTAGAGTCAATGATGAGAAGACCTGTATAGTCATTGGTAGTCATTTACTGATAGGAATTTATTTTTCTCAGTTTCATGACAACTGAGACATCTAATGAAACAGAAAAGATTCTCATTCTTTGAATATTCAGATTATGATGGGACAATGTTTTTATTTGAAAAGTATCTGCAGAAGCACCTATTAATGGTACAAGAAATCATACACATGAAGTTGAAGAGCTGATGACATAATGAGAGGAATTAATAACAAGTATTACAAATTTTATTACAAAAGTATTTTCAGCAAAGCTGAGACCATAGTCAGAATTTAAAACTTGAACCTTCCAGTGTTTTGGTTTGGTTTGGTTTGGTTTGGTTTTTTTCCTTCGGGAAAAAATTGTTAACTGGAAAAGGGGAAGTGTCTTTTGTGCTCTAGTACATGTTCTGTCACTGGCAAGCTAGTTGTCTTCTGAGCCCTTAGCCACCTGGAAAAGTGAACTTTCACAAGGAAGCTGCATGAGTATGTGTAGTTCATAAAAACTGTAAGGCTCTTGCATAAAAAGCTGTAAGTACAAAACTAATTTAATTTTTTTTTTAATGGCAGTTCCCTTTATACCTTTTCTTTGTCCAAAAGAGAGAGATGTAAAGAACTTTCCCATAGAACTAATTTTACCAGGCTTCCTCAAGGCTGTCTAGTTTTAGCTGCCAGAAGATTTTAGTGGTCTCATGGCCAGGTCCAGAGTCTCTAGTAAGTAAAGGAGAGACAAGTGATTATTGTACTATTATGAGAAATTATTATAATAATAAGAGGACCTCAAAGGCAAGTGATGAAAACCAGCTTGTCTCCAGGCTGATTCTATTTGCTTTTACAGCAGCTTTGGTGTTGAAACAGCTAGCTGGAACAGTCAGTAACAGACATGGAGGAGTAACTTAAAATACAAGTGCTGTGGATGGTCAGGGGTTCAAGTTTTGAGTTGTGTCTTTGGGTGTTAGCATTTCCCACTGTTTCAACCAATGTGAAATTCAGCCCAAAACCAAATTTTGAAGTGCCAACCTTGTATCAAAATTCAGATTTTGGAGTATGGTTGGTGTCACAGTTTAACACTGGCCTGGCAATTAAACCGAATAAGAGATGCTCTCTATTAATCCCCCTCTCCTCTCTAATAAGGAAAGGAGAGAGAATAAGAGAAAGAGTCTTATGGGTTGGAAACTAAACTACACAACTTTATTGAAACAGTAATGATAAATAGGAAAAATTACTAAATATATATAAAAATATACAGGAAAAATTGATCCCACGTTCCTCCCCCCTTTTCCCCAATAACTCTCACATCACCACCGAGGCTGCAGGGCAGCCCTGGGAAAGTCCAGGCTGGACTCCTGGGGTCAGCAGCAGTTGGGAGCTGGAGGCAGGAACACACAGATTCAGGCTGGCATGGATCAGGACCACAGGCAGAGGAACGGATGGAATCCTCCCAGGATGCCAAAGCAAACAGGGAACAGGCGAGGAAGGGGAGGAAGGGGAGGAAGGGGAGGAAGGGCAGGAAGGGCAGGAAGGGGTTTGACCCTTGTGATCCCTCAAATTTATACTGAGTATGACATGTCTGGGGTGGAATACTCTGTTTGGTCAATTCTGGCATCTATCTTGTCCAGTCCTTCCCAAAGGAGGGGTTCAGGTGGGACCTTTTTATTCCTTCTGGAGGGTAAAAAGTTCCTGAGAGCTGAGCAGTGTCCTTGGCTCTGCACTCCAGTCTCTGGCAGTAACTATAAACATCCAGTGTTATCAGTCCTAGAAGCAGACACTGTCTGAGAAACTTGATGTTAATTTCAGCAAGTGCAACTACTTACAAGAGACTTAGCTGAAAGCAAAAGTACAAACCAGAAAATCACCTTTATCCTGGCCCAAACCAGGATAGTTGAGTGTATACTCAATAAAAAACACAGTGTTAGATAATTTGACACCTACTTATCAAGTATCTGGCATCTTCAGTAGAATCCACATCTTTGTACATAAGCAGTTTTTTACAGGAGCATAACATCAGGGCTATGACAGGGCATGGTAATACAGTTTTTATTCAGTTACTCAGAAATTCAAAATTCTCTTTTGTCCTGCTAGAACCCTAATGAAGATTTGGCTGGTTTTTTGCCTGACATCAGCCACTTGTTGCATCTGTAGGCAGTTTGAGAAATGTATAAATAGAATGTGGCTGTGGCCAATAACATATCAAGTTAGGTTCTGTATGAACTGTCCTATATGGTCTTTGGTGCACTAACTCCACTGCCTCCCACAGGTTTTGAGACTTGTTCAAAGCCTGAGTATGAAGACAGATTTGCTCTTGAGCACAGGAAGCTAAAAAGTGGAGTAGTCATAGCGACAGAATATGAGAAGAATCAAACTGGTTTCTTGGCAGGTTAAGGCCTCACAAATCATCTGTGACACTATCTTCCTACCTCTTTTGGTGGTCTCTTGTGCTTTTGTGGCCAGGCAATGAAATAATTAAGGGAGCTGATTTGGTTTACAATTTATGTATTTCCCAAGTTAGTTTTTGATTTTGATTCACAAATACTGATGTCAAGAATTACAAGGATGTTCTTCTTTTTTTCACTGTGATAACTAACAAAAGAGTTCTGTAAGCTATATGCAAGTCTCTGGACAGAAAGGTCTGTTTATTGCATCAGAATTTTTTGAAAGCTAATTTTGAGGTAACAGACCTCAGAAAATGAAAGGACCAGTTTTGACATCTGAAGGTAAATTGTTAAAATACCAATAGATGGAACACTCTGCAGCTAATTAACTTTTACAGCCAATATATAGCCAATTAACTTTTTAACATTCACCATATGTTTATTTTCCTGCAGGGAGTATTTCCAGGAGGAAATCATAATGGGAGATAATTCTGCCTTTTATATGGGAATAAGTTCTGTTGATTGTAGCTACAAATTCTTACATAGCTAATGGTAGCTTCAAAATAGGGTGCAGTTGAAATCTGAGTAGTGAAATGTAGGGATTCAGCAATTCATTTCATGGTTTCACAATGCTCATTTCCATAACTGGTTAACTATAAATGGTCTTTTGTCTTCTTCCTGACAACTCCAAAGCAGTCAGTATCAGCAATACTGAAAAAAAGAAAGGGACATCAATTCAGAGAAGACACTAGTTGAATAAATTATTGTCGCGCAGTGGTACAGTTTGTCTCCAAGACTGTTTCTCCTGGGAATAACCATATATTAATGTCTATAGTACAGCAACTGCACAGCCCCAGGTCAAGTCTCCGCCTGTGTTGTTGCAGCGAAGGCCTTTACTCAAGCTTTTCTGTAAGGACTTGTCCCCTAAAGTCTTGGTAGACATCTGCTTTTGTAAACTAGTTGTGGTAATTTTTGCAGCTCTAGACAATAGCTCTAGTACTGGCTGGTACTGCTGCAGCCTTCCTCTCTTCACTGCCATCAGAGAGAAACATTGCAATCATCTTACAAACATCTGAAAGCTATTACATGTGGACAAACTGGGCTGGAAATTCAAAATTCTGTCTTGGAATTGTAAAACTAAAATACATAAATGAATGCACTGACCAACTCCAAAGTCTGCAATTGCTTTTAAGCTGTTTGGTAGTGTAGCTCCTCGATTCATTTTGCAGTCCTGGTCTCTCCCCAGATAAACTTTTAGAGCATGCTGAAGTTTCTTTTTCACACCTGTGGTGGCAAAACATGGTCCTCCAGTGGTAGTCTTAGGGACCTGGGGCTGTGAACATGCACAACTCTTGCCCAGACCTCCAACTGGACGATGCTGGACTGGCTGTCACAGTGGGGTCGTAGCCTACGTGACTGGATCACTGGTGTGACTGTGCTCAGGTGAGGGAAAAGCAGCATCGTAATTTGTCATCTGAAAGAACCCTTGCTACTCTAACAGTAATCTTTGAAGGAGAGATAGTTGCTTGGGCATTCAGGCAGTTGAGTTCTCAGATCAGAGGAAATGGAATGAAAGGAACTAATGAGGAGGAATTAAGTACTGCTGTGGTGAATCGGTTGTTGTTGATCACTGTCCAGAGTTGAATAGTCAGCCTGTAATTAAACAAGATTTCCCAGAAAAGGGGCAGCAGTGTCTGCACACTGTGTTGATTTTATTATATTCTTTCAGTATAATCCAATACAGTTGCTTACACATTTATTTGATTAACAATGACATTCATTCTGGAATAACAGTAGCAGAATATTTATTGGGAGAGATGAGGAGAAGAATATGAAGGATTATCTTAGTTATGTCTAGCTTAATCTTTGATCCTAGAATTGACCAGTATTATTAAAATGTTAATTCAAGTATCTGACAGTTTTTAACATAAGTATATTAATAACTATTAAGAGACTAATTTTACAATTATAATTATTTTAAAAACAGGAAAACAAATATTCTGATTTTAACACTATGATCTGACAGTTAAGGTAGATTATATAAGGTGAATAACATAGCAAACTTGGTGGGGTTTTTTTGTTATTTACTATTAAATTTTCTCCCCAGTGGCTGTGGGAAATGCACTTCATGTGGGTCAAACTACCACACTTCTTTTCTTTTCTTTTTTGAAGATGAAAACTGTCAACCCGATTATTGTCAAAACACTTTCTGTCATATGAAAATCCTGGTTATTGAGCTCTTTCTGGTTTTAATGGAGATTAATATCCAAAAGAAACACTATACTTAAAAGTTTAATTTAGAAATACAAAAGAAAAACAATTATTCATTTTGGAGGCAGAAAAAAAATTCTCAAAATTTATCATTTAATATTTTTATTTAAACTCTTCACTAAATTTGCAAATTATTTTGACTATTCCTAAATGTCAGTTCTTGATGAATCAAACTGGTGTGCTTTTTTGAAAAAAAGTGTCATCTAGCACTAATGATCATGCACCAACACAATAATCCATTAGTTCAGCAAATTTCTTTCAAATTAATTTTTATGGCTGTTATATACAAACTTCTCTGATTATTTATTTTTGAAAAATAAATTCTCAATCCAAAATGTTTGCATTTAAATGCTTTGAAACACTCAAGGATAGAAGAGAATATACCTTAACCACTTAGGAGGTAGTCTAAACATACTGTAGGGGATAGGATTAAAATTAAAATTTATATTGATAAACTGAATAAATAATCTGAAAAAAAGAAGATCCTCAATCTGAATGAGATGCATTTCTCCAAATAAAGTGCAAAATTCTTCAATACTTTAGAAACATAAGATTGATTGGCTTGGTAGCATTATGCAAAGGATAAGAAAACTAAACAACAGTGATTAATGTAATGAAATTACAAAAAATGTGATTATCATAATTATCAGAGTATATAAGTAACAATGTTGCCTCAAAAGCGTGAGATGTACCCCCTTTTTTTTTTTTTAGAGTTTCTTCTTGTATGGTCTTTGCCGAAATACTTTCCCCTCCAATGTGGATAAGCACCAGGCAGAAAATGTACAGAAGGGTACAAGTGTAATTCTCCAACAAGTAAATGCTTCTGTGATGCAGTGAGAACATGGTAAGGTGCAACTGCACTAGTTGTCAATAAAAATGTTCTTCTTGTTTGTTGGACGAAGACTATGTGGGGTTTAACTTCAGAAAGGCATGCTTTTGGGAAAGATCTTTTTGGGAAAGGGAAGTTTGCTGATGACACCGAGCTGTGTGGTGCAGCTGACACACTGGAGGGAAGGGATGCCATCCAGAGGGACCTTGACAGGCTGGAGAGGGTGGTCCCATGCCAACCTCATGAAGTTTAACAAGACCAAGTGCAAGCCTCTGCCTCTCGGTTGAGGTAATCCCAAGCACCTATAGAGGCTGAGCAGTGACTGGCTTCAGAGCAGCCCTGAGAAAAAGGTCTTGGGAATGCTCATGGATCAGCACAACATGAGCTCAACATGAGCTGTCGGTGTACACTTGCAGTCCAGAAAGCTTCATCAGGAGAAGCATGGCCAGCAGGTTGAGAGAAGTGATTCTCCCCCTCTACTCTGCTCTCATGAGACCCCACCTGGAGTGATGTGTCCAGTTCTGGAGCCCCTGTTACAAGAAAGAAATGGACATTCTGGAGTGTGCCCAGAGAAAGGCCAAGAGGATAATCAGAGGGCTGGAGCACCTCTCCTATGAAGACAGACTGAGAGAGTTGGGGTTATTCAATCTGGAGAGAAGACAACTCAGAGGAGACCTTATTGTAGCCCTCCAGTATTTTCAGGGGCCTATAAGAAAGCTGTTGGGGGACTTTTTAGGATGTCAGGTTGTGACAGGACTAGGGGAAATAGTTTCAAACTAGAGGAGGGTAGATTTAGTTTGGAAGTTAGGAAGAAGTTCTTCACCATGAGGGTGGTGAGACACAGGAACAGGTTGCCCAGAGAGGTGGTGGAAGTCCCATCCCTGGAAGTTTTTAAGGCCAGGCTGGAGAGGGCTCTGAGTGACCTGATCTAGTGGGAGGTGTCCCTGCCCATGGCAGGGGGGTTGGAACTACATGATCTTAAAGGTCCCTTCCAGCCCATAAAATTCTGTGATTCTATGATTTATCTTGAGTAGTTTGGAAATGTGTCCATTTAAGCACTGAGGACACTAAAGAATCTTCATTCTGGAAATTTCAAAGGACATATGTTTGTTAGGAATTAAAGAAACTACCATTTTTATTACTGAAAGTCAAGAACAAAACCTGAAATAGTTCAGATTATTTGTAACCAAATTTATTGACACACTGTTCTTCCCTGACTATCTTTTGAAAGGTAACACATTAATCCCATTTCACAAAAAACAGGCATTTAAAACTGCCTTGAGACACACTGAGAATAATTTTTGACATTTAAATATGTGCTTACCCTTTTGTTTGATAACATTTACAATAACCTTCTCTTTTTTTCCTCAGGTTTTGTACCTAGACTCACATAAAAGCCAGTGCATTTGTTAATTATGAGTTTGTTATGTGTGTTTGTTAATTATCTTCAAAATAAATTGGTAAACAAACTGCATGTCTGCAATATAGACATTTGCAAATAAGAACAGGAGCCATGAGAGAATTGTCTATATGACTATCAAAAGCATTCCTCTTTCAGTTTAAGAGTTGATTCTGATGTCTGTGTTAGACTTAAACCTATTTGATGGTTGATAGTGCTTGTAAGAGAGATGAATTAGTCTTTTGTCCTGAATTTTCTGAAATGAAGTGAATGAGGATTCAGCAGTCATGGGTGTTAAGGCTCAGACAGCAATCACAATGCTCGAGTTTCAAGTTCAGGAGTTTACTGCTGTTCACTTGTCAAATAACTTTGTGCAAATCTTTAATTCTTTGTATGCTTTTTCCATGAATGAATTAAACTGCCTTGCAGTTCTCTGCCCTGGCAGATTGTTTGGCTATAAAGTTCTGGTTGTTTGTTGTATTAAATACCAATGCAAGACTTTGCACTGATGAAACAACACGAAAACAAATGAAAACAAAATTAAAAAAAACCTACTTTGGTTTTACTCAAAAAAAATATTTTGCAATGAAAAATATAGCTGGCTGGTTACCAGTCATTATTTTATTTTGACTGACAAAATCTCAAATCCTTCAGCACAAAGTAATCTGTTCAATAGACTGTGCAACAGGTGGAGATTCACTTTAACTATTTATTTAGCAAGTGTCCATATACATGATGTCAAATTGTCATTAATGGGCACTTAGTTTCCTTCCTGTTCACCTTTAGATCAAGTCCAACCTAGGCCCTCGGTTGCATCAACAGCTTTTTTTTTTTTCTGGAGATGTTATTTATTTCAAAGCAACTAATGATGAAACATCTTAACTGCTGGCAGCATTTCTCACTATGCTGCTTCAGAAACACTTACAGAAAACTGATCATAAAATAAATGCTTGTTAGTAATAGCATTTAAATACACTGGGAAAATGCATCTTTGATTTCTGTGGTGGGTAACATATTCTCAAGACAGGTTCAACTTCGTTTAGGAAAGCAAATGGCTAACTTTGAATGAGATTAAACACTATCCCAGAAAGTCATACCACAGGGTAAAAATGCTGCTAGATTTCTCTCTAGATGCATAAAACTGAAGTATGCATCTGTCATGGTCTGCATTTTTCTCATTAGCATTTGGCTTGACAAAACCAAGATTTTAAGTGTTGCCTTACATCCGGTTTTCCTCAGTCCTCTAACATTACAAGCTTTGAAAATTCTGAGTACTGTCACTCTTTACATCTGTTTCTCAAATTCTTCCATCAACATGTCACACTCTTCTTCTGCTTAAGACAGTCTGCAGAAACTGATACCCTGGTTTTATATTACTCTCTGTTGACTCATTCATCATGAAGATGTTGCAGATTGGTTGGGATAGTAGAGAGAAGTCACTGAAAAAGAATAGAGGTAGATACTTTTTGCTTCTGGATTTTGCAGTTTATTTTTTTCTTTTACTGGGGAGAAATGATTGTTTTAATCCCATGTATATGATGTCTATCAATTTAAACTAAAAACTTATGACCCTAGATGTAGTATAGCTAATCCTTTTTTGTCACTCTGCTTTCCTCTCTTAAATTTCAACAAGACATTCTTATTTATGATCTTGATCACTATTTGAGAATATGGTATTCTATGACAATAGCAGTTTACTAGTTAAAGACTTAATAAATCAGAATTGTTTTTTCATATGGTTATTTATAGGTGTGTTAGTATTAAAATTGTGGTGCAATTACTACAAATAATTTTATACTAAAAGCTGTGCAGCATTAAAATGTTATTCCATGTAAAACAGCATGTCAGTGTTGTTTGTTTTTACAATAGGTAGTGTACCCCAAGAGCTAAAATCTGTGGATTTGACTTCTTCTTGGCTCTATTGTCTTCTGAATTCTCCACCAATCCTAGTTTATTTTGATTATTAATTTTTGATTTTGTTATATTCTAACAAAAATTGACTGCTGGTTTGAAAGTGAGATGACATTAAGAAATTAACAGGATTTTTTTTATAAGGCTAGTTAGAGTCACCAAATGTATTGATGGATAGGTATTCAAGAAAGCACAATATTCAACTGAGTGAACAAATACAACCCTTTTAAAGACAACTAGTTTATATTTGAACTAGGAATGGGCAGTCACATAAGGGACTCAGAAACAGGTATTATGATCAGGCTGAGCACAAGGAAAATTATATTTACCAGAGCATTTTGAATGGATATGTTTGGCTGATATTGCAGTTTTCAAGGCAGAATGTTGATTAATCAAAGTGGAAGACAAAAATAATGAAATCGAGTTGTTTACTGTTTTCTTCAGTGGGTAGATAGGCAATTCTGAAAACTGAGCAACAAAGGATACAAAAATAATTTCCAAGACTGTCTTTTGACATGCCTTAAAAGAGATAATAAACAGATGATCAAAGTATAATTATTATAAATCTTATCTACTTTTGAATTAATAAACATCAAAAAATCTGATTTTAGACTCACACCTCCCAAGGTTCACTCATAAAATCTTAATTTCAAGTTGCTGAGTCCAGTTGTAGAGCTTCCAACACAAGAAGGATACAGATATGCTGAAGCAAGTCCAAAGGAGGGCCAAGAAGATGATCAGATGATCAGAGGACTGGAACACCTCTCCTATGAAGGCAGGTTGAGAGAGCTGGGGTTGTTCAGCCTGGAGAGAGAATGCTCTGGGGAGACCATACAGCAGCTTTCCAGTACCTGAAGGGAGCCTACAAGAAAGTTTTGGAGGGACTTTTTATAAAGGCATGTAGTGATAGGACAAGGGATAATGGCCTTAAGCTTGAAGAGGGCAGGTTTAGGTCAGACATTAGGAAGAAATTCTTCACTCTGGGAGTGGTGAGACACTTGGAGAGGTTGCCCAGGGAAGTCATGGATAAGGAAGTCATGGATGCCCCATCCCTGGAAATGTTCAAGGCCAGGATGGATGGGGCTTGAAGCAAACTGATCAGGGAGGTTTCTGTGCCCATGGCAGGGGTGTTAGAACTGGATGATCTTTTCAGATATCTTCCAATCCAAACCATTCTATGATTCTATGAAAGGCTTTAACTCACAAATGTTGTACATAAGAAATCCATAAGTCATAAAAGCAGTCATATACTTATTAGCTATAGATGACATTGTATCCACTTCTCTTGGAGAAACTGTCAGTTATTTCCAGTAATACAATTGTATTCCTTTCTTTCCTTGCCTTTTTGTACATTTAGATTTGGAAATTTCACTTTTGGTCATTTTCTTAGCCAGGTGACCTTCAAGGCTCACGAAAGCACCAGAGGGGGTTGGTCTGAGGTGCGATCGGAAGGTAAAATGCTGAAAGGCTTCAGACCTCGGATGCAGGACTGCAGCAGGTGGCAGGGTGCAGGATGCTGGCTGCATAACAATTGCCTGGGAATCCTACAGAATTCTTCTCCTCAAATTTTCCTCGAGGTTGACCAGGGAAGTAATTTAAAAACAACTTGGGAAGAGATGTGGCTTAGACTAGAAATGAAGCCTAAATCTGGTGCAGAGTCTGGATTAATGTGAGGTGGAATTCATTGCTTCAAGGCTGCCTGGACTGTCCCAGGGATGAAACACCAGTCAGGGCTGTACTTAGGCTGCTGAAGCTACATCTGCAATACTCAAGAGAGAGATTAAAGATAAGTAAAGTCTGATTTATGGTTTCAGTTTGGGACATGGTTATTTATAATACGACATTCCTGTTTGATGTCCCTGTCTACATTTAATTTTATTTCTGATAGTGATATCTCTTGTTGCTGTTATTCTTCCAAGCCCTGCTCATTTTTCCTATCCTAGTCACATGTAATATATTTTTGTGAGGTCCTGTTTACACATAAATATTTTTATTTGGTCAGTGTCCACTTTACTTAAAGGAATACCCACAGAAATGTTCTACAGAGGTAAGATTAAAGCATTATTACCTTTGAAATACAGTATTGATTTATTGATATTATAAGAGGAACTAGTCTTAAAAATACAAATTTGAAATATTGGTAGCAATGCTAATTGAAATTTTGTAAGAGTTTAGTTATGATGGGAAAGTTCCAAACTTGTTTGAGTGACTGATAGATGACAGTTTAAGAATATTGCAGAGGGAATATCCTTTTCAGAGGATATGAAGACAGATTGTATTTTAATTGAGGGATGCTAAGACGAGGGTGCTATATATTGAAAACTATTTCAGATGTAATCGTCCAATAGAAAAAAATGGACTGCATTGATGGGACAAGAAAGAGAAGCTATAGAAATCAGGTAAGTGGTGTGACTTGTCTAAATAAATCATGAAAACAATGGGCTAGGTAAAGTACTGGGAGCATATACATAATAGAATTATTATGAAGGGGACTCGTTCTTGGTCACATATTACATGCAGCCTTACTGAAATGAGTCATTTCAGAAAGGCTGAATAATTTCTACAACATTTGACTCTTCTGCACTTTAGATGTCTGAAAGTTAAGTGTCTAAGCTGAAGTAGTCATCCTAAATTCTTTTTGGTGATGATGGAAAACCCTAGGCACCTTCAGATTATTCTGGCCTGTCTTAGGTATCTATGTTTGGGTGAGCTAAATCATTCTTTTGGCTTCTCTTTCTCTCTGCCATCAATACAAAATGCTGATGACAGACTGAGATTAATTAGAATAATACCGTTCATGAGAACATCTCCTACCCATATTCATAAAATAAAGACCTGTAAATAAAGATGCACACCTAACTCGTTCTCTCTATCCCATTCTCTTGGGATGTTTTCCCTTACCAAGTATTTTTCTGTTTTCAACCTTTCCACGGCTGGTTGTACCACTAACCACAGAGGAACAGAGCTTTGCATAAAGAGCTTTAATCAGAATCAGAAGAGACAGTTTTTAATTTTTCCATGAACCAGATAAAAGGAGTAGAACTTGAAAAAATAGATAGGTCATCTGTGAAAATAGGATAAAAATAGAAATATTTATAAAATACTTAATACAAATAAAACTAGAATTATTTGGTTCATTGGGACAAAGGGTGGTTTTTTTCCCCTCTCTCCTACTGTTAAGAATATTTTTAATGTAGTTATTTTGTTTAACTTTTAATGGTTGTTGGTGTGTTCAGTAATTTTTGACAAAGGGCTCTGGAAGGATCAGAAGAAAAAGGTTCTCAATAGATCAGTCAGACAGGCAATGATTAAAAGATGATATGACCTTGAAGAAAACTTCATAAGATAAAGGAGCTTTAATAGCATTCAAGAAGACTGGTTTTACTAAGCTATCCCTTGGTGTGGTAAAATACCTGAAATGTACGAATCTGGATTTTTTTTTCCACTTTCTTTTGGATGTTTCACTTTGTCATGAGGCTCAATTATGTTTTTCAGATACAAAGAAAATTGTTTGATCCCATGAAGTCTCCTTTCCACCAGTGCAGGTTAAAATGAGGTACACAATTTCAAATCCAGATAGGCTTTTGTATCAGTCTGGCTGTGTTGTTTCAGTGTTGTGCATTAGTCTGAATGTTAGGTGTCAAACCAGGAAGTTTGAACACATCAAAAATTTCCTACAGGAAGTTAATGAAAAAAGGCTAGGCCTTTGTAGGGTAAAACAAGCCAAGAGCCTGTATACAGGCAACGTTCACAAAACAGCTGAGGTGCATGAAGCTGTTGAACCACAATGACTTGTTAATTTGGACTTGTTAAGCCCTTGACTGCTTTGAAATATACTGTTTTGGTATAGTAAGCATCACAGGCTGTAAATGCATAGTTAATAGACTATTTCTCTGCTTGATTTTTACTGTTCAATTTCCTCTGGCTGAACTGCCATAAAATACTGCATTTAAAAAAATGTAGTTGTAAGTTCTGTTGATTTCACTTGAAGTTTTTTAATGGATTTATATTACTAATTTGTATGTAGCATGATACATAGTAGTGATATAACATTAATTATTAATAATAAGTCAGGTTAGAAGTTAATTTAATACTCTTTAGATTGTACTTAACCCACATTTTCAATTTATACTTTCTTTAGCACACGGCCTGGTAATGTTCCATCTGCAAGCTGTACTTAGCAAGTTACTAGCATTAGAGTGAATTATTCCTCAATTCCAAGCTTGCTGCCTAAACAAAGTTTAGATCTTTAGGGTATACCTTCCTCTCATTGCTCTGACCTTGCTTGTTCAGTGTCTGGGAGAGTCACTTGTGCCTTTTGTCCCACCTGGCTCTTCTAGACTTCTTCTGAACTTGTTTTATGCCTGCCAGTTTTAACCTATAAGGCACTAATGAGCAGTTTAGGCTCCCCACTTCCACCACTGATTTCCAACATTGCTCAAGCAAGTCCATTTACCTAAAGTGCAACATGATGGCATTTTTCTTTGTTTAAAGTGCTCCAGACATGGGTGGTGTTGTGAAAGGGAGGACTGAACTGTCCTATAAGATATGGGCTCATAGTCTATACATACAGTCCTTACTGCCCCCACTTCTGTTTCCATTAGAGGTGTCAGAAATAATGTAGGGCTGTGTTGCAGCTCACCAGAATGTTGTTTCAGTGTGAAAATGAGGCTATTAGTCGCATGCTTTGGGGAAAGGGTGATGTCTTCAGGTACGTTTGAGACTGCAAGATATCTTCGGATTGTGTTGGAGGATGCCAAGAGGCAAGGAATCAATCCTGATATAGTCTTGTCCATATGCTTTTGGGAATCGACTATAACCTATACCCAGCTCAAGTTTGGAATAAACAAGCTGGTGGAATTGAATAATGATCTAGTGGGGGAGTTACTGTAATGTGTTGTGATGATCAGGGGCCAGTGCTTTAATTTCCTCTCCAGCCTCCTTTGCTTTGCAATGCTGATAATATGCAGTTCTTTAAGACTCTGAGACTATAAGACATTTTTAGGAGAACAGAGTGATTACTTGATAGCTTTAACATACAATTCCACACTACCACAGGGATTATTATCATTCATCCCTCTAAGGGTGTGCCTGATGCACAGGGAGCACTCAATACATTCAGTGCAGCAAACTGCTACTGTCTTGAACAAAAACAATAACCTATCCCAAGCAACAGCTCCCATGGTTTTATTGCCATTTGGAAAAACTCTCCAGTGTTAAGGTAAATATTCTTCAAGGATCCATCCTACTTTCCTGCCAGAGTTGGTCACCCTCCTCCTCTTCATGCTCATCCTCCTCCTCCACCCACTCCTTCTCCTCCGTTTCCTCTTTCATTTCTCACTCTTTCTCATTGTCTCCATGAGGTTTTTGGAGGACGTTAACAACACAGTTACATTGTTAAACTGAGATTTTCTCCAAACTTCCACACCTGCAAAAAAGCTGGAGGGAGATGTTCTGCCTAGATTCAACCAGAATGGATGATCATTTAGATTTGACTGGCATTGTCCTTGTCTAGTAAATACATTATTGACAGCCTATGGTGTAACACTGCGTGCTCCCTTCCTCCTCTGTAAAAGGGATGGTATTTAAACATCAAAAGAACCCATAGCTTTTCAAAGGCAGATTACCTTCAAAAGACAGTGTATGTGTCTCTCATTACTGATCTCTCATTACTGGTATCACTGATATAGCTGATGTCACTGTTACTTATCACTGAGTTAGATACATATAAAATACTTAAATTGCAGTAAAAAAATATTTCAGAATTTTAGTTATGAGCCATAGGTTATACCAATAAATTCAGCAGACTCCGGGAACTCTCAGGAGAGACTGAGGTCAGCTGTAGTGCACAACATTAGGAAGGATGAATCACTTCCATCCTCCCATTTATCTAGGCTGATATCCATGACAGGCTGAAGGAGAATGAACAGTCATAGAAGAATACTTAGCCCCTGAATTAAAAGATCATTTTGAATGTTTGCTATCAATGCCTAAATGTGCCCAAAACTGCCATTCCCCTGTTCTGTCTTTTGTCAAATACTGGTGAAGCACCAGGTCAGTAGCACCAGGCCAGGTTTGTTTTCATGTAATATCAGCATTACAAACATGCTTTCTGTTTAGACATCTGAGATTTTTTCAGTTAATCTCTGAATTACATGTCTGAATTATGTCTGTAAATCTTAGTGAGGAAGACTGGAGTTTAAATACAGTAATGAAAGAAATTTTGCTTTGCCTTATCCAGTGCAAACAGACAAAGTGGTCAGATGCTCAAATGCAGTTACACTTGATCTTTGCACAGGATAGGATTATAGATACTGCTGCTCATTGAATGTAGCCTGAAACCTCAGTAAGCATTCAACTTACAAGTAATACCTTGTACCATTAAAACTGTGGACTCATGCAAGGTGTGAACTTAAAAATAAACCAGAGCAGCAAAATGTATTGCAGATTTGAATTGCTAAATCTTGTTGAAAGACAGGCAGTGCTGAATATTGGAGAACTGCAGGTGAATAAGGCAACAGATAAATCAGTGACATACTCTTTTTGCTTCAGTTTCCCCAATGCAGATTAGGGGAAGTTTATTCTGGGGAAACAGGTCAAGATTTGTCAGATGAAAAAAATACGGTAGGCAAACATGTCATTTATATTGTGTTACCAGTCACAGTAACCCTCCTTCAAAGGAGAATACAAGAAAACACTGCAGTGTTCATTTACAACATCTTTTAACAGTCTTGTCTGATAAATGTCATTTTGATTTGGCCCTGTTTTGTTTTGAGATACTTCTTTGCAGTTTAATTTTATTAACGTACCAAGTTAGAGGATGATGTTCTGGATCCATATAGTGAATTATTCATTACGTTTCAAATATGAAGTTGCCATCAAATGCTTTCTGATCTGCATTATACAAAGTCAGGCTGAATCTCTAATGTCTGGACTGCCTGTACAATGAAGAACCTCTCAGACAGTGTTCAATCAAAATACACTTGAGAGAAAGTAGGCACAATATTTTGATCAGCATCATGGGTACCCCATGGTTTTGTTTTGTTTGTTTTTCTGTTTTCTAAGCAGGAATAATCCTTAGTGATCACCACATCTCTCCTCCTTAGAAGTGCCTGCTCAAGCACAAAAGTTTTGATTTTGAAGTAATTTTTAGTACATAATTCAGTGAGTTTCTAGGGCTGCTCTTACTTGTAAAGCTGTTAAAAAACTGTCCTACAAATCTCTAATTGCTGAGACCATACTCTTGCTACTCTATGTAAGAAATGTGATGCTGTGTTCAAAAATCAAAACATCTATGTAACATGGTCTTAGCATGCAGTCAGAAAGAGGCACTCTCTTCCACTTTCTATGTTCTCTTAGAAAACAAAAATAGAAAGTCCCATAGCTCATATGACTAAAACAATGACATAAAAAGCAGAAAATAAGCAGAGATAACTAAGAAAGTGAAGTAAAATGCTTAAGAAGTCAGTCAGAATTAGGGGATATTTGTTATTTTTATGTGTTAACTGAATTTATTTCTTGATTTTTTTAGCACACATGCTATCTATTTTTTTTTTTTAATTTAAAATATGTAATCATGTTTGAATGACCTGATTTTTGTTTAGTTTTTCAGTTTCATGAACCCAAATAGTGGAAGAAAAAAAATCTAGATCGTTCAGGTGATATCTGATATATTTTTTTATTTTTGGAAGCCTGTGAGAGGAATGGCACTCAGGAATAAGGCTGTGCCTTTAGATGTTTCCATGGCCAATTTTATGTTCTTGAGCATTCAGAAACAAGACCGTCCTCGTAACATTGTAATTCAGTCCGTTTTAATCGCTTCTCAGCTGTGATTCAGCGTTAAGTCACTAGGTGGCATGTGACAATGAAGGAGAAGGAAGTTAATATTGGGAAGCTCTGGTGAGCGCAGCTGGTGCTGGGTGCCTTGGAATAAACATGTTAATGTATTGCCATCTGCCTCTATTTTATTCACTTGTTGGACACCAGACCATAGTTGTCTATTGCTCAACATGGTTTTACTCATAAATGGTACTAAAATGTGTTCAAATATTTCCTTTTGGTGACTTTATGAAAAATCATTCTGTCTGGCTTGCATAGAAATTGAGCGCTTTCTGCCTCTCCCATCCACTGTCTACTAAAAGCAGACACAGTCTGTTTCTTGGTAACAGCACAACTAAAGTATACAGAAATGAAGGGATAAACTAGGCAGGTAGAAGAGGAGAAGGAGATGCCACTATTCCAGTGCATATATGGCCACTTTATTCTGTGACTCTGGTATGATTCAAAAAGATACTGCTGTTCCGAACATTAAACTTGCAAAAGAGAGGTTTCTGTTCAAGCTGCACATGAGAGGGAAAGGAAATGGGTTCACCAGTTAACAGCTCTGTATCATGGAAATCTGCATAAAGTTGGTAGTTCTGCAGGTTGAAGAACAGATAACATACGTCTCCCTGAAGAAATAAATTATAGCAGACAATTACAAACTTTTCCACATCTCAGTCTTTACAAATTTCTATCCCTAGGTTAGATTGGTTGGATAAGATTGATCTAGGATAAGATTGATTATACAAAGCTCAGAGACAAAAAGGTAGCTTTTTTGTGACTTTGCTGTAATTCATTTAAAAGTGTCAGAAGCTGTTGGCAGGTGCCAAAATATGTGGGGAAGTTGTGGAATAAAAATTTTGGTCATGCAGGCTATCCCTCACCTTTAGAAAAAACATTTTTTTCCCTAAATTTTATGCTATATTGGTTTTCAGGTAAATTATGACAGTTTTTTAACATTTTTGGCATCCTGCCCTGTAAGCTGCATTTCCTTCTGCTGCTCCTGAATGATGTCTCTTTGTAAATGTTTACAGTCATGAGAATCTCTGATGATGTCTTGGTAGAGACACTTCTTATTTTAAATTCTTCATTTGTTGCTACATTTTATTTTATTTTATTTTACTTGCAGCATTTGCTACAAAGTTACGAGGTCTTAAGGTACACAGGAAATGCGAATTTGGAGAAATTAAATTTGGCAGTACTGAACTCAGAGTAATGATGAATTCCAAAAGCACAACCAGAGGAAGCGACTGTAATAGATAAACATAATGCTTTGTCTCATGCAAAATGCCAAAACAATGACAAAAGACTAATCCTCTTTCTGGCCTTTAGAAAATCTGAGCTTCTGTGGAACAATAGAAAAATCATGTACCCTCAGACAGTACTGGGGTCCTCAGCACTGATACAATCCATTTCATGTTTCTGCACTGTGTGTCAGAAATTCTACTGACATGAAACTAAAATGCACACATTCTGACTTTAGTACACACAAAGGAAATGAGCATCAGGACACTGAGGTGCATGTAAGTGCTTTGAACATTCAGCAAGAGAGGCCACAAGATTGTTTTCATCAAAAGACATTCTTACTGATTTGTCTTTGAGGTGGACTAAGCTTGGTTGGCTGCCAGGAGTTACTCTACCAATGATTGTCCTCAGTGGGACACAAGGAGAAAATATTATTTAAAAATCACATGTGGATAAACAGACAGTTTAATAAAGAAAAGCAAAAGCTGGAAAGCAAATCAAAGAAAGGGAAAAGTTTCATTCTCTACTTCCTGACAGTAACCAATGTCCAGCCACTTTATGGGAATCAATACCTCAGTATGTGAATTTGTTGCTCTAGAAGACAAATACCTTAATACCAAATGTCTTGTTCCCTCCCCTGCCCTCTGCCCCATTTTCCTCTTATCTGTTAATGTTGAACATGACATCATATGGTATGATATATCTCTTTAGTCAGTCTGGGTCAATTGTTCTGGCCATCTTCCCTCCCAGACTCTTGCCTATGCCGAGCCTACAGGCCTTTGGGATGGAGCTGTTGTAGAACTTGGTGTTGTGCGAGCACTGCTCAGCAGTAGCCAGATTATTACTGTGAAATCCACACTGTTCTATCTACAAGTTAAAAGCACAGCACTATGAGGGCTACTGTCAAGAAAGTTAACTGCTTCCCAGCCAGACCAAATACATGCTCTACTGTGATCCTGAATTATAGGCCCTCAATAGGCCGCTATATAGAAGAGATCCATGATCCACAGTTGGTCCTTTGTGTTTGGAGCAGACTGCAATGTGTGACTTTTCCACCTATGTTCATGTAAACACCTGTCCATGTCCATTTATTGCTGCCCTCCAGGTGACGGAATGATCATGCAATATCTCCCTTATCCTAGGGGTAAAAGAGCTTATGTTTTTAGATTTCGATTTCTTTTGTTTCCTTCAGAGGCAACTAGCACTTGATATGAGTTTGCCCTCTCAAGAAGAGTATGAGCTCCTTTTCCATTCTGCTGTCACTAGTGAACTTCTCCTCTTCCTTGTTCCCACATTTTTCTGGGGCTTCTTTGGCGTTCATCCCAACTGAATCTCATTTAAAGTTATCACTAGGTAGGCAGGCCTGCTGGTAAAGATAATCTTTCCTCCCACCTTCATTCTTGTCTGTTCCCTATGAAGAAGTTCTTACCCCTTGTAGAGAGCTCAGTAGTCAGAGCAAAGACCTGCCGGTGTCCCTGAGCAGCAGCGAATTAGCCTTCTGGCACATCCTCTGTGATCCATTCCTTTTCACCATTAAGACCAAGGAGTATAATCTCCAGGTAGCTATACCTTTTAAGGTAACTCCTAGAGCCACCTTATCTGCTCAAGTTGTCCCTTGGTAGTATTATTAATATCCACAAGGATTATGCATGAAGAAAATTTCAGGTTTTATTCATTTTCATGGTGCACTGATTTTTACCTGTTATTTGGTGAGTGCTTTTAAAATATGGATTAGGAATCATTAGCAAATTTTTGTCTGGAGCCATCTGTACAACAAAGGAGGCAAAACATCCCATCAGTTTGGAATCATTAAAAAAATTGATCAGTTGATATATCAAGTCATAAGAGAGGAAGAATAGTGGGGCCTCCATTAGTCAGAAAGGAAGAAAATACTTGGAATTTAAGCAGGCAGCTGAAAGAACTAATAATTTCTCAATATAGACCTTTTCATTAACATAAATCCCAAAACATTAATCTTATAATGAAGTAAACATTCTTTATTTCTGGATAATTTAAGTGGAGAGACAGGAGGTTATCTCAGGTTAAGCAGGAGATTCATAAAATATAGTCCTGGTATGCCTATTTTAAGACATGTATTACACTGAGTGTGTGATTTTTTACTTTTACTTTGAATATTTGTGTGTAGTTATTTCTGCTCTTGCTTGATCTGATACATTCCTTTCACCTAACCTAACCTTGATGAACTGTTCTGAGCTTTTATTATATACTCTGTCCCAGTGTTTGGAGATGGCTAAAATTAAATTTTTCTTTAATAAGGTGATCTGTCTTAGCAGACATTGATTATCTACTTAAACTGGTATTTAATCACTCTTAATAGAACTGCAAAGTATCTTCATAATATAGTGAGGAATAAGATTTGTGAAAGGAGAAAAAAGGGAAAAGGAGATATGTGTTTGGTTGTCACTGAAAACATTGTATCTAGAATTAGAAATATATTTTAGGATTCAAATAAGTGAATTATGATGTCTACATTTGATTAGTTGTCCAGACCGTCCTCACAGACAATGAGTCTGATTCAAAATGTCTGTTTATCTCTATTAACTCTAAAGAGACCATTGCAAACTAGTTCAGTTGTAGTCATCCAAATTTAAGTGAGGTGTATCCTACCCATGAGGACAAAATCCTTCACTACTGAGGAAAGCTTCTGTATTGTTAGGTACTCAGAAACAGGAACAGCCAAAGCAGAACTTGTTTCAAAATCTCATAGGGTGAGAAATCTCCTTCTGAACTTTGGATGTCAGTCTAAGGAGGACACTTGCAGAATGAACTCACTTTACCTGGTTGTTCTGGGTTGGTGTGATGCTGTTTTAGGTAGCAGGGGAGGGGCCCCAGTCACGGCTTTTGTAAGAAGCTGCTGAAAACTCCCTTGGCTACAAAATATCTGTCCCCATCTCTGGCTAATGTTGAGACCATCAATGACAATGGATGCACCTCTGCCACTAACATATTCAAGAAGGGGAAACAAGTGGCTAAAATGTTCAGGACAGGGGAGAGGAGGAGAGAGCAATACTAAGGAAGAGAGCGATGCCAGAGCAGAGATACGTGAGATCGGTGAGTAAGGAGGGGAGAATGTGCAGAGATTTTTCCCCACATCCAGTGGTTAGATGGCAGGCTGTCCCTCTGCAACCCATGGAGGATCAGAGTGGAGTAGATGTGGACCTGAAGCTGTGGAGGACCCTGCACCAGTGGAGGTGACTGTGCTCAAAGTAATCCATGGCTTTGTGATGGAGCAGTCTGTTCCTGAGGACTGCACCTCGTGGGAGGGACTCATGTTAAAGGGGTTCATGAAGGACTCTCTGCCGTAGGAGGGACTCCACAGTGGAGGAGGGAAAGACTGTGAGGAATCCTCCCTGAGGAGGAATAAGTGGCAGAAATCAACCTGTAACAAATGCACCTTAAACCCCACTCCCTGTCTTCCTGTGCCACTGTGGGATGAGGAGGTAACAATATCGGCAAAAAAGCAATTTAGGCCTGGGAAGAAGGGAAGGGTGGAATAAAGCACTTAAGCTCTTTTTTTTATTTTCTCTTTGCCCTGTTTTGATTTGATTAATAATAAATAGAACTGAGTTTTTCCCCAAGTTGAGTCTATTTTGCCCATGACCTTAACTGGTGAGTGAGACCCTTCTAGTCCTTGTTTTGACCCATGAGGTTTTGGGTGGATTTCCTCCTTGCCATCCCGAAATGGGGGACAGTGAGTAGGTGGTCTCGTGGTCCTTTGTCATCAGCTAGGCTTAAACCATGGCACTGGTTTTGACATTTGTATTAGCATGAGTCAAATCATGGCTTGAAGATGTGAACAGAGATTTATGCTATTACTGTCTCCCCTTATAAGAACATTGTTGAACGATGTGCGTGTGAATGGTTGCTTGCAAACGGTTTATCTTCATGCCAGTCCTTATTATTTTGACTCTGGATGGATGAGAGCTGGTACCCTACAATAACACCAAAGGTAGTATTTCTGCCATTATCAAAAGTAGTTCAATAAAGACTGAAATAGGACTAAAGTACCTCTTCCGTGTATCCCCAAGTGTGTCCAGTGTGCACCCGCTTGAATTTATACTTATTTCAATGAAGTATTTGTAGCATTGACTTAACTTGTACTCATATCCTCTGATACATGCTCATATTTCATTATCTTTATGATTTTTTGTGCTCACAAATTCTTAAGAAGTGGCTTGTGCTGCTGTGAAAAGAGAAGCTGGTCCAGAAATAGATTTTATAGATAGTGATTTAAAAGTTTCTTAAAGATATACTATAAAAAAATTTTTATATTTAGAAATGAAGTGATACAAACATTAACATGAATTTACAAATGGGGTCAACTGCTACTTTTATTATGGTCATTATCACAACTCTTGCTTTGGCTTAGCAATAAATTTGATAAAATAGACAGGAATCAGCTATCACACTATATTCCTCCTTTCTACATACATTATTTATAGTCCCATTGTTCTATTTTTTTAAGCTACACTCACACAGACATCCAGACTTCAGTTAGTGTCTTGTGTATCAATGAAATGGGAATTTAGCCCCCTGTTCTCCTTTTCATAGTCTAAATATTTCTTTCTTTATTCAAATGCTCTTTTGAAGCAGATAATCAAATTGATGTCCATAAATACACTAAAAAAAAAGTCATTGTGCTAAATTTCAATGAATTTATCCTAGTCAATAAGTTAACTATGAGCACTATCTCTTTAGAGGAGGGCTATTATTTGATGTGCAAAGCTTTTCATTTTTATCCATGGTTACACACTCAGATAAACTGACAAACTCCAGTCAAACTGGGACATTATTAGGGAAAGTCTCCAAAACTGCCATAGGTATTAGCATTACACACAAACACACAGCATTTAAAGAAGAAGGATGTCTGGTTTTGAATTCCAACTATGACTTTAATTTTTAAATCACAATTTTCTAGTTTGCTACAATGTTTTTCCTACTGATGCAGATGCAAACATCCACATATAAGGAAATCAGGGATGTACTGCTGAAAATAAAGAACTGCACAATATAAAAACTCTCACACCAATGAAAAAATTGCAATTAAGTTTTACACATTTTAAGACTGACTGAAGTGTGACTTACTTGGTCTTTTGTTAGATTATTAATATCAAAAGTATATAAATCATAATTTTGTGATGTACATACTTCCTGTATATTTAGAGTTTAAATGGACATAAATGTATTCTAAAAAGCTGCGAATGCAACTTGTATTCTAAGAATTTATTCTCTTGGCACAAAATCACCTTGCTAATAGAACTGAGCAAAAAAGAGCAATAGGAGCACTTCAGAATATCAGAATGCAACCCTGTTTGCAGTCATGAGAAGAAGCTCATTTCTGAGCAACAAGGTGTCCCAGCTGATGGACAACCACAAATCCAAAACAGTATCATCTGCTTCCCACAGTAGGTGACTAGAAGCTATAACCTGATACTGTGGGGAGCCCACCTACTTGAAACGTAGGTTTTCACCTGACTTTAACTGAAGAGTTAAAAAAAAAAAGTAAAAAGAAAATTTATTTTGACCTAACTCAGACCAGGACAGCTGGTTTGGGTATGTTCGGCAAGCAAAACTTTTCAAATTTTGCCTGTAATGATGCAGTTCCACAGGACATCACGGTTAGTGAATCATGGATACAAAGATCTGTTGAATTTATTTTACTTTAAGCTTGCCTACAGTAGAATTGATTAACCAGATATGGACATTTCTATGCAAGTGACCTTGGTATAGTGAAATCCTGAAATAGTCACAGTGTCTTAATAAGGTATAGTAACAGAAAAATATGTATAGAAAGTCATCCGCTCCCTTGGAAGGATTATTCCAGGCATGAGTATAAACTGGGAGAGGAATGCTGAGAGCAGCACTGCAGAAAGAGATCTGGGATGCTGCTTCGCAACAGGTTCAGCATGAGTCAGCTGTGTGTCCTGGCAGCCAAGAGGGCAAAACCCCATCCTGGGGTGCATCAGACACAGCACAAGAAGCTGGTCAAAATATATCCCAATATATTCAACCATGGTCCAGCCACATCTGGATCAATATATGTTCTGAGCCCCACAGTTTGAAAAACATGTGCAAGTCCTTGAATGTGTCCAGAGGAGGACAACCAAGCTGGTGAAGGTTGTCCTATGAGCAGCAACAGAGGTCTTTGGGCTTCTGTAGCCTGGAGAAAATGAGGCTGAAGGGTGACCTCATTGCTCTCCACAGCTTCCTGAGAAGGGGAAGTGGAGAGGGAGCTGCTGATCTCTTTTCCCCAGGATCCAGTGACAGGACATGTGGGAATGATTCAACGCTGCTGGATATTAGGAAGCATTTCTTTACTGAGAGGGTGGTCAAACCCTGCAACAGGTGAGATGGTCGGTGCCCCAGCCCTGTCAGTGTTTAAGAGACATTTGCACAATGCCCTTAACAATGTAACTTTTGGTCAGCCCTGAACTGGTCAGATATTTGGACTAGACAGCCACTGTACTTCCATCTGAAGTAGTCAGTTCTAAGTTTTATATATATCTGAGACATACCCATGAAGATAACTGGTTATGGTCATCAAGCATTTACCCCTGAATTTTCAAATGAATGCAGAACCGAGAAGAGAAAATGCTGCAGAAAAAGTTTCCATCTGAAAGCAGCTTTCACCTCTCCATGCAATGAACTGCAGGTTCAGTTAATTTCCAATATCTGCATTGCTGTCCAGCACCACATCTGGTTCCAGCTGTCTCAGAAGAAAACAGCCTACAAAGCAGAGCTTTTTAAACTTTCCAAACATGCAGGAAAACAGAGCCTACCTCCACAGAGCTGCAAGTTCATACGATCTTACTGAAGACAAGTTTAAGATTATCAGCGGTCTTGAAAATATTTGCCACAAGCCAAACAATTAATCTATATTGAATTGGAAATAACTGTGTTATTTCTTCAGTATAATACTGCTTATTTTAAAAATATATGTTCACAGTCCTGTTTGTCTCTGGAATAAAATTGCAGAAGGGCTTGAAAATTTCCGGCAAGAAAATTCCTGTGTTTCTAAATTAGTGTTGTGTTTCAAGGAACTCTGTTGTTCTTCTCACTCTGAAATATCCTGGGTTTTTCCCTTGCTTTCTATCCATGATATGTCTTCCCAAATCCTCCCTTTACCCCCTGCCTTTGCAGTGCTGTCCTTAGAGTCAGCTCTCACATGGGGCTGCCTGCATTAAGGAACCACTGAAGAACCATCCTGCAGTGTAACATCATCTAGAAGCATGATTCAATTAAGTGAAAGGTCATTTTAAGGATTAATTTATGCACAGAGTTTGATATTCATTCACTTCTTTAATAGTCAGTGGAGAGAGGCAAAGGATTCTCAGCTGCTAATTTGGTCTATAAAGTTAGATTCTTCCAGGGGATGATTCAAACAGGATCTTGCCTTTTCTCAGTCAGTTATACAAATGACTGGACTTTGTTAGTGCTATTGAGACACTCCCTGAAGATTTGCCTTTTAACAAAAGAAAACACTCAGTAAAATACATAAAAGTCCAGTTCAAAACATTCCACTGAGTCCTTTATGTATGCTTCAAGATTTTCAGTTTTCACCTCTAATTCTGTGGGCTATTAAGCCTGTGTAGACAGTAATAGTCACTTCTCTCATCACTGTACGTCATCATCCTTTCAGTACAAAAAGGAGCCTACTCTTTGCTGGAGAACATAATATAAAGTTGTGGAAACCAAGGGGAAAAAAGAATCAGTGTATACTGAGAAACAGTACATACAGGACTGTACATACAGGATATTTCATACAACAGGATCCACTAATCTTATAAGTAAGCTTATATAATTATAGGTCAGTCTCACCTCCTTGCCCATTTCTTTATCTGCTTTTTTTTTCACATCTAGAAGTCAAATGAGGGAAGTTTTTATTTGCTACTGATTCCATACATCCATACATTGCCGAAATGAAAGTATACAATTTTACATTGTCAAAGGAGGTACACAGAACTTAGATGCTAGGTGAATTGAAAATACAAATGCTAAATGACACTATCAGGACAGAGTATTTAGGTATTTTCTCATTAGAGATTACTGGGGAGTCAAAACATATAGTTTCAGTTTGAGACAGTTTGCTAGCTCCTGTGAAAAAAAAAAACATTGCTGTTTTTTTCTGGTCTCAATAAACAGAGGAATACAATTTTGCTACAAAAGGTCAGAAGTTTATAGCATGCTGTGTCTACAATTGATGAAAATACTTAACTCTTCTTTATCTAAAAAGAACATTGTTTTTAAAAGGTCAAATTATATTATTTGTATTTTTCAGCCTGGTAGTAACATCTGAATCACTTGAAGTAATAGAAATCGCAGTATACATACACAGTCAACAATTGAATTCATATAAAGTTAAAATTAATTTCACTAAAGCACATTAGATTCTCCAGAATAAGGCATAGATTTTCAGGAGTGATGAACATTCGTTTTAAATGTCCACAAAACTCTTCTGAAATAGTGATTCTAATCCATGATTCACTATCAAGAGAGTAATTTCTGAAAACAAAGATCCTTTCACAGTTGTTGGTCTTTGCATCTCTTCTTACTACTGATGTTATAAACAGCATGAAAAAACTCCGACAGTTTTCTATGATGCAATTGTTTAAATCTTATTGAGGTAGCAAGGTAATAAGTTCAAAGGTGCCCTAGGTGAAAATATAATTGAGAATCAGCTGCTCTCTGTGTCAGCAAAGACTGTAAATGGAGCTCAAATGAAAAATAGATGATCTAAAATTCTAGTGGAAAAGTTCATTAAATAATTTGTTATTAGAAAGACCGAAGCACACTTACAACATACCAATATCACCTAGTTGGCTTGTGAATTTAAATATATATTTTAAACAATATGGTATGAATATTATGTTTAATTAGATTAACACATCTTTCACATTAGGAAAAATAATTCCCATCAAAATTGTCAGAACTGCATGACTGAATAATTTATTGTGCATTGGAAATGGAACAAACTCTAGAACTCGGAATTAACCTTTTAAGAAATGCCTATCTAAATTAGGTTAATTACTCATGTTAATTACTAAATAAAAATTGAAAGATTAAGTACTCCTGAAGTGACAACCACCCAAAGGAAACAATTCTTTGAAATTTCTAGTGCAGTCCTATCACAATCATTGAGTGTCAGTAAAGCTTTAGAAGTGAAGTGAGTTAGATAATTTAATGGCAAAATAGTAAAGTTTATTTTATTAGTCATTCATAATAGGAAAAATAATGGGCCAAGTCAAAAATATACAGAAAGCAAATGTTAAAAGGGAATAATTTTGCGATTACTCTAAGGATTGATGAAGATTTAAAATTGGAAATCAAAGAGAAAATCTAGGAAGTTATATTTACTACTCTCATCATTCCTGTCCATTTGCTCAGATAAAGAGCAAATTCATGTCTCTGAACACAAAGACAGAAAAATATTTCAGTTTCCCATAGGAGTATATTTGCAGATTAAATAAAACAGGTATAAGCCTGCTGTTCTGAAATGTAGTTTGGGGCTTTTCTTTGTTTGGTTTTTTTTGGGGTTTTTTTCAGTGCCTTTGCAAAATTCGAATTTTTTTTTAAGTAAGGGAGTTACAGGTCAAACTGGAAATTACCTTTTATAGATGTTATAATTTGACTCAATTTTCTTTGAAAGAAAGAAATCAAGATGTATTGCTTTAAGCATCTTGAAAATTGTGAATGGAAATGTAAAAGGAAAGCTGGTAAAACATAAATATCAAATTAATCAATAGAGGTACAATCTAGCTGACTCAGATTTAACCCTCTCAATAGGATAAATTAATTTTAAGCTATATTTGAAGGTTTACCTAGGATTTTCACCTGTGTTATGAAGAGAATGTGGTCTACTTTTAATAAATATGGAGGGCAAGACAATACAAAAGTAGTATTAGCATTCTAGTAAACAGTTAATCTCTGTGGCTTTGTTGCCTAATTCAAGGTAGTCTATGAAATTCAAAAGAAGTAGATAATTTCATGTTTTTAGGGCCTAAACATCCACTCTGTTTGCAGACATGCTGTTTTCTAAAATATAATTTCAGCCTTAAAAATCATCAGGTGCTTTGTTGAGACGGTTTGCTGGCATGTATCCTAGCTTTGTGCAACAAAATTGCACTAATTGCACTGGTCTGCCAGCCAGATATCTCCACCAGACTATGGAACCCGTAAGTATTTTCTCTTATAGCTGACTTAAAAAATTGAGGTAATTGCTTTATCACAGCAGGTTGGAAACACTATGTCTGACACAGAGGTTGAGTCCTGAAATAAGTATAGGCTTATGTTTTATGCATCTCTTAAAGCTAAATGATCTTGCTCCAGGAATTTTAATCTTGACAAATTTAAGTCTCGGAAATATACTTTATCCTTCTCTATTGCTCAATCCAACTGATGCTTCTGTTAAATATTTCTTTTCCTTTCCTCATAAACTCATATGTAGAAATTCTACTTGCCATAGAAACATCAGCACACAGGTGTGGACAATCTGATGGGGACAAAACAGAAACAAAATAATGAAAGAGATTTTATTGGTTTGTTTTGGGAGTCTTTTCTTGTCCCTTGAACCAGATGACCAATGTGACAATCACATGCATCACAGTCATTTTAACAGTCTTTTCGTCTGTCATAGCAGAAGTCCAGACCCTCCATCACTTGGACAACTTAGAGTTTCCACCCTAAAGTTAGCCTTTGCAGTTCTATGTAGATATGCCAGCTCTCTAGAACCTCCTCTTTCTATGTAAGTCTGCAAGAACACAAAGAAATGAATTAGCAAAGGACTCTTGATCAGAGTGGGTTCATTGCTTACCCAGCCACCATCCTTTATTTTTCCAGTTATCATTGCCAGATCTCCCCAAAGTTGCTCTCTCCCTGACAAGGATTAAAATAAAACAAAATAAAATCATATGTCAAGGAAAATATTACAGAAGAACTCTTAGGGCAAGAAAATTTAAAATGCAGATCATCCTTAAAGCACTTCCTGAAAGTCTCAGTGTCTCTCAGCTAGTTTAGGAAGAAAGCTGTTTTTCTTTCTAACATATATTAATCTGAAGCCTTCAACATGCTGTTATAAGAATTTTATTCCTACTTCTCTACAATTGGGATTTTGGATAATCCTACTCAGTTTCTTGGGGTTTTAGGCTGGATCTTTTAGCTTTTTTCAGCAGCCTCTTCTGATTTACATTTTTCTGCTGTGTTCTTTAGTTTGTTTACAATCTTCTTAAAGGTTTTAGGCTGTTTTCTCACTCTTATCTTTCTGAAGACACGTTTGTGAAACTGTGTAGCTGATGTCTCAAGAAACAGTAATTTTTTAATCTCCAAAGAAGACTTCAATATTAATTTTGCTTTAAGTGTTTTATAAAGACCAATCATCATTCAACAGATGGTGAATTTAGAAAGATATTATTACGGAGGTATTTAACTTCTTAAATACAGTGTTGGAGAACAAATGTGACTAATAATGGTATTAGTACTGAATAGCCTCAGCTATTCATATTAGTGACAACTGGCAGATTTCTTTGCTAAGTCATTATGAATCAGCAGGAAGTGGTGCTCAGTTTATGCTGATCTGAATATCTTTGTTAAGATATGAATAGGAAACAAAATTAAATCATTCAGTTTAATTTTTTTTTTTTTTAAGGGAGCTTTGTAACAAATATCCTTGGTTTGAAGTGGTCAGATTTCAGTGAATTTAAGGTATTAATGATGTTGCACAGAGGGCCTAAAGGTAATGGTTCACAGAAATTCTGTGACTCCTTCACATTTAGGAGAATGAGAAGTATGAGAGGTATTTTCTAAACTTCATGGAAAAGCATTGTGTGGCATTTCCTGACAAAAAACAGCTGTAAGGTTACCAGAAGGAAAGCTACTAGTTTTAAAAAAAAAAAGTCCTCAGTGCAGGTATAAATTTCCTGAAGTAATTCAGAGTTAGACTGCTGTAACTGAACTAAGGAAAAAAAACCAAACAAAAAAACCAAACCAAACCAAACCAAACCAAAAAACAAAATGTACCACTTTAACTTCATAAATATCTGTGAATCAAGGAAAAAAAAACCCACAAAACAACATCTTGAAAGGGCTATGTCATAGACCAGAAGCAGTCCAACAGCATTAGCACTTGGTCTGCCAAAGCCAATATACTGTCATATTCCTTTTTTTTTCTCAGGAGGATGCTATAAAACCTGTAGACATCAGTACATGAAAACATGAGCATGCCCATACACAAACCAAAGGTAAAACTCAAAGGTGCAAGGTCTGAAGTCAGAAATATTTAACAGTTTATGTCACAGGACCCTGGAAATCCCAGATCTGGAAATATATATACTGCATGGATCTACGGAGTTAGGAGAGATATTAATGAAAAACATTTTAAAAGATCTGAAAAAAAACCCACATAAAAAACCCAAGTCAGGTGCAGATGTGATCAACTGACTTAGTTACTACGTCAGGATTAGAGAAGTATGAGTACAGACGATGATTATTTGCCACAATGAGCATTGCTGTATTTGCTATACATTTGTTTATCTTAATTGCTAATTGTTTCAAATGTTTATCCATTCCTTTAATATAAAAGCAGAATTTTTAGGGCAAAGTGGTAACATACCAAAATTATGTAAAGCTTATATGTGAATTTAGACATGAAAAATTTTGGAAAGATACTTCTTCACTGTTAAATTGCAGAAATGGGACAGCTGCTTCTTATATAGGTATCCAAATTGGGATCAGAATAATTTTCAATTATTTTTTGTCTTGGTCAGTATATTTAAGAAATATACTTCCTGGATACAGTCTAAACTCAGTACCCATAGTACAGAGATCAGAGATTAATTTGTATCTATTGTCATTCACTGATTTGTAGGGAAGTATATCAAGTCATTCATTAAAGATTTCCAGGTGAAAGAAGAGATTAAATGATCTCTAAGCTTTTTATTATGTCAAAGCAACCTGTATAGCAATAAAAATAAATTTAAGAGATCAAAGAAAACTGGGGATGTTGGTCATAGAGATTATGTTTTTAAAAGTCACAGGGTCAGAAACTTTAAAGTTCATATTTAAATCAGATTTACTTACGTTAAGAGTCTTACCACTGGTTATACTTGGATTTCATGCATTAGTCATATGAAATAAACATTCCAGTCCTTTCTAAATTGTACTCCACGTAAGTATTTTATTGCTTTTATTGCTTTTATTGCTTTTATTGCTTTTAGACACTTTCCTTAAAAAAAAAAAAAGAAATAAAGTACAGCATAAACAGTTATGTACAAAATGGAAAATTCTTCTGTAAATAATGCTATAAAATATTTCACAAGTAACTTTGGTATTTGGCTATTCTAGATAAATGAACAAAAGGAAAAGATCAAAATCAAATCTAACCAAAAATCACTATGAGTATTAAAAAAAACAAAAAAACAACCAACCAAAAACCAAAGAAGTTTATACAGATAAAAGTTTTGCTGGAATAGTTTTTGCACCTCAGGAAAAGGTCCATAGGCAGCAGGCTATGACACTCATATTTCTCATTTAACAAAAACTAAAAAAAACACAGTCAGGAAATTCAGCAATCTGGAACTTTTTTAAATTTGGTATTGCCCAGAGAGTACTGCAGTGAAAAAAAAATCATAGAAATAATACATGCAAATCTAAATATTTTATTTTATTTTAAATCATGGAATATTTTTTTCATTGTTACAATATGCACAAATGAATGCTTTATTTTTTTAGGATTGCAGTCACTGTCTTGGTTTGTTTTCTGCATGCTCTCATGCCCTTTCAGCAGTGGATCTCAATGATACGTCTTTGACAGTCTCTTTTAGGATTTGTTCTACAGCTTTGATTTCTGGCATTCAGTAACGGAGAGGCAAATACAGCCTTGTCCTAAATGCAGGGGTAAGGAAATGGCGGTGTGCTTGTGCAGCCACAGGCCACGATGGCATTGCAGAAACTGAGTGCACCAGTGCTTTGTTACTTTAAGCTCTTCTGTTCTGCTCTAAGGAAGAAGTTTGAACAAGATGTTGAGGAAGAAATTACATTCTCCATAGAATTATAGAGTGGTTTGTGTTGGAAGGGACCTTAAAGATCATCTAGTTCCAATCCCCCTGCATGGGCAGGGGCACCTTCTATAGACCAAGTTGCTCAAAGCCCCATCCAACCTGGCCTTGAACACTTTCTGCGAGGGAACAGCCACAACTTCCCTGGGAAACCTGTGCCAGTGTCTCATCATCCTCACAGGAAAGAATTTCTTCATAATGTCTAGCCTAAATCTACTCCTTCTCAGCTTCAAACCATTACTCCTCATTCTATCACTACATGCCCTTGCAAAAGTCCTTCCACAGCTTTCCTGTAGGCCCCTTCAGGTACTGTAAGGCTGCTATAAATTTTCTCCAGAGCCTTCTCTTCTCTAAGATGAAAAACCACAATTCTCTCACCCTCATTTTCAAGTAAAAATTTAACTATTTATTTGCTCATAAAAACACAACTAAGAAAACATGACCCTTTGTCTTTTAAAATATATTACTTTATTATAAAAAGCAAAAAAAGGGGGTGAATGCTTTGTTCAGGATGACATGTTCATAATGGATAATAATAATGTTCACAAAGTCAAGTAATTATATTTACAGTGTTTGCCTGAGTTTTAAAACCATTTTATGTTTTCTTTTATACTCCTCCAGGGAGCTAAAACTGATACATGGTATGCTCAGAGAAATGTAATGGAAGCTACTTAACATCTTATTTCTTGCTTACAGAAAGACAATTTTAAAGCAAATTTTGCTGGAAAAATCCTGACATTTTACACTCATTTCCAAGTTATTTGTTGTGGCTGACAGAGCTGCTGCTACCTCAAGAATGAGCCTGAAAAAAAAATAAGTTCACTTGTATCAGCACCATCAGCTGGTCTACATGAATGTGGTCTATTCAATTGATTTGGCCTCAAACTGAATTGCAGAGACCATTTGCAGTACCAGCCATTGTGGAAGCTGAATGCCAGTGCACAGGAGAGGTAGATACTTAAAAGAGAAATTTGGAAGTTTTCTCAGAATTTTGCTCATAATGTTAACAGTTTGACACAAAGGAGATGGGGAAGCATTGTAGAAATGTAGGCAAAGGATTTTTCCAAATTCACTATACCAACAACCTTGGTTCAGATGGCAGTCCCTGAAACCATGTCTCAGGCCACCAGGTTTCACTTATTCAATTTTCTTTTCATGTGCAATAACTTCTTTATCATTACTTGAGAACGTGAGCTTGTAATTAAAAAAAGTCAAAGAAATATAAAATTTTAAAATTATTAGGAAAATTTGAAAACCAACAGTGAGAAGACTGAGGGCAAAAGGAGAACTAACAGAGATTGTTTTAAACTTACCTTGGGATTTGGAATTATTTTTGAGTGTCAGTGGATGGACACACCATATCAACAATAATTACTGGTTCTTTAATGATGAGCTAAAAAAACAAACAGAGATCTTCCATAAAGTGTTAAAAGAAAAAGTAGCAGCTATGATAAATCTGTGTTGTGAGTAGTGAATAAGCCACCACCCCAGTAGCCTGTCAGACTCACCATTTCTTTGCTCAGGAGCTGCATTTAAGCCCTTGCCCTTGTTCTTCACCCATGAAATGTTGCAGTTATGCCTGTAGCCAGCCTTCATCTCAGGAGCCCCTTTGCTCCAGAAGATACAACACATGATGCTCTGCTTGAGGAAGCTCAACAGCAATGGTGGCTTCCTCTGAATGTCATTGTCACTGCTCCTGATCCATGGTACTGAAGGCCACAAAGAGGTGGACAAACCAGTGGGCTTTTGCTGGGAAGGACATCTCTCTGCAATACCACATAATAGAATCATAAGGGTTGGAATGGACCTTCCAGATCACCAAGTCCAGCTGTCAGTCCTACTCCACTGTAATCACTAAATCTGTGAGCAATAAGAGCAGACCAGGACCAGTA
The DNA here is from genome assembly GCA_038090715.1 of Florisuga fusca. Taxonomy (NCBI): domain Eukaryota; kingdom Metazoa; phylum Chordata; class Aves; order Apodiformes; family Trochilidae; genus Florisuga; species Florisuga fusca. The sequence goes on from JAAWXA010000003.1 coordinate 32,312,032, forward strand.
ATGGTCACTGTGGCCACCAAAGAGTCCTGCAGTCTCTGGGCAGTAACCAGGAAATCTGAGGTGAAGCCAATTTGAGTCATAGGGTTGGGATGAGTTCTGGTCTTAGTATTACCTACAGCATAGTTCAGGCAAGGGCCACTGTTGTGTGGCTGAGCATCAGAGCAGCCTTAGGGTGATGGAGAAGAGGTCTCCAGAAAGGCTTCCATGGTCTTATAAGAAAACAAAAAGACCCCAAAAAACCAACCTTGAACAATTTAACTTATAATACAAATTAGGCACGTCAGCTTGTAAGTTGAATTCTCTGATACATTCTTCATGCCTGCAGTTATATGAATAGGCTGGTTCAAAATTATTTTAAATTCCATATGGCTACTGAGAGGTGTAAGAACCATTCAGAAATTATCGCCAATATTATTTAATGAAACAGCTGAGAGAATGCTATCAAATCCAATTGTAAATTCAAACTGAAGGTCATCTCTGTTTTGAAATTTTTAGAAGTGTTTATCTATCCATCTGCCTAAAACAAGGTAGATGAAGTTCACCTTGGCTGTTAGGAATGTAAAAATACTGCAGTGTTTTTACAATAAGTTCTCAAACAGCTGCTAAACTTTACCAATCTTCACATTGCAAATCCATTAATTTACAAACCCATCAATTTAACATTGTTTCCATGAGTTTATTTTAATGTTGGTTAATAGCTCTTGTTTTCTCTGTATAGAAGGGTGTTGATTACTCTCCTGAACCTTTTTGTAAGGCACATAATAGAGATTGTAGTTTAATTACAGACTGTTGCAAGTATAAATGGTGCTTATTTCAGAAAGCCTGAGTGGCCCATGAGTTTAATTCAGTGTAGTATTGGGACAGCAAGATCAAATACTTGCCACTATTGTGGCAAGGAATTTCTTCTTGTTGGAGCTAAGAGTTATACTTTTATGCAACTGAAATCAAAATGAGATGCCTTTTTTTTTTCCTTGAGGTTTCTTTCTGATTGATGGAAAAAAATTAATAAATCCATAATGCACCTCATCATGTTCTGACTCATATATGCAGGAAAGACATTATACTTAGTTGTCCCCGTATGAGTGCAGTTGCATAGACATAAGTGGTAATAAGACTGATACTATACTTTTATCTCAAATTTTTGGAGGGGTTCATTTCTGTGCCTCTTCAGATGTATAATTTTTTTCTGCAGAATTACAGTGCATGATTTTCCATAAAGTTTACACACAAACTCACAAAAGCCCCACTAAACATTGTCCTACATATTTTAATAAAACATGTAGGAAAAATAAATGTTAAATGCATAAAAAAAAGTCCATAAACATTTCTTTATGGCAATGCTTTTGAAGGGATGAGATTGTGAGAGATTTAAACTTTAAAATCTTGTTTTGAAACTATGGTTCTTCAAATATTTTATATTCATGACAAAACTTGAAATGGAGACTATTTCAGGTGCTTCAAGATAAGTGTCTGAGTCCATTTTTGTAATCCTGGGGCATGCTGCCCAACCTGCTGCTGCCACTCCCAAGAAGCACAGCTCTGCTAGCCTGTACCTTCCTGTCATGCTGTCTGTCAGCTTGTGCAAATGTTCCACTTAGTCTCAAATGGTGGTAGTTGTCTATGTTTATGCATAATTAAAGCAATTCAGCTTCCTCAAAAACATTAATTTAAAAAATGGTACTGCATGCCATTCTAAGAAACAAATGGGAAATTTTTCTTAAGGTTTTAGTATCTACTAAGCTACTTATTGGCTGAAATAATGGGACACCTCCAGCCTTTTGCTGATAAGGGGCAGCTGACTAACTTGTGTTAGTGACAGCTCTCCTCTTGGGGAGGAAAGATGGAAAAATGAGTTTTCCCTCTCCCTGGGCCAATAAAAGAGCAGTGAATCATTTGCCTGGAATAACAGGATTTTGGGGGCATATAAGGAACACTGTGGGCCCCATTGCATTGTTGTGCTCCACCAACCCACCATCCTGGATCAGGAGCTGTCTAGAACTGGAACACCATCTTGAACAAGAAACCTTCACTGGACACCTCTGGACCTGTGGTGGTGACTTTCTCAAACTCCCTCATTCTTTTTTTATTTTCTCACTTTCTAACTCTTTTCTCTCTCATCTCTCTCTCCCTCTCATTCTTTTTGCTTCTCTCTCTTTCTTTCTTTCACTCTCTCTTTTGCCTTGCAAGATATTTGCCATACCCTCACAGGGTTATATCACTTTGCTTGTGTTATTTGTCAAATAAAACTATGCTTGCACCCAACCCTTGGTTGTTGGACTTTGTTCTGTTGAACCCAAAAATTAATTTACTTCATAGGATGAGGAATATATAATATGTGCCCTTTATGCTCATGTGCTTAAAAGCTGCAGCAGCAGTGTCCACAGTCTTTGGCCACAAGGAATACCTAACTTAAGGACAACTCTTCCCTGTTCTTTCTGTCTCCAGGTTCTGAGAAGACAATTAAATCCTTCTCTTCTTCTTCTGCAACTTCCAAACTGGACCTGGAATGCAGGCCAGGCCAAAAAACCTTAATGTTAGTCTTGGTGTGCTTGAGATTTTATTGGTGTTAAAATAATTGATCGAAATCAAAATAAAGCACCTGTAAAAGCTGTGCAAGTGCTGAGTCTTTGCTAATATAATTAGTTTTGATTAGCATTTCATTAAAATAATTCTATTAACAACAAAAGCAGAATTATCTAAATGGCTACAGTAATTAATTATAAATAAGAACTAAAAATAGAATCATGTCTTTAGCAGTGTATCACTGTACAGAAAGTGGCATCTTGATTACAGATTAACATCGTTACAGTCCTCGCATAGTTAGTTCTCCCCAAAACTTCTTGACACCATCTTTAAATGAGGTTGACATGAGCACTTTTTTTTTACATTCACACATCAAACTCATGTTGGTGTTATCTTTCCGTGGCTCACAAATCCTGTTCCTGCCCTCTCAGATTTTCACCACAGACACAAAGGAGAGAGGGTTCTTTGGGTTTTAATGGTGCTTTCTTAGTATTCAGTCTTAGTCTAAATTACACTTAGAATTTTTATCAGTAGAGCTTTCATATCTGAGAGTGTGGAAAAAAAATAAAAAAATCTTACCTCTTATTGACATTGTTATGCCAGAAAAATGTGCAAAGACATTTGTGGCTGATAGAGAAGAGTCTTTGTCAGACTTGGTTTATGTTGTTCAGAGGATTAGTGAGACTGTGATTGCAGAAAAACATTTTCTGCTGCCGTGCTCTGCATATGCACGAGGGGCTCTGCTGACAAAGCATTTGGCATGACCAAGTCAGCAATGAAGACATCAGCTCAGGTTTGTTGATGTCTGTTGTCTGCTCACATTTGATTCTCTGTCAGTGCCACCCTGAGTTTTTACCCTGCTGTGGATACCCTGCTCCTTACCTCCTGCTAAGGGGTCTCACATGGCCAAGGTATTGCACAGGAACTTACAGGGTGTAAAAATGCAAAAGAAATAAGATATACTCCTGGACTAGCTTGCCATCTAATATTTCATTATTTTTCTAGGATTTATTTGTTCTCTTAGTGTGATGCTTGTCCAGATCTTGCCAATTTATGCATGATTGTCTCTACATAAAATGTCAGGAAAATGGACAAGATACAAGATACCTCTAGGCTTCTAAAACATGTTCATGCTACACACTATTAAAGGTGAAAGGTGTCCTTTTTTATGTATTATTTATTTACCCACTGAGAAAATTATGGAATTTATCTAAGCATTGTATTGACAGAGGAATTATAGTCCATCCTTAGAAGCATCTCAAACACATTAAACTTTGATTACTGCCAGGATTTTGGGTGAACACCTTCAGCTCCTTCTTTCCTTTTTGATGGAATCATGCCCTCAAAATTGTTTTAGTCATCTTATTGACTTCCTGAACCTTTGGCTTGAATCTCAGTCTCTGTGATATTTTTTTTTTTACTTAAAACTCTTAAGGGGATTCAATAACTAGGCTATTTAGACATAGAGGGAAAATGTCTGCTAATTGTCCAGTGAAGTTAAAACGTATTATTATTTGCCTTTGACAATTAATTTGAAGGCAACTGTTTCAATAAGCTGAAACATCATTCTTGATATGGAAGCATCTGTTCATCTGCACCCTTCCCAAAATGACACAATTCAAATGCCCATTAAGGTAAAAAGACATTCCCTTTCTCCCCATACTTTCATGTGTGTTCTTCCCTGGTCATTTGTTCCCACACAATACTCCATGATTTTTATTTTTTTAATGGGAAAATTTGGTATAATCAGAAGAATATACGTATGTGACACATAAGAATATATATATAAAAATGTACATATGTATATTTGTTAAAATGGTGAGCTCCACAACTCCAAATCACTCTAAGTGTAGTCTGACATTTATGAAATTATTCTGAGGATAACATTTCTTCTGAAAATTCATTTTACATTTGTGACAAAAAGACTTTCATTGGGTCATTTAAGTAAATTAAATTATTTCCTTTTTAACAAGGTAATAACTGTACATTTGAATATCTCAATTAACTAAATCATCTCAAAACAGTTAGATGATGACGTTGAAGAAAAGTATACAAAAGATTCCATGTAAGATCCTATTTTGATTATGAAGTTGTCAGTATGTCCTGTTGCTCTTAAATTCATACATGCTAGCATATGGTGACTTCAGAAGGAGTTCCCTCTGGAAACCAGCCTGGAAGAAAACAAGCATCCTTTGAACTAGCCTCTTTCTGATTACAGCTGAACAGGAGGGATCACTGAAAGTTGAGGTAAAAATGACCCAGGAGAATGAGTCCAAAAGCTAGGATTCTTTTTGTATACAGCAGCAGTTTAGAGCATATTATAGCAGACCACAGCTTACTCGAGTAAGATGAAAAAAGTTGATGAAGAAGCTCATAGGAAGGTGCCAAGAGTTCAGGTAGTTCACATAGTTTTTGACCACTTAGTGAAACTCAGCACCTGAAACAGAAGTCAGAGCAGTTTCAGTGGCAATATAAGCTGTATTCATCTCTTTGCAGTATTTCATCTCTCAAAAGATTGAACATTTTCCAAATCAGGGCATTTCAAAGAATTGGTTACATAAGTGTGTCCAACCACACACTTATACAGGAAAAATATAGATATATTGTATGATTTTGTGATATACTTGATAATTCACTAGACACTGTCTTGAAACCATACTTCCACCTCACTTCTGTCAGTGACAATTTATAATCACTAGAAAACTGCTAATGCTGGTGGTGATGGTATGGACTGTCTAGCAGAGATATTTTTTGGTTTTATACTTTCTGCCTTCAGCTCTCAACTATCCAGCTCACCTATACATCATAAAAACTTTGTGAGGAGAGGTTAAAAATAGTATTTTTTAGGTACAGATATTTAAGGGAAATGTAATTTCACAGAGAGTTAGCAGCACACTTATTTTTGAGGCTCTAGACTGTGTTGCTTAGGAGAGATGAGAGGGGGATTTAGTTCACACACCAGTCCTAAAATCTGGCTGTTATTTCTAGATAGCAAAGGTAAACACCTGTGAGCCAGCTCAATGCACAGATGCAAATCAGGGTACACACAATTTCTCTGTTCTTTAACCATAATTTCTCTGTTGTGATGGGTCTCAAAAGGGAATCCATTAGAGCTCAATTAAGAAACAGCTTTATGCAAATTTTCTTCTTCCATTTACGTGTTTATATTTTCCACAAATGCTGCATAGGACAAAAAGAGGTATCTGTGAATTTTAGGTGTAATCAGAGTCTCTTATTGACCATTTCATTTTTATAGGGCTTTCAGTTTATTTTTCTCTTTCACTTTTTCTTACAAGGAGGTACTTTGCTTACTAGGTCTTTCTGGAATTTTTGTTAGAAAAAAAAAAAGTACAACCACCAACACATTCTTAGCCTCAGACTTAGTGAATACTACACAATAAGAAAAAGTAAATTACATGGAGATGTCCCTGAACACCTAACAACAAAAGAGAAATTAAATGCTTTTGCATCTAAACAATGTTACAGCTGAACAATAAGCAATATCTGAGGATAAAGAAAAGAATTCTCAAAGTGAATACTTACTTGGATTTTTTAGAAGTGTGATCTCCTTTCCACTCATTTATCTTTTGTGACCTCTTAAGAAAGCAGTAGCTCAGTGCCTTCAAGGCAGGGTGGTGAAAATTGGCTTTAATTACTGGTGACAAGTGTTATTTGCTTTACCTTATCCTGAATTATTTGAGCTCTAGCTTGCACTTAAAGGTACTGAATAGTAGTTAGCTTCTATCTTTACTGTTGGTGTTAAGATCTAAGTCAATATACTTAAAAAAAAAAGGTTTATTAAGCCAACGGAAACATCTCTTTTTTATTACCAAAGACAAATTCACTCTTAAAAATAAAAGGTCTGCAAGATTTATGTAAAAGAGTAAACTGTCAGCATCAGATGCAGTTGTTTCTTTTAAACTTCATAAGTTGAGTTTTTATTTGCAAAGCTTATTTAATTTATATGCAGGTGGGATATTATGCAGGGTAAACCCAAGAAGATTAAGTCCTAAGAGTTTACACATCTGAAGTTAAGGGAAGTGATTGAGTACAATATTGTACTCGAACCATCACAACTTTTTTTAATTATTATTCTTTTTTTAAGCAACAAAGCTTTTTAGTCTGCCACTGCTGATTTGTCAGTTATGGAGTGGGCAAGTATCCTAACTGGAAATTGTAAGCTTTATGCACAAACAAGTAGCATCAACACAAGAAAGGCCTCTGTGGTTTGCAGAAAATTATTCTCAGCAAACAAAGCCAAAAAAATTTAAACTTATCCACCACAAATAAATGACTTTAATGGAGGGTGAACACATAGATGTACTGTAGCACGAGTGCAGGAGACCAACAGAGACGAGACAGACAAGCAACAAGGATGTCTCCTGGGCATTCAATTAATCCTGTCTGCTTCATCATTTTCCAGTTCTTATTTAAGCTACCATAAAAAGCTGAACTTTCCATTAGTGTCGTGGAAGACAGTAGTAATAGAAATAGATTTATATCCTCAATTTAATATGCTGTATTACTTTCTACATTCTGTTCATTATTAGAGTGTAGGTAGGTCATCCAATCAGTTATCACTCAAGCAGCCATAACAATTTCAGAGAAGCATGTTCAAATAACAGTATGTTCCTACAGAATGAAATTACTCAGTGTACTTTTAACTAGACAGTGATGGGGAGATAGAATGGAAGATCAATGTGGTTTAGTGCTGTTGTGCAAGACAGTAAACTATGTCCTTTACATTAGAACAATATAACTATCATAGGTGCATTGAAGAAAAAAAATATTTCTATTATATTCTTCATGTTCTAAATTCCAAGGCCAGATGAAAACCTAAGCTTAAGCGTGACTTTGTGGATCCAAAGGATTTTTGAATTTTCTACCTTTACTTAAAGAAGGGAAAAATAAAGGTATGAAAAGAAGGGAAAATCTGCCTTTACTATGCTCACTTTCTAACCCACACAACAGTAAAGATAGAACTAAAAACTGAATAAAGAACAGCCAGTGCAGTTATTGCTACGAAGGTGCCTAAATATTTGGAAGCAGTAGTCTGGTATTTTTGTGGAATGATCAGTGAAACAACAAGCCTCACAGCTCTCAGTTGTCCTGTCTGAGGATGTATAGTCTACCCTTCTTTCAAGTATGCATAAGCCCTGAATTAAGTAGAGGACAGTAATTAACAAAAGTTTCCAGTTGGACAAATGAGTCTTGTACCTCACTCTCCCTGCAACCATTCCTCCTGATTTGCATGGAAGGACCATTGCATGATATACTAGTATGGTAGCTTGTCTTGTTTTGCTCTGATCTTTACTTCCTTTCCAGAATGGACTGTTGTGACTTATTAAGCCACCAGCTCCCTGAAAGATAAAACAGGATTTCAAATCAAAGATTCATAGGCTCATTTAGTTGGCAGGTACCTCTGGAGGCCATCTTCTCCAAAGACCCCTCTCAAAGCAGAGCCAAGTTTTCCCAAGTGAGAGAACAAGAACAGTCTTTTAAAGTAGCTCTTGCCAGATTATGTTATAGCAGCTTTTGTAATGGAGTCCTGATCTTGATTTCTCCACTTTAAATTCAATCATCTGCTGGGTGGGAGGGAGGAGGAATAATTAAATTTTCCAAAAAACCTTAAAATGACTAAAAGATGCTGTTGAAACTAGAGAGATATTTTAATTACCACAAGTTCAATTGAGTCTATCACAACCTCTATTTCTGTATGCTACAGGCTCAAATACAACAACTGCAGAATTTTCATTTAGAGTTGCTCCCTTTTTTGTCCTTGCTCATGATGCTCACACTAGCTTAGACTGGATTAGAAAAAGTTGTAAAATATAAAAGGGGAAATGTTTGCAAGGATGGCAACAGCAAGCCTAAAGCTGTCTAAGGTGTCTGACAATTAATCTGTGAAGTTTGAGTCAAGACACTTCTTAAATAATTCTCAATTTATCCTAGAAAGAGTTATTCTAGAATCAAGTGGAGAGTTGATTAACTAAACTCTGATTAAGAGAAATTATATATTAATCAGAGATCTATTAAGACTTCATTAATGTATCCCTCCTGACTCCTGAAATCAAACCCCCCCCCTTCAGTGCAGTACAAAAATTACTGACCTTTGGAAAAGCTGTAAAAAATTCAGTGCAAGACCTGAGCAGTTTTCTCCATGAAGACCCTACTAGAACTGTGTAAAAACAGTGAAGGAAGTTCAGCAAAAAAAAATTATTTATAGCTTTAGCATAAAATATCAGTCTCATTATAAAGCTAGATATAAATAGAGTCTAATGGGACAGCTATGTATTGTTCACTTGAAAATTATTAATTACTTGCTTATGTGTTCATACATATATGTACTTTATAGGCAGTTGTGCACTGAACTTCATTGGGAGAAAAAAAAAGAGTAGTTAAGAAGATTATATTCTGCTCTGCTTTTAATGCAATTACTGATCAGCAGTGGACTACAGTTTATATCTTAAGAAATCTGTAGAGCAGCCTCTCATAATCTCTGGGTCCCTCCTTCCTTCCAAGAGGAATGGAATAGAAGTTGTCTAAGGTAGCTTGAACTAATTTGTCTTGTTTTTTGTCATTTCAGAGCAAATGGATAATTTTTAGGTTTATAGTGTGCTTGGAAAATTCTCACCTGATTATTATCTTACTGATTGCCAGCCCTTCTCCAAAGAAGACTGAACTGTTTCTGTCGTTTCAGAGCCTTGAAATGAAGCCTTAAGACTATCAGCATAAGTTTTTTCTTCAAAGGAGAAAACATCTGAGGGAGGTACATAGAATGCTAATCCAAAAACTATCAAGCAGTTTTCTTGAAAAATACCAAACTCAAATAAATCTTAACAAAGCTGAGGAAATAGTATATGTGATGAACAGGTATAGTAATTATAAGGCAAGATAAAAGACAAATTATATCTTTTAAAATGGTTAGTGGGTTTGGGATTTTTGTTGTTGTTGTTTTTTAAAATTATTTTAAATTTTGTTTTTAGTTGGGCCATTTAATAGAGTGCTGTACACTTGATAGCAGTAAAAAAAAGGATGCTGACTATAACCATCTGCTACAAAACAGCTGCAGGTTCTTACTATACTTAAGCTTTTGTGGTGCTTACAAAGTGATGAGTGCCTAGCATAATGAAGAAAATAATTCAGATTCCTATCTGTTTCCAATTACACACCAAATTTAAAATGTCAAGCGATGAACCTTATAGGTTTCATTATTCAAAATAGAAAAGGAAACAAGTATATTCACTTTTAAACTAAAAAATACAAGATGTTAGGCACAAATGCCATGAGCTACAAATAGGCACCTCAAGGCAAAGTAACTGAGAAGTTTAATGCAAATTGAGAAGGTCTCTATATTTAATTCTTATTGTAATATTGAATCTATAGTCAACAATATATCAATTAGGTTGCATTACAAGCTTTTTTTTCGCAAAGACATACTAACAGTTTTAATTACCTTTTAGTTTTGATACTGCTATATTTTTGGATACTTATGTGCAATGTCTGACACTTCTTTTTTCAATATGTAGGGTCTTGCTAGCCAACAGCTGCACAAAAGTAACAGAAACACTGCGTGTAGGAAAATTAAATGTAATATCCTCAATTTTAGGAGTTGTTGAGCGTTCTTTCCTTAATAATGAAATCAAGACAATGTGGACAATTTGCAAAGCAAACCTTGAGAGAAAGCATTGTAAAATATGGGCATGTGTGCATGTGTATTTGTCTAAGTATGTGAAGATAGACATACTTCTATCTATATATATTAAGGATGTAGCTGAACACAGATCTTGGTCTCTTGCTCTATCAGACATATTCCACCAGTGAACAGATTAACTCCTAAAGATTTATAGCAGCTAATATTACTTGATATATTTTGTCTGAGTAGAAACACTAAAAGCTCTTGGAGCATCCAAGTCTAAGACTGTTTTTCAACAACTCAGGATCTGTGGATTATCACTGGTCTGTAGGATGTGAGCAAGTGGTTTATGAAATTACACCTGTTCATATACAGGCAAGGAAAAAAGTCAAAATACGAAAATACAGAAATAATAACTGAGAATTCCATGCTTTGTTTAGTTTTTTAATAGGATTTAAATTAAAAGCATTCTGCCAACATTGCAGAAAATAACCTTTACATTTTTAGAAGAGTAGATTGATTTCTGATTTAAAAAGGCTGTGTTTGTGAAGCACTATTCCTACTATTATACTGTAGTGTTACTGTAGTGTTTCTGTAGTGTAATTTTAAAATCTTTTATTATCTTCCTGTTAAGAGTTGCATCCTGAAAGTTTTATATTGTGAATTCCTCAATGTGTAGATTTTATAAGAAAAATCTTTCCTTTCTCCCCCATTTCTACATATTTAGCTTATATTAGAGGCTCATATTTGTTTCATAACCCCTGCTCAGATGATAGCAGCTCATCAACAGTTTCACATCTCCCTCTCAGTCTCTCTTACGCATCCTAATTTGTTTACACGAGTAAAAGGAGCTTAATGAATTATTCAAGAAAGTACAATCTCACATATAAGCAATCTAAATAAATGCCAAATGTGCATAATTTTCATTCATTACTGGAGAAACAACAGGTGAAAATATGTTGTATACTGTGAAATGACTCCCCTTCCATTTTACCTGACACAAAGAGAGGAAAGTATCCATGAGAATACAAGTCTTGACTGAGTAGAAAAGGAAGTAAACTAAACAACATAAAAAAAAATGTCTGGAGTTTTTATGGGATACATTACATCCTCTTCCCAATCCCTGTGTGTGCCCTTGAGAATTGAAGTCTTGCAGAATAGTGACAGAAATTACTTTATAAAAGTTATAATCATGAGTGCTGAACTAAGGGAAAAATGAAATGAATTACATGATGATAACAAAGGTTACAACCGTCATAAATTATTATCTCTGTAGGACTGAGCCATATAGGATCCACATTTAAAACTTAGAGAATCTATACTTTTATTTAGCAGCAAGCAGCTCAAGAATACTTCATTGACTCTCCTCATCTCTGAAGGCCTAAAGCATTATTAACTGTCCTAGTGCCTAGGAAACCCAGATGGTAACCCATCCTTTATACTACTGTGAGTGTTTCAAAATTAAAGACTCTTAAATGTAAAACACAAAATGGGGAATAATCCAGGACTCCACAGCCTGCTGGAGTGCTTTAAGCACTAGACTGTGAAGTCAAGATCTCTTATCTTGTAAATTTCTTCCACTTATTAGCTGAGTGCTGAGTTTTCAATTTAGAACCTCTGCTGTATGCTTTCCCTTTCCATATAACTTTCCGAATTGAAGGTGAGGGGAAGGGGAAAGAGGAAGTTACCAGGAGGGATTTTGGTTTGGCCGTATCATGAGAACTCTGACATTTCTTAGAGATAGCATGAGGATTGATGAGTATTGTCTTATGCTCTATCAGATGTCTCAATGACAGATCCTTCATTCAAAAATGAAAAACTCCATAACATTCAGGTAAAACAACATTATATTCACTAGAACTTTATGACAGACCCCTAATGCCTATAATTTGCTTTTTTTTTTTTCTTTCTGTTGCTGTCTGTCATTATCTATTGCTTATATTGTGAGTACTGCCTATGGTTTCCAAGGCTTCTTATCCTCAGATTATTCAAGACAGCATAGACAAATTCAGGAAGAAATCTTTGACTAACAAGTCATAACAGAAGGTTGAAAGGACAGAGCAATGTAAGGAAGAGGGAAAGGAGAATAGTAAATTCAGACATATTTGCATAAATTAAACCACAAAAGTAATACATTCCTTCTGCAGCCATTTGAAGTGATTTGCAAATACGTCAGAAACAATTCTAATAAAATGAAGGCAGCGGAAATAGTGAGAGCTGTGCCTTTGTTTTCGAACATGTTCTGAAATGGGCAGGTGTATTGTGGCACTGTCATGCAGTCACAGGTTTTGTTTCATTTTCAGCATTACTTTCATTACCTGATACCCTCAAGTATTGATGTCCACACATAATCAGACATGAGGACAGGGTAGAAGCTCTAACAAAATGTGACACTTTTGCAGGCTGCTTGGCATAACTTGCTCTGTGAAGACACTTACCAGCACTCACTTTTAATAGCATGTGGCACATTCTTGACAGATGAAGAATGCATTGTATTGGAAAGGAACTGTCTTTGAGTTAATTCTGGAAGAAGATACCTTGTATGACAGAGCAGCTGTGTGGACAACATGACTTCTTCCATTTACGAAATTCCTTGTCTCAGACTGACTTTCAAGGCTTTAGAAAGTTAGTTCAGTTACAGTACACTTCCAGGAGCATTTGTTTGTCATCACAGACATTACCGTGTGTATTGTCAAGCATTTACTCATTTTTCACAGTCAAAATTTTTCATTATGAAGCCCGGAATGATATGTAAATCCTGTTACAAATGCTAGTAGGTTTGAAAATATGTTCTTCTGACTGGAAAAGGGGTTTTATTTGCAAAAAAACATTGATTTGGAAAACACTTTTCTGTTGGTTTCTTTTTTGTTGTTGTTTGTTTTCTTTTTTCTTTTTTCTTTTTTTTTTTTTTTTTTTTAAATTTATTTCTGAATATATCACTATTGTAAAGTTTACAAATTAAATTTAGACCTGCAAAACTGTGCTGCATCCTCATTTGTCCAAAGATGGTAAGACTTTAGACACTACACTGTAGGTTGAAACATTATGGAAATTTAGAAATATGCTTTCAATTTGAAAATGTGTATAAAGTTGTAGTTAATAGATACTAGGATTTGGTATTTTGATTCAACGTAATCTTTAATTTGAATAAAACTAATCTGGAGGAAGCACTTACTTTTTTTTATTGCATAATTCACTGCATATCCTCCAACTGATCAAGAAGAAAATGGAGTAAGTGTTGAAAGAAATGAGCATTTTTTTTCAAGAAGTGTGAAGAAAGAAACTAAATAATTCCTCATTGTTTTTTCATGGTTTTCATACACTTGCTAAATCTAAGACACAGTATTTCTGGTCTCTGCAACTACATTATTCTCTGGGTGATACAGATACTATGGGGATACTGTTGTAACTTTTTCTAATTGCACTGATTTACTGAGGCAGTATATGTCTCTCCATGTCTGTATTTAATACACACATATATCCAAGAAGAAAGAAAGAATATTCTTAAGATTAGGTTTAGACAAAATTTAGGATGATAAGCCACTACAAACAAAATAGCTTTAAGGATAAACTGAAAACAGGTCTCTACAGTTTATACTGTATTTGTGCTATATTCTGCTTTGCTATGGCTACAGTGTGATTGTTCATCTCAAGCAGTCTTGATTTGCAGCAAGCATGACTGCAAGCACAAAACAAAAAAGAATTTTTAAATGTCCCAGTTTTAGTTTCAGATATTCATAAGGAAAATACAGGTTATGAACTAAGGATCAGAACACTAACCATTAACCAGAAAAATGACAGTGATTTGGGTTTTTTTCTTGGTTTAATGCTTTTTCTCCCATGTACTCCCCCCCAAAACAGAGAAAGGTCCAATAGCAGATTTCCTCCTGCATTCAAATTTTGTATTTAATAATACCATGCATAGATACAAAATGTAAAATCAGAGCAACACAGTTCAGAAGAGTTTAGCTTTGTTGATTCTTTCTTTCTGATTGATATGTGAAATAGATACTATGGATTATTTTACTCCTTGTATTGCTTACACTCTTACTTCATAAAGTAACTTATAAAGTATCTTTTTTAAAGTTTCCATTTGAAAGTTCTACCTATCAGAAAATGGGATCAGTGAAATGATATTATTAAAAATAAGCAAGCAGCTGAAACATTCCTGACACTTACACGATCAGAGTAGAAATAGATACACCTATTTTTTTGTAAATTCTCTTGTTTATTTTGCATTAAACTTATGAAAAATGGAATTTTCCACTTGGTTTCAAATAAAGAGCAAATTAAAGTAAAAAGAAATGTGAAAATGGAATGTGAAAACATGTTGACCAACTAATTTTAGTTTGCCTGCACAAAATGCAGGATTCACTTACCTAAATGTACACGTGGCACTCTTTGAGGTACCCATCTGCTGCCCCTCAACTTATGTGAACTTTGGTCAGACGTGCAAGCTTCATGCAACTATCTGAAAAAAACATTAGATCATTTATATTGGCAATAGTTGCCCATATCTAAGCAGCTAAATTACTTCTTTCTGAGTTGGAAAGAAACAGAATAAAGCAAAAATCTATCTTAATGAAAATGGAAGAAAAATATCTGTAAATATTAACCAAAACATATAGCAATTATTAAAATGCTTCACTTCAGTTTTGGCTTTTATTTTTTACTTTATAAATGTATTTAAATTTCAATATTAGAAGTATTTTTATTCTGAAGAACAGAAAATATATTTTAAAAAGCTTTGAAAGCTTTGAAAGTTATGCATTTATTTTTACCCAGAAAGTTCAGTGACACTCTCTAAGAGGTTGTTTCAACAAATCATAACTTCTTAAATTGAAAAATTCCATATGAAAATTTGTGACAGTTTTCACTTATGATATTTCTTTCAGGCATTATATTACAGAATACTTCTGTGAGATGTAAAAAAGTATCTTCTATCTCACTGTTTTGGCGTATGTTATGTTAGCCTGGACAACAGTTGCTTCTCATAAATGTCAGAGTGAAATATACACTGACAACATGATATTTTCCTGATGGCATAATTATTAGTAATTATAGTTATTATATTAATATTTATTATAATGATAATTATTTGATTACTAAGAGAAAATTGATTTTGTCCTAAAAACAGGTGCTTGCTTCTGGCTTCCCACTGTGCTTTTCCCACCACTGCAGTCAGAGGAAGTCTCTGATATGCTTTGAAAGGCAGTTTGTTATATTTGTCTTCTGTAGCTCTCTATGAGTTGTTTGATCTATCGTGACAGGAAATAATTTTTTCAGCATGTCAGGAAGTGAGTAATTTTTACAAATCTGTGTATTCTCTGCACACATTCTAATTGTCATAATTCTTTTGAAAGCCTTTTCTCAAGTACTTAATATGCTTTCAAGAGAGTTTTACGTTGCTGAAAAACACATCATAAGTCCTCAGGATGGGGAGTGTTTTCCAATTCCACAATCTTTTGACACTCTCTGTGTCACACCAATGCACCTACTGTATTGTGCATTGGTGTATTGAAATAATAGAGAAAAAGCACTGCCCTATGTGCAAGGAGACATGGGACTTCCAATGACTTGGTGTACAAGACTTAAATAGCCTGTAGAGCTTGGATAAAGAAATACTGTTTACCAATAGAAATTCTTTCTCCTTTTTTAAAAAGTGGCAAAACTGAAAATTTCTTCACCTGTAGTTGTTTTTCTTTTGTTTGTTTAATTTTGGTTTTTTGCTGGGGATTTAACGTATGAAAAATGTAGTTTGGTAATGGAAAGAGGTGGAATTCAAATTGACAGCCTTTTATTTGCGAAGATAAATAGTTTAGAAACACAGCAATATCTAGATCATGGCACAACTCAGTATTTCAGTGTTTATTGGTGTTTATGCATATTTGTCATGCATAACAAATGTTCCTGGCTTTCAAATACACTGCCTTTTAATGTGTGAAAGTAAAATTTTAGAAGGTTGTTTGATTTAGACCTTCAATGGTGGAATTATTCTACAGTGCTTCACATTTATGATATTCTGTAGAAAACATATAAAGGAATTAGGAGTAGAGACTTTTCTCTATTGGTCTGCATATTTGAGGTTTTATTTATTTTTAATGACATAGACAAGGCAGAAATGATTTATGGTGTGCTATGTATCTATGCTCTGCATTCTTAAAAAATTAAGCTGCTTGGGGATGATACATTTAGAAATCATACAGAAAATTTTCAGTGAGTTGCTTCTACTGTGTGTTGTGTCAGGCAGTGAAAACCAGTCAGCATTCTTTATTAATCACAATCCCTTTGCAGTCTAATCCAGGACTGACACTGTCTCTCCAAGGCATCTCTAGTTCATTTGCTATGAATCTATCTATATATTGTATACAGCAATTTCTCATTGCTTCAAAATGCCACCTCCAAAATGCAGCTGCAGAGCAGGTCAGTAAGGTGAAATAGCAACTGAATTTTGGAACAGAAATTTTTGTATTCGGTCTTATAAATGTTTCACAGTAAGAATAATGAATTCTATAGAATGTCCTCTTGATGTGGGGGCAACTTTTACATTAGCAGTCAGTAAGATCAACAGAAAATATGCTCTGGGATTTTTAAGTTTCCTCTTGCTCCATTATTATTTTTCATTTTTCTTTTCTCACAGTTTTCACCTGTACACATTATATTTTAAGAAAAAAAGTCAAAAGTCTATTCCTCTTTTCTTTTTTTTATCTCCTTCTATTTCCTTCTCCTTATCTTTTTATCTTCATTATCCACATTTTCTTCTTCTTTAATCTTAGTTCATAAATGAAATTAAAACAAGTAAAACATAAAAGAAACTGAATAATATAATTTTTTCTGTTGCAAAAAATAATACTTTCTAGATGTTATGTGAAACATTTATTTTATTCTCTTTTGAAAGTGGGCTTCTAAAATATAGCTCAGAAAAAGTGTTGTAAACTTATTGATAACTTACATTTTTTTCAAAAAATAATTTCAAGAAAAAAGAAAAAAACCTGAAAAACCTTAGAAAACCCCAAGCTCTAGCATTGGAATTGATGAATATTTACAGATATTCATGTGATACAAGATTTTGCTGGACCAAGTGTTTTGGAAGTGTGATGGGACGTAACACCCCATTACTGCAGCAAGTAAATGCAGTCTTATGTCTAAAGTGGATGAGGATGGAAACAGTTCTCATAAATTTGCTGCTAAAAAGGAACTACAGGAGGTGTCAGAGGAGCATCTGTACAGAGAAGAGTCTAAAGACAGAAAGGAAACCCATACAAGTTATGAAAAACACAAAACCTTGAGATGCTAATTTGCCTTTGAAGTCCAACTTGAGATACTCTGCCTGTCTGAAGTAAATCAAGTTTATTTTTCAACCTATCAAATGTGCAGAAAGAAAAATCTACCTCGGGAGTTACTATGAGACATAATTTTTTTGTATATTTGAAACACACTGAGATATAAAATCAAGCTAAATATTCTTGGCACTTAGATGAGTAACTGCCTTAAAAATAAAGTATATAGCTAGAAGGCAGACTAGGTGTATATTGCCATTTTCTTAAAATTAGGTCTATAAATGAGTGAATTGCTGAATTATTTATGATTTGAAAGCATTCTGTTTCTTTGAATGCATTAACACAATTTCTGTATAAAATATAATAAATTATTATCTAAGCACATACAATTTAGTACAGGTCCTTAAGTAAATATGTGGAACAGAGATTTTTACTGGATTGTGCCATTCTGGAAGTGAAGAGGTCCTTGAAAAGAACTGATGTACTGAAACAGCTACAGCTATCCTAATTGTTGCTGATACTTTTATTTCAAAAGTCCATTAGAAAAATAACTTGTAGGACTAAATTGTATTTCCTTAACAATAGTTCCTTTTTTGGCATGTTATTAGAGATATTTATAATTTTATTTTATTTGTTAAATTACGTATGACATACAATGGACAGAATTTAATCGTGTTGTGCTCTGTTCATGTATTCCAAAGTTACCACAAAGGGCTCATTCATAGTACACAATGGCACTTTCTTCAAGTCTGGTTTTCTTTTACAGTAGCTCTGAAGGTCAGAAAAAAGTACCAGGAATTCTTGCGTTATTTAAACCTATAGACCACAAATTCTAGTGGTGAAGTCAAGAATTCAGTGATGCTCATTGTTAAGAATTATGTCAGTTTTTAATTCTACTTCAAAAGCTTGTTTCACGTGGAAAGACAAAGAAAGGAATTTTTTTTTTCTGTGTGAAAAGGTTTCATCAAGGTTATCACACTATAGGACAATTTTTAACATCAGGCTTATGAAAGAGAGGCTTTCCTTTCACCTTGACCTTCCACCACAGGAAAAAAAAAAAAGAAATCAAATATTTTTTTATCTGTTTCTAGCTTCGAAGCCTTTTTAGATAGGTTATTGTTATTGAAGATTCTGAAATGTCTTCTGAAATTTTATGAGGTATTAATAAAGACAATGTTATAACATTTGAGCAGTGATCAATATAGGGCATTGAGGGCTTCCAATACACATTCCCAGATAGCTCAAACACGACCTCTGTGGTTTCTGGGTCTTGTAAACCAGAAATATAAGTCTCTCCTTTCACCTTTTTTACTTCAATATAAGCTTCTTGAATGACTCGATTGCTTAGTCATCTCTATTTTTTGTCCTTATTCTGTCTTTTGTATTACAGGTTTCCTATCTGCAAGTTACAAAATCTTCAAGCACACCTAAATTTTCTGGAGATCTAATGGTCCTGACCTTTCAGCAGGTAATGCTGCAGAGAGGTGACAGAATAAATCACACAAAACAATACTTAGTTTTGTCATAGCTACATTTTCACCAGATTTTTTAAAGTGTGGTTGCCCACAGTGCAAGATGATTCAGTTGGGGACGTATCAGCAAATCAGTTGATGGGGGGGATGGGCCTGAGGGTGTTGAAGGACCTAGCTGTCATCACAAGATGGTTGTCATTGTCTTCAAAGGACTTGGGGGAAGTCTCTGCCCTCTGGAAAAAGGCAAACAGCACCCATGCTCCTTCAGTTTAAGATGTATGAGAAGGAAGCCACCTGCTCCACCTCAATCCCTGGGAAGGTTATGGACTTAATTCTCTAGGGAACCTTGCTCAGGCATATAGAATCATAGAATGGGTAGGGTTGAAAGGGACCTTAAAGATCATGGGCCACAGGCAGTGAAACCTAGCTCAGCTTGTTCAGGCCCCTCCAACCTGGCTTTAAACACTTCCAGGGAGAAGGCATCCACAGCTTCCCTGGGCATCCTGTTCCAGCATCTGACCACCCTCAAAGGAAACAATTTTCTCCTAATGTCTAACTTAAATCACCCCTCACACCTATTGAATTTTTAAACCATAGTCCCTTTTCCTCTCGCTACACACCTGTTCAAAAAGCCGTACCCTAACTTTCTCATAGGCCTTCTTCAGGTGTTGGAAATCTGCTACAAGGTCACTTAGGAGCATCCTCTTCTCTGGCTGAACAACCCCAACTTCCTCAGCCTGTCTTCATAGAGGAGGTGCTCCAGCCCTCTGGTCACTTTTTGGCTCTCCTCTGCACTTGCTCAAGGAACTCTATGGCCTTATGCTGGGGACTCCAGAAGGCACGAGGAACAACTCATATGGCTTTATCAAGGGCAAAACAGCTGTTTGGCAGGGCCAGGACCTTTTAGCACCCTATACCTCCGATGACTCCCTTGTAATGAAGCTGAAAATGACTGAATGGGAGCCTTCTAAGGGATGGGTAGTGAGCAACCATGGTGACAGTCATGTGCCAAGCCCTGCAGAGCTCTGAGACTATCACGGTCGCACACTCTGTGTCCTGCCCACAGGGCAGACATGCCAGATTTGGTTTGTCTCATTGTCTCATTGGCAAAGGACCTTCAGCACCCCTGCACAGTGGCAAAAGATTCTTTGTGCAAGCAATGGTTCCTTGGGAACCATTTGTCTCAGGAGGGAGAACATATTTCCTTTCCCTAGATCTAATTAAACAAAATTAATCAAAGCACAGACTAAAAAGTGTTCCTAGTGTTGTTTTTTTTTTTAAAAATTATTATTGTTTACAAAACTGTACAGAATATATATGATGACATTTTCTATATATAACTATAAACTTTATAATTATACAAACTGGATGACAGTAGAACAAAAATTATTGAACACAAATAAAACACTAAGTATACAGATATTCAGCAACATCAGTTGATCGTTGCAAATTTATTTACTAGCTTTTTGAAGCCTGTTATTTTTTTAACATGGTTACTTAGTAACAGTTTTGCTATCCAAGTGAAGAATTCTGCAAAAATTATTAAATTTGGTTTTAGCTGGAGACCTCAGTAGTTGTGTCTTCTTCAGGAAAAGTAAATGCAAATTAAGGGGCAATTTAAATTATGTCCTACATTAAATTACTGTGTTATGTTTTTCTATATGGTTTCCTTGCTGCTTCAACCAGTTATCAGTTATTTGGCATATTTTGTCTGATTTCCTCTGCTCTTCACCTGGTTGATCCTATACAGAAATAAGTATAACATAAAATTTTGTTACATCCTAATTAAAAACCACTGATTTCTCTTGCTGGTGAGTACCTTAGATTTTTAAAGCTTTGCTCTTTTAAACAATACATCAATGACTTAGGCAGCTCTTGCATGGAATTGTAAGTCTCTAGGTGTAATAACTATGTCTTGTAGAAGAGTACTTGGAGTTATGATGAGAAGTTCAACTGGCTTATTGAAACAAACACTGTAATAATTGAAGAGCTGCCAATAATTGAAGTGACACAAAAATACAACAACAAGAAGAGTAACTATAAAACCAATATTTTAAAACACTGGATTGAACTTTGTGTTTTCCTCGATGTTTACAAACTGGGGAGTATAAGGGGGAGCACATCATGTATGTATTCATTTTTTAACCGTTTAATCAAATTGCTTGTTCTGTATTGACCTCTAGTCCCCTATTAACTATCTCCAGGATTTCTTCACATACGTTTCCTGAAAACGGATGTAGATAGGAAGATTTTGTGGGAGTAAAGTTTTGAACTTAGGTGTAAAAAAAGAAAAAAAAATGCTGCTGAATATTTTTACTTGTACTTAAGCTACATGCAGAACAAGATGCAATCAATAGGACTAACCTTAGCATGTACTGTTGTATATAATGACAGAATAATAATGACAGAACAATTCAGGTTGGGAGTGACATCATGAGGTCACCTAATAGAAGCTCCTGCTGCAAGCAGGATCAACGGTAAACAACCATAAAATTGTGATTAGTATGGGTTCTATACCACTTGAAAGGGAGCAATATTATATTAATTAATTGCATTCATTTGAGGGAAAAAAAATTCTCTTAGTAACTTTCTCTTATCAAAACTTCATCAGTGAGGATCAAATTCTTAGAAAACCGGAATCTACAAACTAACATCTATTTATATGAATTGGCCTACAAACAATTCTAATTAATTTAATCTGAAATTATGAGTTTTCAGTTGATTCTATGTTACGTTGCAGAGAGATTTATTTTGAAGTTTTCAGCACTCAAGTAGAAAACCCTGATTTGCAAAGGGAGTCTCACATAGACCCTGAAAATAAGATGTTATATTTATAGGAATATTAAGGAAACTGTCTTCTTGTTTCTCCCACAAAACTGAATTTAACCAGTGTTTTTTGCTGTCTACAAGTCCCATGATAGCCAGATTATATATAGGTTTTCAGTCCTATGTGATTACTTCACTGCAAGACTGAGCAAAACAAGAGCAAGAAGGTAGCATTGTGAGACAGAATGCTCTGGAAAACACGGATATTTCTAGAAAAGACACGGAAATAATAAAAAAAAAATTAGTTTATTTGCCTAATCACTTTCACAAATTTCCTTCTTCATGCAAATCTCTCTTATCTTTTCCATAAAAATGATAAGATGTTGTTTTTCTTGATTTTTTTACTTCTCTATCTCAAAATACATCTGTCAATTTTAAAAAGTATTGAAATGCCATGAAATCTCTGAAATATAGTTACAGTGAAAATGGCACAGCGTTTATTCATAAATACAGCAGTCTGGTTAATTCAGATTTTTTGCCGTCCCTTGTCATTACTTAGATACATAAACTATCATTTCAGTATGAATATTAATTATTTATTCCACTTCATAGCACCATTATAATACTTTTAATAAATTTAATATATAGTGCACTATATTTGATTAAATACATATTCTCAATCATGACTCAATAAATTAACATTTAGCTAGATCAAGCATTCAGTTCTCTCATTGACTTCAATTAACTAAGATCTTCAAAGACTAAATATTGGGCTTTAGTACTGTGGCACTAACTTTAGATATTTCTCCCATGGGAATAGCTGCAATACAATCTCTATGGAGTAGCTGCAATATGATGTCTTCTGTACTTAATGACATGTCCTTTCTAGACCTGAGACCAAGAAAGAGGTGGTGAAAACCTGAAAGGTTTGTTCCTCTCAAAGGGATTTCTGACTCACATCTGAAAATTTCTGCATTGAAACTGCTGTATATCCAAATGATTCTATTATTTCTTATTATGCCTTCTTTATTTTCTTGGTCTCATGAATTTCTGTGTTTGTCTTTGATTTGGAGATTTTTCATTTTGACCTTAGGAGCAGGCAGGACATTTGAAGATGCATGCTTTTTTTACATGGTTTATATTCTGAAAAAAATGTTTGAAGAAAACTTGAGTTATCCAAGACCACCAAGGCCTTGTGTCAGGTCCCTAAGCTTATTTTACATCCAGTTTTGCTTTTCATGTTTTTGCTCTAAATTCACTTCCTAGAAACTGAGTGCTCTTGAGGTCTCTTGCCAAGTCTTGTCTAGAAATCATATTTTTGAGAGTTCAGTGCTCTGGAGCCCACATCTTTCTCCAAAACCACTGAAAAAGAGCCAAATGTAGTGAACATTCTCTGTTAGCAACTGGCCTGGACCAAAACAGCCAGATCTGTGCTCTCTTATTTTATGGTTATGAAAAGCATTTTCATCAACTGAAGAAGGAGCACCTTCACTATCTGCCAGAATTAGATGGCATGTATCCCAAACTAACCACCTGGAATGAATGGACAGATATTTCTAAATATACGTTTAACATAGCACTTGGCAATGCTTCAAGTTTCTGTCCAGTGAAGAGCATAAGACAAAAAAACCCACAACAAATTAGTTACCATTATTTTCAAATTTTGACCAAATACGAAGATGCAACTTTTTTTTTTTCTATTTTTTTTTTTCACTGAAAACAATGTTTTCATTATTTCTAACTTTTTAAAATACTTTGTTGTTAATGTGTCACTTGGGTTCCCCATTAATGAGGACTAAAATCTTATATTTAATTAAGATCTAAATCAAACTTTTGCATTTTCTATGGTTGTCTGAATAGTTCGAAGATCTTCTATTATGATAGATGATACATGTAGTATTATCAATAAAATATTTAATTGATAGTCAATACTTAGAGGTTTATGTTATAAGCAGTAATCAAAGTGGCATACTGTCTGGGATACAGAACTGTAATGAAAATCTCATGGAGTGATGGTTTAAATTTCTATTTGTTCATGACCTTTTCACATGCAACACCATTATAGAGGGGTTTGACTAGATGTAATTTAAAATCCATTCCAACACAAATAATTTTGTGATTGTATGATTCCATTCTATAATTTATAAAGTCTCACGATGCATTAAATATGTCAAGCATTTACAATAATCTTTAAAAAATGATGTAGTCTTGATTTAAAGAAATGTATTAATTAAAATAAATTATGACTGGTAAAAAGTAGTCTTTTTAGTTGTTTTCTGTTTTACCTTCCTGAGTAGACTACTACAAATAATTTATTTTGTAAAAGATAAGATGTGATGCTATAAAAAAACCCTCTTGCTTCAGTGTTTAGTTTTATACTAAATTAGGACTAAATTTAGAATCAATGACTAGAGTAGCCTAAGCTACAGCCCTTCATTTAACGCTGGCTCCAAGGAGTCTGAGCTAGACTAGCTTTTTTGCACTGGAAATAAAGGAAAATGTAAATTAAAGCGGTCCACTGTTTATCCAGACAAGGCAGCTAAACACCACACAGCCTTTCGCTCACTCCCCCCACAGTGGGTTGGGGGAGAATTGGAAAAAAAGATAAAATTTGTGCATTGAGATAGAGCGTTTAATAAGACAGAAAAAGAAGGGAAAATCCTAATGACAAAAGACTATGCAAACAAAAAGTGATGCACAACACAGTTGCTCACTACTCACAGATTGATATCCAGCCAGTCTCAGAGTAGCCACCCTCAGAAATTCCCAGAAACTCCTTCCATTTGTAGTGTTCAACATGACATCCAATCATATGGAAAATCCCTGTGGCCACTTTGGATCGGTTGTCCTGGCTGTGTTCCCTCCCAGCTTCTTGTGCTCATTCAGCCTCCTTACTGGAATGGCATGATGAGGAGTTCAAAAGTCTTTGACGCTGTTGGGCAGCTAAAGCATCAGTGTGTTTTCAAATTATTCACTTCCTAAATAAATAATAATAAAAAAAAAGTGTTATACCAGCTACTAGGGAGAAAATTATCTCTATCCAAATGAAAGTAAGACATTCATGTATGTATGTACATAGGAGATAATATATTCTGCTCTATATACCTGGGTAACTGGAGGATTAAAATGCAATGTTAAGAGAAGTTTGTTCAAAATGTTTATTCCAAGAGTTTTTAGTGAATTTTTGTTTGCATAATAATCAAACACATGTGACTTTTGTTCTGTTAGAGGGAGTGGTGAGCAGAATATCTTTCTGGTAAACAATCCTGGATGCAACTGAAAATAGGGAATATTTTCTATCCAATTAAGAGAACTGCAGATGGATACATAAAATAGGTCAATGGTACATACTAGCTTCTGTTTATAGAGCTGACATAAAAAAAGACATTTTGGATAGAGATCAGTAGGGGTATATCAATATTGTTGAGGGGGCTGATCCATATGTACAGAGAGGAAAGGTTGGAAGAAGGGGGCTTCATCTTGGAGAAGCAAAGCTAAGTGGAATCTTATTACCTGAATTCACACAATCTGAGAAAGTGGAGAAGACAGAGCCAAAGTTCTCAGACATGAAGACTGGCAAGTGAGAGATAACAGACATAATATAAAAGTCTGGATAAGGAAGTAAAATAGTTTTATTTAAGGGGGGGAATAAGAAAAAAAAGTCATAAAGGTGGTCAAACACTGACACAACTCTGCATCTTCAGAGTCATTTAAAAATCAATGACATGGCCTTGAGCAACCTGCTGGACATGCTCTGAGAGGGAGGTTGGACTAGATGACCTCTGATTTATGAGTCTGTGATTATATCTTCAGTATAAGGAGAAATTTTCAAAGACACGAGATATTTTAATTATATTTCCTTTCCTGTTGTACTGGATAAGTAAGGATTGTAGAAATACCAGGACAAAATGAGGCATTGACTACTCTTTTGCCCATCCTTCCAGTGTCTCAAATACAAATAGTGCAAAACAGATCCCCTATAAATTGCTGAATACCTTAAAAATGCAAAGAAGAACTCCAGATTAGCAAAAGAATTCTTAATTGTCTATTGTTTCATCATCAAGTGGGTTAATTCCAGTAGGCTAGATCCAGGCAATTTAATTCTGACTCCACTATGAGTAACTGTAGAAGACTAAGCCCAAAGTAACAAGACTGACTCCCTCTTCTCCAGACATAGCTTGGTCTGCTTTAAAATTCTTATGTTGCTGTGGGACATCTTAAGAAGTGCTTAAGTCAGCTGCAGTCTGAGTTTTCACAGGTGATGAAATGACTGGTAGTCTGTAGAGAAAAAGAATTGATGAGGAACTTTTACATGGCACACATGGAAACAGTGTAATTGTATATCTCAAACAGTGTCAGGAAGAGAGCAAGATGCAGACCTTTGATGAAAGAATATCACAACCCTCACAGATGCTTTAACTGAGTAATATGAAAGAATCTTTTTCCCAACCACAAAGCAGTGAGCAAATAATTTTTACCAAAATGTATTATTTCAGGTTGTGATTTTAATAGCCTTTATGATTTCCAAAGTTTAATTTATTAATTTAAGGTGTTTAGCCAAGTCATTCTATTTGAGCAATCCAACTTAGGTGCTAAGGTTTACAAAACAATCAACAATCAAAAGTATTTGACCCTATGGCAGAGTTAAAGGTCCGAATCACCATGACTAACCCAAGTATTTATTTTTAAGGTATGGTAGCACCTATTTTAGGAACATAAAATGGATTGCATTAAGCTTTCATCACCTTAGCCCATTCTTACAAGCAGAAAAAAAGCCATTCAGTTTTGAACCACTTAAGCATTGAATTTGAGGTTGAAAACCAAATTTTGCTCAGGTAATCTTGTGTGGAACCTTAATTAGATCATTCTCACTATTTTTATGTAGACATTTACATACTTTCCATAGTTGATAGACCTATCTAAGCACTTTCAGAAAATAGTTCTCTCTACATGTGCTAGGGTTTGGTTTCACAACTAGCTTATGATGAGCTAGGACTTGTTGCTACTGAGAGGAGTAGTTCAGACTTCTTTTCTTCCTGTAGAGACATTTCCTTCTCTCTGCTAGTATTAGTTATGGTAATGTTTTGCAAGGCATGGGAACAGCATAACCATTGAATCCAACTGCTTTCAGAAAAACAGAAAAAACATTTTTGAAGTGATTTTTAGCAAGCTCAGCTGCTTTTGAATTTACCCAACCAAAATATATCTCTTAGAATATAATAACCTCCATCCCACTAAATCTATTCACCAGATATAAATGAGATTGTTAGCATGATTAACGGTATGGCCTTAAGCATACTTTGGTGTTTATTTCTGTATTTCCTAAATTACTCTTCAATCTCAGATTACCCACAAGTTTGTATCCAGGCCAAACTTATGCAACAGGGTTACATAAAAATGGCAGTTTTGGCTCTTTTGTTTGTAAATTATTTCCTTATTGCTAAAAAAGTATCTTTTTTCCTCTCTCTCTCTTTTATTTTTCCTTTTTTTTTTTTAAATTATTTTTTCTTTATTTTTATTTTTCTTGCATTCATGAGCAACATCTAGAGAAAATAGAAGTCTGGATGACTTGTAATTATTTTTTCATCTGCTAGCTATGTTTTTTCTTCATAGCACAAGTAAATGCAAATAAAAGGAAACAAAAAATTTCTGTATTGATTCAGATTCTCAGGTACTGTAAATCAATAACATTTCCCAAAAAGGCCTTATCTGTTTTTCTTTACTCTGCTGTCATGCAGAATTCAGCTGAAGTAGAAGCAGAAAGCAATAGATGTTCTCAGGAAGTAATAACTTCCCTTCCCTTCCCNCATCCCATCCCATCCCATCCCATCCCATGCTCAACCTATTGTTCCAAAGTATGTGGGTACAGATGACCTGTGACTTTCTCTCCTTAACAGTTCTGGAGGACTTTATTCTCTGTTAATTAAGCCTGGACTTTGTAGTTCAATCTCTAGGAAAAATAATGAAAATTGTGTGGTGCCTTGGAGCTTTTGACAGCATTTGGGGTGATCTGCACTGAGCAAGTTGTACTTCAGAAGATTAAATGGGCGTTTTCTTCCACCTGATGTAATAATGAACCTTGCTCTTGAAATGACCCAGTTAATTGAAAGAGATAGCTTAAAGGTCAAAGAAAAGATTTTTAAGAGAACCATTGCCAATCAGTGTGAATGGTACCTCAAAAGAATATTATTGGTGATTCATTGATAAAGGCTCCACAAATGGTATCGTACCCTGAATACGGGATGATATTCTAGGTATCATTCAATCCCCAAAATCACAAAGACAGAAAGACCAACAGCAAAATTTGACTTGCTGGTTGTTTCCCATGGCAAGCAAACTGCTACAGACCTGTGAAAGAATGGTTGCACATTTAATATCTTGCTACCTTTCACAGCCATTACAAATCTGTGATGTTGAAGTTCTGGGATTTCTGGGTACTGCTGTACTTACCAGGCCGTTTTGCTGCCATATCATGACTCTCTCTTGGAACTGTCATGTTTATTAGCTGACACTCATCATCCCACACTGCATGTTCTTGCAGACAACACAAAAAGCACTGGAAAACAATTTCTAGCAATATTTTAGACACCCAGCTCTGCTACTTCCAGAGTTCATCCTTTCTAAACAGTTTCCCTAATCTGCCCCTCCTACAAAGACAAATTGTCTTCTCTGTTTCTTTTCAAATAGCCTTCAGATTCCAAGGTGAGGAAACCAGTAAACTACTGAAGCAGAAAGACTGTTAAACTGGAAACATTTTGCTAGTAATGAGACACTGCTTAATTGCATCTTTGCTATGGTATATTTTAAACAAGAGGCAACACCACTCTGTGTCGTGGTTCTGTCTGTAAATCTTTAATATTTGCTCAGAAGAAATCTTGGCTGCATAAAAGACTATTTTAACTATATTGTCTGTTAATAGGACAGCCATAAATAGAAAGGGTCTTTGAAAGAGTACAAACTCTGGAGCTTTTAGTAAGGAACCAGAAAAGTCTCTTGCATCATTTTTATAAAGTACAAAAACTCAGCTTCAAGTTCCTTGGTTGTATGCTTTTCTTAGTTGACTATGAAATGAGTTATCTACCCATTTTTGATGTGCTGATCATAAAACAGCATTCCCAGATTTGGAAGAATTCCCAGAATTGCATTATACTGAGACATTGTAGCTCAGTTTTCATATACTTATGTTGGCCAAAAAAAGGGTTGATGTGCTAGAAAGAAGAAGTTTATAAACTGAAGAATTAAGATGGCTGAGCATATCCTTTATTATTAAAAAAGTACAGCACCAAACAAGAAGAAAAAAAATCAGGCTGCAAAATCCAGGGATATCTAAATACTTCTATAGTGTTAATTACTCAAAAAACCCAGCCCTTGGATTATCAGTTTTATAGCAGCACAAAGGATGTTTATTCACAGCAGAAAATATGGCTAGATGTTTTGTGGGGGAGAAGGTCCTTCTAAAAAGTCTGATATTATTGTTATGTGAAAAATAGATCTCTGTTATCATGTTTCTTGTACCATTTCAATAAGATTCTTTCAAACAGTTACCTTGTCAGGAGTTTTTTGACAATATTTTAAAATAGTTCGACATAGATGGTTGCTTCCTCCTTTTAAAAAGTTATCGCTATCCATTTGCTTTTTCAAACAAGATTTAAACTTTCTGTATGTTCACAACGTTTTTACATGTCCTTTTCAAAGATCAAGCTCAATTAGAAGTGATGTGTAACCACTTGCTTGTTCTCACCTTACACTTTCACCTGTCCTAGCAGCACAATGCAGAATCAAAACAGGCAATAGCTATTTAAAATTGCTCTGTGGACTTGCAGCAGATCAATATTACTGTTCTTCTAAATATTTCCCCTAACCAGGTTTGAAGATAGACCAAAAAGTTAACAATTTGAATATACTATAAGATGCTTAGCTCCTGGTAGACTAGAGCAATGGTCCCTAAGCACAGCGTAGATTGTAAAAAGTGGTTTGGTTTTTTTTCCTAATGCAACACTGTAATTGTCCCTATTGAAGAGTAAGGACTTATGGTTAACTATTGTACAGTAGTGTCCTGGTGCTGGCTGGCAGAGTTTGTCTCGTCCTTGTAGTAGGTCGTACAATGTTGCATTTTGGATTTGTAGTGAAAACAGGGTTGACATAGCAGAGATGTTTTAGCTATTGCTGAGCAGTGTGTACTTACATAGTGTCAAGGCTTTTTCTGTTCCTCACACTGCCCCACCAGTGAGTAGGCTGAGGGTGCACAAGAGTCTGGGAGAAGTCACATCTGTGGCAGCTGACCTGGGCTGAACATAGTAATATCCCATCCCACTTGACATTGTGCTCAGCCATACAGGTGAGGGAAAAAGGGATGGGGAATGTTCATAGTTATGGCATTTGTCTTCCCAAGTATCTCTTATGGCTGGATGGAACCCTGCTTCCTGGATATGGCTTAATTCCTGCCTACAAATGTACAGACATGAATGAATTTTTATATTGGATATTAGAAAATATTTCTTTACTGAAAGTGTTGTCTAGCACTGGAACAGGCTGCCAAGGGAAGTGGTTGAGTCCCTCTCCCTGGGGGTATTTAAGGGATGTGTAGGTGTGGTGCTTAGTTTACTGTTGGGGTTAGCAGTGTGCTAAGTTAATGGTTGGACTTGATCTTAAAAGTCTTTTCCAAGCAAAATGATTCCATATGGTATCAATGCTTTCTTTGCATTGCCTGTAAACGCAGCTTTTCCTTTTACTGTTAAAATGTCTTTATCTCAACTGATGTTTTTTCTCACTTTTACGCTTCCAATTCTCTTCCCCATGCTACTGTAGATGAATGTTTTTGTGGGGCTTAGCTGTCTACCAGGGTTAAACCACAAATTATGTTTGGTACACCATTATTATTTTTAAGAATAAAAAGAGAGTGCCAAAATAATCTAGAATAAGAGGAACAAGAAAGAACTTTCTTCCATGATTCCTGCAGTGGTGAGAATTTTTTTCTATATAAATACTACAAAATCCAAAGAATATGAGAAATAAAGAATCACAGCACTGTTTTGGCAGCTGATGTTTGTTAAAAAGCTGATAAATATTAGGATAAAAAAAATGACTACCGTACTTCATTGAAAACTACGAATTTGTATTAGGACACAATTATTCTTCATCTAACCACATGACAGCAAAATAGTGATATAGGTATAACATTCATACAGTAAACCCTCTTTGACATGGTTTCTTACTCAACAAAAAGCAACATAATACTTTCTGTGTTCTAGCACCTGGGAGATCTTCACTAGAGAAAACTGCACTGCAGAAATACCACATAAATTCTTAAGACAGTCTGCCTGAATTATCAGTTTATTAACAAGAGAACCTTCAGCTCAGAGTTGTTGAGTGCATTGTAGCACATATTAACTTCTGCTCTTTGTCACCCTATATCCTTTGTAGAACTCCTGGAAAAAAAAAAAAAAAAGAAAACTTGGTGTTTTCCAGCACTGATCCTTGTCTTTAGCTTTCTATGGCTGTCACTAACCTTGTTGTTGATGCATTCCTGGGCCTTGTATCCTAGACATCCAGACCTGTATTCCTCTAACAGAAGTAAGTGATGGTTGTGGTGCTCCAAAAGTGCACTCTCATGTAAATGGGAGTACAGGAAAGGGCTCTTACATACTGATAATTTGTCCTAATGTGTGGCTGGGATGTGGCTTGGGCACATCTGGATACTGGAACCATGTAAAGATGCCTTGTACAACAATGTAGACACGGCCTCTATTTGCTTGACATAGATGCAATTTGGTGATGAAATAAATAAAAAAAAAAATGTGGTTCAAGGCCTTTATTGCTGGAAGGCAATTGGTGCATTTGCAATAAAAATGAAAAAGGGACAGTTGCCAAATGATCTCAACCTTGAATCAGAGAAGAAATTTTCCATAATTCTATTCAGCTTTTAGGTTTTGTTTTGTGATTGCCATATACAATGTCAGTTGTGATTGATAAAAGACATTTTCTTTCTAGCTTTTGTAGAACATTATTACAGATCACACAGATAACAGCTTTGTTAACTCACTTCTGCTTCTTTACAGTTTTTCCCAACAAATATCCATTACAAATTTCTTCTCTGTTTCAGCAGGACTACCTTGTGCGAATCCCTTTTAAAGATTCTTAATCTTCAGCACATTCACGTAACACTGAGCAGTATGTTTTAAGAGAACTGCCTAAAGTATTTATCAAATTAAGGAAAACATAGTTTTAAGAAACATATGGCATCAACCAGGAGACATGGATTCTTCATATGAAACCTTGTCAAAATTCTGTAAAGCTAGCATGAATAGAAAAGCTGAAAGTGTGAAAGTGTACTTCATATTATCCTTTTATATTTATATATATATGTGTGTGTGTGTATACTGGATAGTTTATTTTAGAAATAGTAGAATATTTGGAGAATATTGATCATGGGAAATGATTGAAACAAAAGCTATGCCATGTGAAATTGCACCCGCATTTATACAAAATATTAAATCAATATACATTTGTTTTTTTGTTCCAGGAAAACTGTCTTCTCACCTTTCTGTCTACAAATGCAGTGTTCCTCAGGACATTTTGATCTCTATTACCCTAGATATAACCAGTTTACAAGGTGATTTATGGAGATCAGAACTATTTCTCAAATCCTCTTTGCTGCGCAATATGAATTATTGACGTGTCTGATACCCACCATGTTGGCTATTTCATTCAGAGTAAATATGTGGTGATGTGCTCACATGTAGAGAAAGAAGGCTGACAGAAATGGGAACAAAAGGATGAGGATGGTGAGTGCATGGTAATAAACATAAAACCAGAAAACAATATGAGAGAATGATGATTATCAGACACAGTAAGCTTAAAAAGGGTATGTTGTAAACTGAACACTAATTCAAAAATTATGTTCCAAATCATGAAAAACAGAAGCAAATATATTTTGAAATTTTTCACTTTAGACAATTTCAGTATGAATTCTGAAATATGGGGTATATCTACCCCATTTTTTCTCATGTTAGTGACATGCATTATTTGGATTATTTTGGAAAGGCAAGAGTCTCCAGTACATCTCTTGGCTCACACAGAAGTCTCAGATACCCTTAGGGCAAAAGGTGATACTTGTCTTCCAGCAGCTCTATCTCTTATGAAGCCTTAAGTTTAATTTTCAAGTTTGTGTTGTTTTTCTTTCCTAGGTTAAGTAAGTTTCTTTTAGAGTAGCTATTTTGAATGTTGTCTTCCAGATACTGAATTTGTCAGACACAGAAGCTAGCAACTAAGAGAATCTCCCTCAGGTTTGGGTCCAGAGGAACTATTGGGTATCAGGCAAAACTCAGTCCAAAACTCAGTCTGTAGTTATGAGAAATTATAAGACTTTTTTTTTTTTTTTTTTCTTCTGTGGTTGCATATAATGGAGTTAGGTAGCATTCACTTTGATTGATGTCCCAACATTTTCAGTCATTCATCTGATAGTAAACTGAACTGCTATATTTACACATCTTAATGAAAGCCTTCTGTATTGTTCCCTTCTTCTTTTCCTTGTCAATGAAGCACAGTAAAACCGGGTATTTTACTGTTTTGGCAACATAAAACATAACAAAATACTATAACTATCTTATTTCATAAGGAACAAGTTTGAGTGTTCTAATTTTGCATCTCATAGCTGTTTTGGAGATTGATTCTCTTCTAGTGATTGCCCAGCATAACAGATGTTCAAAATGCACATTGCTAGTTTCAATTTCAATTGCATGCCAAAAGAGCTAGTGTGGCTTTAATGAAACAATATGAAAAAAAACCATATATATAAAACTCTGTTTGGCAAATACTATGTCATCATAATTCAGTTATTTAGACATTTCTTAGTGCTGCTCATTATGTTTATTATCACAAATGAAGTTTGTACAGTCCTCGTTTTGAGTGCTGTGTTGACTCACACATAATAGAGTAAGAAACATCTAATAGTGATATAATCCCACAGGAACCATTTTTCACTTTTGAAGTAATGCAAATAATATTCTGTGTTGCATTAAATTAGCATGACGCTGATAAATGGTAAAACCTATCAGCTGTATCGTTCTCAATTTCACTGCTCACTGGTAGTGCTAGCAGTTGCAGTAGCAAGTTCAGAATGATAAACTTGATGAAGTCCTTTAATAGAACCTCCATGTCTAACAATAGTCATGCTATGCCAGAAGATGAAGAAAATTTAAGTAATTCAAGAAGTCATTTATGTATTCATCTTGATAAAATGAAATGTTGAATGTGGAAAGGCTGTTAATCTTTAAACAATATACGTTATAAACCACGTCCATCTCTGGTTCACTTTTGTAGAACTGAATGTTTTGAGGTATTTTTGTACATTTTGATTTTTTTCTGCTTTTTGGTTGTTTTTTTATTATTATTTTGTGGGGTTTTTTCTTTTAAGGTAATTTGTAGGGAATGACATAGACTAAAGACATAAGACATCCTTAGATGAATTTATCTATGTGGTCATTTCATTATTAGTCTGTCAGGTAGGATATTATAATCTCTGTCTCCAAATGCAGAGCTAAGAAGTGCTGGGTGAGGGCCAGCACTCTCTGTTTGCTGCAGAGGTGCAAGAACTGAGGTTGTGTTCCTGATTCCTTGCACTGTGAAGCAGTATCTGTTACTGATGCAGAAAATCAAAAGATCGATAATCAAATGAAAGGTTCAAATACTCTCCTTACCACATGTGGATGAAAATCTGGGATCAAATGTCACATGGATTGATAGAAGATTTGTCTTTCTTCAGAAAGTGTGTTCATTGTTTGTAAACTTCTCAGAGTATGGATCATTCTCTCTGTCACACATAAATTAAGTCTAGAGTCAATAGATACCAAACTATAATGTTTTATTTGCATTCTACTATTTTAGCTTAAAACCAGAGTTTTAAACAGGGTTCAGAAAACAGACGTGCAGGTGCCACCCAGATCAAGTTTTCTCACTGGCTTCATTACATTTTAACCTTGTTTTAAATAATATGAATTAAAATCAGACTTTTTCTGTGAAGCATGAAAGATAGAGCATTATGGATCTCAGACTCAGAATTTGTGTAATTTTCTTGCTAATGAAGCTAAAGATCATATGAAACAAAATTCTTTAAAAGCAAGTTTAACTGTCTCTAGTTTTAGCATTCCAGGAGCTTGGAAATTTCCGCTTCATTTTAAAAAACAAAATCAGATGACCTGTTAAGTCTCATAACAGTTCTTTCATAAAATACTTGAATGAATTAGAAGTGTTTACAAACATCCTGAATGGACTATTTCTCACCTAGCTGTTTTGACAGTATAAAAATACTCTGACTTCCAGAACTGAGTGAACAGAAGGTAGATCAGCAGAAGGTACATCTGATTTATCTGGTATCAACACTATTTCATATAAAATCAACTGAATTGTGTCCTTCCTTCTATGCACCTTTCAAGACTTAAAAGTTGTCTTTTATTATTTCATTCTCTTCTGCTCCTAGAGCCTGACAATCATCAATTTACTTATCATCTACTTACTACTTCTCAGTAGCTGGAACCAATCTACTTTTTGTGCCAAAACATGAAAGTGTATTACATTGGTTTAGGTGAGATAGATGGCACGCACCTGGCAACGTTCAGAATAATCAGGTGGTGACATATAGCTGTGACTTTGCTTGGTCTAAATGAAGTGAATAGTCTTTTCTTCATCAATCAGACTGAATAATAATGCACTTCATGGAGACTAAAATCAGTGTTCCCAGGACAGGACCATGTGATTTCGTCCTCTAAACCAGGCTAGCAAAATGGTCCACTGCTCTTACAGCTGACAACTTTATTTTCACATGTTTAATACAGTGAAGCTCAAAAGAAATTCTGAAAGTTGTCTGTCTCATAAAAAGTTAACTGGATGTCTCTCCAGGAAGACTGTCCTCTACAATGTTCCAAAAGAATGGAAAATAAAATGGACAAGGAAAGCAGTGATTTCGATGAAAAATGGTATTCACTTGAGGTTGCTTTAAAGGCACACATAGTACAAGAAAGTTTACTTTATACTCAATTTAAATAAATAATTGCTCTCTAAATGAGGGAGAAACTGTCTTGCAGTTTTGACCTTATACTTAAGCCTGATCTTTAATCATTCTGAAGCTAAGTACAGTTTACTTTGGGGCTTATTTTGAATTGTATTCTGACAAAATATCAAATAAAATCACTCATTTGAGTAAAAAAGGTTTCAAGGAAGAAAGGATTACCAGGTGACAGTCTGAAGCTTGTTAATATGTATGTATGACAACAAGCAAAACTATAATATAAAATAAAAATTTCACAAAAATGCACTTAAAAGAATTCACAGATGTTAAAAATTGATGGGCATGTGCTATGAATAGATACCAGGCACAACTCTTTTTTATTTTGTAGGAAATTCTAGATGATGTAAGCAGAAATAGTGATATCTAAAATCATGAGGGTGATGATTAAACCACTCACTTAGGTAATTCTTTTGTATTGGAATATTTATTAACATTTGCTCTGAGTATTATTTCCCCTTCTGTTTTCTCTTTCCTTTCAATCTTCTGCTGAATACCTCTCTTTTTAATGTGTAATGTTATAAACTGTAGCACACACAGTAATATAAACAGCATCAACACTTAAAATAGCATCACTTTAATGAACACCTGAAAAGACCCATTGATACCAGGCTGATATATCAAGAAGATGCTTAACTGTTACAGAAATGGTTCTCTTCTAAAGTGGCTGCTGTTAACTTGTCTGATGTTAAATTTTATCATCAATCATTCTTACTAACCATGCAGCACTTTTTTTTATTCTAAGAACTTTACAAGCTCCCTTCCAGTTCAGCCATTTCATTAATGGGGTTTCATTCAAAATGTGGAGAGAATCATTCCCTTTCTTTTTTCTTATTGAGATGACCTCCCCCTACTACACTGGAGACATGGACAGTGTTTAAAAGCACATTGAGTGCAAATGTCATATCCAAAAGACAAAGTGGCCATTCATAAAACAGTGTAGGGTCTGACTCCAAGCCCATTAAAACACTGATATCCCTGGAGGGAAAAAAAAGAAAAGAAATAATGTTGATTTCAGCAACCATGGAAAAGGCCAAGAAATGCAAAAAAAATGTTCATTACAGTATTGCTGTATACAGCATTAAGGTATGTTCATTGCAATGAATGCAAATAATGGAGGTTGGAAACCTCTCACAATGTATTTAGCCATGGGAACACTTCTCGCAGTGTAAGTGGGGCTGAGGGAGCAATTTAAGAGAGAAGAAGGTCATATAACTGATGATTATCTTGCTCTTGCAAGCACAGAGGGTTGTCTAATAGGAAGTGCATGGCAGACTGTGTCAGGAGTAAAGATTCTCTACTGCTAATAGAAAGAAGCAACATGAGAGACAGCAGAGAAGGTGGAGCAATAGAATGCTTTAAAGAGGGTGTATGTTAAATAAAATTATGGGAGTCATTGAGCAGATTGCAGAAAGGTAGAAAACAAATTTTGAATGATAAAACTGAAGATAACTTTAGTGGCAATATGTCAGACCTCACAAGGTAGACCCTGATGAAAAGATCACCATTCTTAAGACAGAAAATAGCTAGAGCATCATCAAGAGTTTTAGCTTTGATATATTTTCCTCCCTCAGGTTTGGAAGGAACTTGAAAATTTTTTCACATTCTAGTAAGGAACTGATATGAGGAATAATAATGAAGCAAGCCAAAGATAACATCAAGTTCTTGAACCTTGGAGTACAATATTCAATTAAGTATTTAAAAGATCCTCTATAATGCCTGACATTTCCCCATGAAATGTCCTTGAAGACCTTGGGTCACACTCATTGTGCAGGGAACTGTTAGGTAAAAATGATGAGGGTAGAGTCACATCAGAAATCCCAGTACCTGTAGGCTGTAGGTGCATGTGCTTGTGTGTGTATGCATTTTTGTGTCTTCATGAGCCACAGATGATAGGTGCATTTTGAATTACTAATAAGTTAAGAATCTCTAACCCCACTGCCCAAGAGTGTCCAGTTTCACATCTTTTAAGATGTGGGAGAGTGTCCTCATCACCTTCATTTTCAAGTTACAGCCATTTCTAAGATGGGGATACCATGTATTTCTTGATGTGAAGTGGTGCTCCTGAAAACAATCACATGTGGCACCAGGACTAAAAACAAATATTGATTTTTTGAGGGCTGGAAAAATTTCCAGCAGGATTGACAGATGAGTCTGCATCACTGCATATCTAGCTGAAATGCAGGAAGCAGTGGGAATGTGCAGCTATGGACATGTGGGGGAAGTTCAGCACCCTCACCGTGGGCTTGAAGTGCTCAGGAAGCCCCACTGACACTGGGGACAGGGGGAGAGCAGCTCATATTTTGTCATGTTGAACAAGTAGGGAAAGGAAAAGGCAAATGAGGCAAACAATAAATCAGAAAATAAAACAACAAAGTAAATGTTAGAAGCTGATCTGTTTTGAGCAGTTTATTAAACAAAAAATATTTTGTGCTATGCTTTATAGATAAGTAACAGAACTACATAAGGGAGGACATGTGGGATGTGTGGATAATAGTTACCAGGAACAACTATCATGGCAGCAAATAGAGGTAAGCACAAAAGAGAGTGTCTGACAGCTTGACAGCTTTCAGTTAAGGAAGACTTACAGAGGAAAAGGAACAAACAAAAAATGCAAAGGTTTTTATATTTGTGCATTAGAAATTGAGAAATTGCAGAAGTATATACCGTGTTGTATTCTGAAAAGTGAATAAAAAAAGCACCAGAGAACAGAGATTCCTTTTAACTGTAACAGGGACAGTTATAGAAGTATGTGGCAGTATTTGCACCAGACCCAAAATTTCTTGTGACCCTGGTGTTTCAACATTATTTGAAAGTCAATATTATTTGATTTACTGTGCTTGATTTGTGTTTTTTGTTCAAGAAAAAAAAAAAAATCACATGGTGTTCATTTTGCATAATGCATTGATAGTGTTTATTTTCTTACTCACAAAGATTACTTGGTGCAATAAAAGTGTTGATATACAGTTTTGGCAAATAAGGTGGAGATTATATTACTGCCTAGACAACTTTTAGTTATTATGAAATTGGTATATGCACATAATTTGAATATATGAGAAATTGGAAGTCATATAAAAGTATTTTTCTGATGCTATATAAAAGGGAAACTGTCCAGGAAATCCTAAGCATATCTGGTTAATCTTGATTAAAGACTTGGTATATATCTTGTGCAATGGTCCTTTTGTTTTTAATTTTTTACTTGCTTTCAACTTCTGGCTTTACAATCAGAATTCAAATTTTCCTTCTGAATGACACTTGGAAAAGAAAAAAAATTAAAAAAAAATAAAAAAAAATAAAAAAAAATCAAGCACTATGTGACTTCAACCGCACATTTGATTTTACATTTCATTTTTCAGCATCTCATAAAGACAGATATGGATCAGCAGAAAAAATATAGTTCCTAACACTGAAAG
This sequence comes from Florisuga fusca, assembly GCA_038090715.1. Lineage (NCBI taxonomy): Eukaryota > Metazoa > Chordata > Aves > Apodiformes > Trochilidae > Florisuga > Florisuga fusca. The sequence goes on from JAAWXA010000003.1 coordinate 32,351,184, forward strand.
TTGATGTGGAGCAGAGATTCAGAGTATCTTTGCAAATCTACAGTGCCCTCATTGTCAGACCCAGGTGTTTGTAAGACCAGAAAACTGTATTATAAAGCAAACAAACAGATAGACTTCTTGAAGCAAAGGTCTTCTTAGCTAGATTTATTAAGCAAGATCTGCAATATATTATATAGTAGCTTGGTCCCTCAAAGAACAGATCTGTGGATGAATGTACTGAAGTGTGTTGACCGGCACAAGTGGAAAAATTGATGCCACCCTGGAGAAATAAGTGCTTTCAGCAGTATTTTTCACGAATGTCACTTGTGATGCATTTCAAGATAGTCCATTTTGCCCCAATATGTTTTCAATCAAACCAGCAATCTCCATTTAGCCTACTGTTTAGAAGAATCTCTAGACATCTTTGCTACAAGAAATGGAAGGCATTTAAACGATTCATCACGTTATCCAACACAGCTTACTTGTATCAGAGCAGTCCATGCATGAAATTCAAACAAAAGGATTTACAAACATTTTAAAAGCCATTATTCAAGTAAATGGAAAATAGGCAAAGCTCATGCGATCCAACAGAGGTTTTTCTTTTACCTGAAAATAAATTAATATAGTTGGGTTTTGCCTATCATCCAAGGATAAATGTTTTTATTACAGTGTTTTCTAGCAGCTTTGTGCTTCTCTTTCATTAGGGAACTGTAGGATTTTATAGTTGCTTTTTACAGGAGTTTGGAATATGAACTATAATAAACACGCTAAATTAACCCTCAAAAACAGTCTTCCTCTCTGCAAACTGATAGACCTTATTTTGTGTTATTTCAATGCCTTTTACATTATGACATTTTCTCTCAATGATCTGTTACCTGCTGTCTTGAAACATTAACCAGCCAGTGAAGATACAAAGGGGAAACCCTTAGAAGATTTCAGAGCAGGCTCATTAAGAGTCTTATTGTGCCTACGAAAAAGGAAAATGGAGGCTTACCTCCTTTATCTGGCAGTATAGAAACATAAAGGAAATGCAAGTTCCTGTTGCCTATAGTATCTAATTAGCTTTATACTCAAGGAAATAATTAATTTAATAGAATGTATTATCAATTGATTTATTTTCCGTATTACCACCAAGGAAAAATCTTATCAAATACAAAGAGTGGGACATTTATATGAACAACAGTATTAGGAGTTTTGAAATGATGTTCAAGAGAAAAGAAATATCCTTTCTCTGCTCCTCTCCTTTTCTTTCTCTGTTCTTACTCCCTTCTTATTTCCCTTCCTTCCCTTTATCCCTCCCTTTCTCTCACCCTTTCTCTGCGCCATCCTTTCTCTCAATCTTCTTCTTTCTCCTCCCTCCCCTCTCCCCTCCTGCCCCTGCTCTCACATTACTTTTATTTGTCAACAGCTGTCAATATGTGTTTACAAAGAAGATTTCCTTGGAAACACAGTAACTTTTATGGTAAGGAAGAAAACACATTGTCAAGTGTACTTTTTGGCAGAGATGTTTCTCTAAATTTAGATATAAAGCAAGCTGTTTTGATAAAAATCTATACCTGGCTAGGTATCATTAAATTCACATCATGTTTCTTATCCAAGCTGATCTTGACTGTTTTCAGAGAAAACTTTTTTGAGATAAAGCACAAGCTGATGCAAATAGCTACAAGGCTCCCTTTACTCTCTTCTATTCTGTCACAGTAAAAAAACAATTGTTCGATGTAGTCAAAACTTCCTGTCATTAACCTTTGTATTCATCAACAAAGATAATATTAGTTGAAAAAAATACTTACCATAGAAATAAATATTTTATTTACCCTTTGTGCATTATTAGAGGATATTAGTGTAGCAGTATTTTCAAGAAAACTGTTGTGTTTACAAGTTGACAAGCCATTAGTTCTTCCTCTCAGTAGAAACCACTTGAAGATAATACAGCAATCTTGGATTGTTTACTGTGTTTTAGTCCTATTTACCATTCATTTCTAAAACCAAGCAGATTTCCTTGACTCAATAGTTTTGAAGTTTAACTTTCATATCGTCAGTGATACATGTGAACTATAAATATTAACAATCCTGTCAGAAAAGCACTTAGCTTTATAACATATTTAAATGTCTTTTTCATAGCAATTGGTATTTCCCTAAAAGCAACACTGTTGGTATTTATGAGCTAGTGAATGAAGAAAACAGACAGCAAATTAGTGGCAATATAGACATCCTGTTAGTTTTGCCACTGGCGAATAGTGTTTTCAGAAACAAGAAGACTCATTAGCCTTTGTATAGGCATCTGTGATACCGAGTCAATTCCTGAGGCAACATGTCCCTGTAGCCTAGCCTTCAAGCAGAAATTTACCAACAGAAGCCTTTTCTTATTGCTGTTTAGTTGGTGGTGGTGGATGGGGGGATTGGTTTTTATTCTGTGTTTTGGTAAACAAAATCAGAAATGCTCAGATCTTCAGACTGCCATCCAGTCTTACGTGTCAGTTTTAAATACTGTCTGGAGCAAGGAACTCACCAATCTTCTGGAAATGGACTTCTAATGTAATATTTAATCCATTAGACATTATGGCTTTTTTTGTGAGTTTCATTAGCAAAGATCTAAAGTGCACCAACCTTTCCTTTTAGGTCCAGACCATCTCCACTAATATCCCTTGGAAATGACTAAGTTTTATTTGAAGTGTACAGTTAGAGCAGAAAGCTGAATTTATGTGTTCTCCTTCCAAATCAAATTTGTAGCAATGATAATTGTTAGATGGAAGGCCATGTTATCATAGTTTCTTCTAAGAAATTATTTTTTTTTTGCCTGTTCTAATAATAACCCTATGAATAGTGACCTAGACTCTTCCTCCAGCCTGTAGCGCTGCATGGAGTTAGTGTGGCCAAAGTAAGGACCCTGCATTTGGTCTTGCTGAACTTCATACCATTGGTCTAGGCCCATCAACCTAACCTGTCCAGGTCCCTCTGCAGTGTCTTCCTACCCTCTAGCAGAGGGACAGTCCCCCCCCAGTTTGGTGTCATCTGCAAATTTACTAAGGGTAGAGTCAATCCCCTCATGCCCATCATCAGTAAAGATGTTGAGTAGGGTTGGGTCTAGTACTGATCCCCAGGGGACACCATTGGTCACCAGATGTCAGCTGGATGCAGCACCATTGACCACCACTCTCTGGGCCAGGGCATCCAACCAATTTTTAACCCAGTGAAGGGTACACCTGTCCAATCCTCAGTCTGATAATCAACCTTCTAATTAAGATTTTCATAATCATAAGTGTAATTAGAAGTCCCATTGTTGAAGAAAGTTGATTAGAGCAGTATGACTTCTTTCACTCCTTCTGGACACCTGAGGCGAAGGTGAGTTGTTATTTGCTGTCTAAAAGCTTAGGATTCTTATATAATTCTGTCATCCAAGGTGTTTATACAGAGAGTTGATGAAGACATCCATCTTCAGAAGGCGATTAATTTTTCCTGTCATAGAAGTTTATATTAAAATGAGATGTGCTTCAAATGTCTCACAGATGACTAAGAGAGCATCTGGACAGGCTTAGACCTTTTCTTTTAGAAAACTGTGCTTAGTTAAGATGACTTCTATCTCTTCTGCCTACAATCTCAACTTATTTTACAATCCCAGCAAGGGATTCATAGATTTCAAGCTACAAGGTTTATTGTGGTAGTTTTCTTTGAACTGTATGCTTCTTTTGAGCATAGATTTATCCTACAAGAAGTCACAGAAGAACTAAAACCTCTTATCTAATTTTTTTTTTTTTTGAGATTAGATTCATAAAATAAAGCATTTTTTGAATGCCTGAGAATTTTTTTTTCACCTTGGAGTTCAAAATTAAGAGTCAACTTGACTCTTAGCTAAGGTTCTACTCTCTTTGAGAAAGATAAGACAAAACATTAAAAAATCTATAATGTAAGCTGATGTTTCTTGTTTGAGTCTACACATTTTTCAGGTGTGCCAGTGGAAACCTACATGCATGTGGCACTTCTTATACACTGGTGATACAACAGATAGGAGGTTCAATGTGAGCTGGGCTGCACCTCATGCATTGGATAAAATACAGATTTAATAATAAATAGAAGGATTTAGAGTGGTATGATCTAGTGCATGTAGGCCTGGGAGCCAGAAACATTTTACATTGATTGTGTTACTTGAAGTTATTTATAAAGTTATTTTCAAAGGAAGCAGTGGATGAAGGGTTTTTTAAAAGTTCTGTATCCTTTTCAAAAAAATTACAGTTGTAGCTAGAAGTAAGGGAATGTTCTGACATTCTAAAATGGGCACTCATTCACAATATCCTAACAAAAATGTAATTTAACATGCAAAGATAGAGAGAATTCTTAGCATTACTTTAAAGTTTTAATTAAAACAGGAAACATAAAACAGAAGGTATGCTACAAATTCTGAGTGCTGACTACACACATGGAATGTTAAGAATTAAATATGGTCTCCACTGTAGTGGCACAAATAACACATTTTCAATCTTTGCACAGAAGGTATCACCATTATGTCTAAAGACTTAATTGGCTTTAATTAAATAAAATACTGAATCCCACACATAAAATTTTAGTAAGTTCATACTTTCTGAAATTAATAGATCCTTATACAAGGCATTGCAAGTTATTGGTAGAACCAAAGTATTTTCATCATCTAAACCTGGGAAACGTACCTGTATGACATCAAGGAGTAAACCTCTAATAGTTGCTTCTCTTGTGGGGAATAAGATGGAGCCTTTTAGGCTTTTTTATTTACTTTTTACAAGTATTTGATTCTTTTAATGAAGGAGACAATATGAGATCTTACAATGTGCTTACTGTGCCATAAATTGTAGGACATTCAGATGGGACATATGAATTTGGCAAATTCGATTTCTTTGAGAGCCTTGTTGTTTTGAAGCTTTTTGAATAAATGAGATTCAGCTTGAGAGGTAGAGAAATAAAGGGCAGAGCTCGGTCTGTAAGCAAAGGTTTTGTTTTTAACCTCACTATTTGAGACACTCTCCTTGCACATGCATCATGTAGCAAAGATATAAATTGGTGAAAAGCTGGTGTCAGGCTTTGATGTAAAACTATTTCAATACAACGAACTGACAATCACAAATCATTTGATCACAAAAACCATTTTATTTAAACCATGTCTGAGAGATGGTAATGACTATCCTTCATAAAATGCAGATTTAATTTTGCTTTAACATTTGATAGTTTTATAGGTCTTTTCTACAATCCATTTTTGTTTCTGATATGTGTCAGAGTGACAATGCAAGAATCTAACGTCTTTTATCTAGACACTGAACAAACAACACTCACAGCAGTACTGCAGGTCTCCTGACATTGCCCTGTCAAAACACCATCTTAGCTCCATTTCGGAAGAATGGGTGACAGAGATTGGTGCAGTTCAGTTTCTGCTTGTTCAAACCTCAGTCTTTTTTTCTGAAACTGCCAATCTGAAGTGCTAGTTAAAATGTGCCTAAAACTGCAGTGTTCTTCAATATATTCCAGCAAAAAAAATAGCAAATAAAGCAAACAGTGTTTAATTTGCCTAAAATTGTACAACCTGTTTTAAACTGAAATATCTCATAAACACTTTATAATTTCCTTGGTTTATCCAGCTCCTCTGATAACTGAGCTAAATTCCCCGGAAAAGGTTCGCATGATGTAGAGGTAAATTTGTCCTTCTGGATGGTAGGGTCTCTGATAAGGTATGTCTTACCACCCTAATAAATGAAAGTAGAGGAAAAGTAGAAAAGACAACTGTGATGAAGAAGATATTGCATATAAACAGAAATGACAAACATTACTGCCTACAAAGTTATGAATGATGGATATATGGAGAGTGTAACATCTCTAGCCACTTAACAGTGGATTAACAATTGTTATTGTCCTCTGAGGCTGAAAAGTCTCTGACCTCATTGAAATCCTTAGCCTTACTTGATCTGTCCTTGAGGGTTCGATACCTATTTAATTATGAGGTATTTTAGTTTTATTAAGAATAATAAAACATGTTGTGACAGTCATTGCAGGAAACTCAGATATTGCAAAATGGGTGCTGCACTATGGATTGAAAAGCAGTTGTGAACACAGGACTGGAAGGGACCTCCTGATTTATGAAAGGCAGTTACCCACTATTTCAGGCAGTGTAAATCACATAATTATTCCCTAAAGATATCCAAGACTATCTGAAAAGTAACAGATTTGAGATCTGGGTTTTGTTGGTTTTCCCACTTGCTTCATCAGGAAATCTGATTAAGAAATTCAGTTTTATGAATTTAGAGGATTCATCTGATTTCTGGCCTGAACTCTTAAAAAATTTTAAAAATAGGAAAAGAAATAAAGAAATAAAAAATAATAAATAAATAAATAAATAAAGAAAGAGAGAGAGAAAGAGAGAAAGAGAGAAAGAGAGAGAGAAAGAAAGAGAAAGAGAGAGAGAAAGAAAGAAAGAAAGAAAGAGAGAAAGAAAGAGAGAAAGAGATAAAGAGAAAGAGAGAGAGAGAAAGAGAGAGTGAAAGAGAAAGAGAAAGAGAAAGAGAGAAAGAGAGAAAGAGAGAAAGAGAGAGAAAGAGAGAGAGAGAAAGAAAGAAAAAGAAAGAAAGAAAGAAAGAGAAAGAAGGAGAAAGAGAATAAAGCTGGTGATTCTTAGCTGATATGTTAATATGTCTGGTTATGTATAGATGCATGTTTATATATTTTAATGTAAGTTAGCACACAATTTCCCTTAATTACACTGAAAATGGAACTTGGTTAGAGTTTCAGCACTCAAAACTGTGATTCCCATTAGCAGAGAGTTCCCATTAGGACCAGGAAAACTATTACTGGTCTTGGCTCTTCTCTCCTGGAGACTGCAGAAGTGGTGTGTATGTCCTTGCCACAAGTGATTTAGACCTTAATGTATTTTTGCAAATTCCTGGTCCGTAAGCTTTGGCAAGTCAGGAACAGACACCATATCTTCTTGGGGGACAAAAACATCTTTTAGTAGCACACAACAAAGAAAAGCTCCACCATCAGAGCTCATAGACAGTGAGGTTTGCTCACAGACAGTCTGAAATCTTACTGTCATCTCTCTGGATCATGTCAGTATTTTATCTGGGAACAATTACATTTAAAATGCATAAACCACTTACAGAACAGAAATGGAATTTCTCAGGACTTCCATCAGAGTTTTCTAATTGTGGGACTAATGTTACGTCATTGCATTTTTGCTACTTCTTTTTCTTTTTTTTTTTTCCCTTTTTTCTTTTTTGTTTTGTTTTGGCTTTGATTTTATTCAATTGTAATGGGTGGATATGGTTTCAAATTATTGTATTAAATTAACAGAAAATTGATGACAAAGTCTTAGGAGACACAAGAAAATTTAACCCACATTTTCTTTGGAAGTTACAGAATTTGACATGATCTGTTTTCTTCCTTATCTAAATTTGAAACAGGAATTATAATAGCTGAAATTATCAGGTATCTTCTCTGGACTTACCCCAACAGCTCCATGTCATTCTTATGCTAGTAGCTCCAGAACTGGACACAGTACTCCAAGCGCGGTCTCACAAGAGCATAGTAGAGGAGGAGAATCATCTCCCTTGACCTGTCCTCCACACAAATTTTGATGCATCCAGGTGCACATTGTTGGCTCATCAACCAACCTTTTCATCAACCAACACCCCCAAGTCCTTCTCCTCAGGGTTGTTCTTAATCCATTCTCCAACCAGCCTGTCTTTGAGTTTGGGATTGCCCTAATCCATGTGCAGGACCTCGTACTTTGCCTTGTTGAACTTCATGGAGTTTGCACAGGCTACCTCTTAAGCCTGACAAGGTCCATCTGGGTGTTTTCCCTTTCCCACAGTGTGTTGGCCAAACCAGAAAGATTGATGTCATCAGCAAATTTGCTGATGCGCTCCATCCCAGCATTCATGTGGCTGACAAAGATGTTAAACAGTGTCAGTCCCAATACCAACCCCTGAGGAAAAACACTCACCAGTGGTCGCCATTTGGACATTGAGTTGTTTAATGCTACTCTTTCAGTGCGACCACCAAGGCAACTCCTTATCCACCAAGTTATCCGTCAAGTCCGTATTGTCTCTCCAATTTAGTGACAAGGATGTCATATGGAATAGTATTGAACACTGCACAAATCCTGGCAGATGACATCAGTTGCTCTTGCCTTATCTTCCAAGGCTATAACCCCAGTGTAGAAGGCCATTGAAACTGTTAGGTACAGTTTGTCCTTATTCTTTCCTCTACCGCTCAGAGAAGTAAGTTATTATCACTACATTCTAGTAACCATCTGGATTTCTCATACCCTCATGTACTGTCCCTCCAACACATATCAGGGTGGTTGAACTTTCTCCTCAAGAAGCTTGTGAATGTGAGGTTGCTCCTATCTGCCTCATCTGCTCAGTCTTCTTGGTTGGGTGGCCTGTAGGAAGCCTCCACCACAGTGTCCCCTGCCCTCTCTTTAATTCTGACCCATAAGATCTCAGTTAGCTCCTCATCCATCTCCAGGTGGAGATTCCAGTGGGCCCTTGATGCAGAGGGTGACACCTTTTTGCCGTCTCCTTTGGCTGTCCATCTTAAAGTGCATATAACTTTCCATTCCAACACTCCAATCATAGAGTCATCCCACCATGTCTCCATGATGCCAATAAGATCATATCTGAGCACGTGTAGTTTCTTCTTACCCTTGCTCCTCAGTTTATTAAAATCCTGAACATTTTAGTATCTTTAAATATTTAACAGGAAAATAATTGATTTTTTCCCTTAGTCACATAAATGAGGATTCACAATATAGTTTTTTTTTGCTAAGGTAAATATTTATTTGTCATGGTGATATAAGGGTTAATATAAGATGCTTGCTAGTAATCGTCTAGGGGTCACATTGACCTGACAGAAGCAACAGAGAATGCTTGCGTAATAGAAGGTAAGAAATTGTTTAGGTAGTCATCACCTTACAAGGGAAATATATGTGCTAAACTGATAACTATAGCAACCTTGAGATAAGAAACAGAACATGCTGAGGGCTTGGCTGAAGACTGAAGAAATGTGCATGCCTGGAGAAGAAAAGGTGAAAAGTTTACCCAGAGAAAGACCTTTGCTTCCTTTTTACTTCACCCCCACGACCCTCACAACCACCACCAGGAGACTCTACACAAGCGCAGGAGGGAGGAGAAGATGAAAATGACCTCTTGGGACTAATTTTAATATGAAGAGAGAGTAGGTGATGCATCTGTATAAGTGTATTGTGAAACCTAATGTATATGTAAAACTTCAGTGTATTTAACAAAAGCCTAATTGAAAGATTGGTGCACACAGATTTTGGAGGAATTATCCCCTCATGTGCCCAGTGCTGAGTAAACATAACCCTCTCTATAACTTTCCAAGATGTAGAGTGGTTTTCCACAAATCAATGGTATACATTTGCTATTACCTCTAATGCTGTGATGTCTTTCTGAAAACAATCATTGTATTAAACATATCAATTTAGTTTGCAAGTAGATAATACAAAGCCCAGCTATGCTTGCAGTTATAGCCATGGAATTCAGTAGTATCACAAATATTTAAAGGAAGAACCTGTCCCATGCACTAATTTCCAGTCCCACTAATGCTCCAAGATTACTAATACAGTATTTTTATAACTTACAGTAGATACACATCATAAGCAATATCTATTCTTCAGGGTAGTGTTGCTTTCTACCCCTTTTAAGGCCTGGTATCTAAAATTTTATTTTACTTGATAAAGTTCTTGTCTCTTTAAAAATAAAAAGGTGAATGAAAAAACTTTCACAAACACCTCTGCCAAATAGCAGGAATATGAAAAGACATGAAAAAACGTTTTTAACAGTCATCATGAAAATATTAGCTGTGTATATAAATAAATCAGATGTGAACAGGAAAGCACATTATCCTGTTACACAAAACCAGCTCCCTACAGATTACCTGTAGGGAAAAAAGAGAAATGTCTCAGAGTAAGGTATAACAAGGTATGTATTGGTTATAATGTTTTTGCCCAATGGCAAAAGAGATCTGTTCTAGTCTTTCACATGTGCCATGTGTATGAGTAACACCAGATTTCACTATGGTTTTTTTAATGGCCATATCCCACTTTAGGCACTGAAGTATGAATCCTTGCACATGATGCAACAGTGAAAACAATTTTTTTCATTATGTGTTTATGTTCTGCTGTGCCTAACATTGTGTCCTCTTGCTATAAACGTGTGATTAAACTGCCATGACCACTATGGTCTCCAAGTCCATTGTGCCAGTGATGTGGTCCATGGACATGCAAAGTGAGCTGGATAAAGAAGATACTTTGGGTCAGAGGTATCCTGACCAGTTTCACTGCATGGTCCTGTAAACTCTTGCACTGGCACAAATAAAAGAGACGGTGACACTGAGAGAAGTAGCAAAATCACAAACTGCCACTGAGAAAAAGCCTCTGTGTGACTTGAATTCAAGAGGCTGACAATTGGTTTAGGCTGCCTGACAAACCCAGAGAGACACAGTTTTGAAGCCTTAAATTAGGCACACACCAGCAGGTGATCTTAGCACAGCCCTCTGCACTGTGAGGGGTGATGAGTTGCATCGACCAAGTCCTACCAGCCACAGAAGCTCAGCATGTTATTCCTCTACGGTGTGAGCTGGTAAAAGAGCTTCGTAGGGGACCAGGTATATTGTGTTTAGCATTTCACATTTACAAGTTACAAAATAAAACAAAAGATAAAGTTTCCAACTGCCAGGCATAGAGACTTCATCTGAAAAAATCTGTGAAGCCAGATTTTTTGTTCATGCACCACAAGGAGGAATTAGGAGTTAAGCTCTGTAGTAACTTCCTAACATTTGCAAGAGCAGAAATCTGTTTTACCAGAGCTGCACTAGCCATTTAGTCTCATGTAGTTAGCAACAACTATTTTCTATTCATATTACAATAAGTTGTGACTTGGAGCACATAGAAAAAGGCATCATTTGCTGAATAAGATTCATGTTTATGCAATCATTTTGGTGGAGAACTGAATGTTAAAAGAAATGTAAACAGAAAGACCTTCAAGCCCTTATTGTAACTCATGCTCCGAAGAGGATGCTGTGGAAACATTAAGGTTATTTTGAAGTCTTTGACAAATTAATCTAAACCATGTTGTAATCTGAAAATAACATTATTTTAGTAAACATATAAAATACAGGCATAGAGAAATAAAATATTTATATGTTTATCTACATGTCTACAGAAAGAAAGACAAAGATATCCTGTTACATGGCTGTAGTTATGTTTCATCTTTATTAGTCATGAAAGTAACAATGATATTTGCTTCCAAAGGAAATAAATGATTTTTTGTTCTCTTTCACCAGCTACAGTCAGGAAAGATGTCACCTAAAAATATTTATTTAAAGTGTTAGGGCATTACTTAAGAGAAAAAGTACTTCAGAACTTTTTTCTTAGGAGGTACAAGGTATGTCTGAACTTACAGGTACAACTAATGAAAAAAAACCCCTGACATTCAAGATTAATAGCTCAAGCTTACCAAATAAAAACATTAAATATTTCAGAAATGTATTTTTAGAATTATTTTCTTCCTAAATATTTTATTGCAGTTAATTATACTGTCCTCTGCTAAGTGTTTTCCTACAGATCTCTCTCACGTCATAATTGCTGCTTTATTTAAATTGTACTGGGGCCAGTTACACGTGACTAGTGATATCTATTGCAATTTTAGTACAAACAGCATTTGAATAAGTGTCTGAAAAATGGTGCACACAAGTAAAGCATTCCTACTTGAAACCGTATCAGCTATAATACACAAAAAGCTTACTGTAAAGAAAGCAAAATAAAACAAACATATCTTTCAGCAGTGTTTTTTGTGAGATATGGAGAAGTTTTAGACTGTTAAAAATGTCTGAGTTAAAACAAAGGAAAGTACTCAGAGCAACCTAGACCCAGGTGCCATTTCTCAGGTTATCTAGGGAGCTCAGTGGCAGCCCTGTGCTGCCTGTTTGACATGCTGTTGGGAAAAGCCTCTACATCCCAGGGCAATTGTCCCAGAGTGGCTCGCATACATAGTGTATACAGTCCACCCATTTTTGTGCATACAGACATTTAGCTCTTTTTTTTCTTTATTTTTCTCCTCTTGCTTTCTCTGACATACTCTGTACTTTTCTGCTCAGTGCTATTCCTCATTCCATTGACGGCTTTGACACAGGCAACATTTAAGGTTTTCTATTTTGCCGGTTGCCAAACTTTGTGGTACACTTCAGCATCCTGCCATGTTCCCACACTTTCTTGCAAGGGTACCTCTCTTGCAAAGTAACCTCAAGACAAACTACCAAAGAGCCTTAGATCCCTATCAGGCAAGTGTCCTCTCCTTGCTCTGAAAGATGGCAATGTTTTTTTTATAGTCCTTTAAGAAACACAAATATTCTTTTATAGAATGTTATATATGATGAAATAATCATGATGCAGCCTGGTAAACATACATAGGCAATGATGCGGAGTGTGTAGTGGTGCCTAGAACTGGATAGGAGAGGAGGGTGAATGAATTTTTGTGTCTGAGGAGACTCTAAACCTACTACTATTGTATTCATATTGCCTTTGTGAATGGCCCCAAAACCTGGATTGTTCATATACATCTGGGAGGAAAAGACCTAATTTTCCACTCCAGAAGGAGTCTTAGAAATAATTTTGCCTAGATGCGGTATAGAAAACTGGGGGAACAAGCCATTAGAAAAATTGAGGAGTAACAATTGAGAAGTCTAATTAGCATGTATCTGAAGAGGCCTTAGGACTTAATTATTGTTATTATTTGAATTGGGTCTTGTGTTTCCAAGGTGCTATAGAATAAACTGTTATTTACTTGACTACCTGGTGCCATCAGTAATATCTTGAGCTACACACAGAAGTGAGCAATGAAAACGAAATGCATTAGAATATAAATCAAATTCTACATAATGAGCAGTTCTGAATGTCGTCTTCAAAGCTTTACTCTTTTTCTTGAAGTGACTATTGCTGGTCATTGTTCAAAAGAAGCATTGCTAGACTAGATTGATTACTGGTTTGAGCTGCTATGAAAAATGGAAAGAACAAAATCAGATTTTCTTTCCCTCAATTACCAATGTTGTAATGTCAGTATATTCTGGGAAACAAGACAAGTGAATTGAAGGACTGGTTCAAAAAACCTGTAAAAGAAAAAAGAGGTCAACTAAAATGTACACACTAGCACACATGACTACTAATGATGTTTATCTGGGTATGGACTTGCTCTTAGAAATGTTCCCTTGCTTTTTAAAGTTTTATATCTGTTTACCTCTGTGTTATACTGTGTGCATTAATGACTAATGCATGCATTTGGAAATAAAAATATTTACATACATTTCTTTATATTAGTCTCATATAAAGTAATTTTCTGCAGCCTTCTTGGTTAACTATGATTTCATACAATACTTTTTTTCCTTTTGTGAAGGAGAAATAACTGTAAAATTTTTTAATAATTTCTTTTTTTTTAAAATGACATGAGAATTAGTCATGACAGGATAATCAAATCTGATAACAGTAATATATAATGTAGCATTAGTACTGTGGAACACTTTAGCTTACCTCATCTTATAAAGCTTAAGAACCTCATCTGGGATTCATGTTGTGGTTCGTATTCGTGTTCATGCGTCACTACTTCAACTAGGTGTCTAATCACCAGACATTACTGTTGGAGAATTGACATATGATTCATAGACCCATATGCACATGTCTAGATCTATGTGAGATATTGAAGAATATCCCACTTAGCTACTGGCTTCCACTTTGGATGACTTCCTTTTAAGGAAGCCTCTATAATTTCGCCTGGAGTCCTGCATCTTATATGGAAGTTCCATGAGGATGCTTAGGATGCTCAAAAAAATCTTAAGTGGCACAAGACATTTGATTTGGGCAATTGAGTTGCTTTCATATTTCTGTCTTTATATGAACTAGTAATGTACTGGAATTCTTTGACTGTGTTGACAAAGGGCTCCAGTCCCTTGCCCACAGAAAGACCTGCAGCCTTTCAGAGCAGTAGCTGGACATCAGGTGGGTTTTTTTTACAGCATCTGAACTGGCACTGGTTATTGCTATTTCTCTGTTCAGCATTGGTGAAACCACTTCTACAGCATTGTGACTTGGTCTAGGTTCCCAAGAAGAGAGACAGGGACATATTGGATAGAGTTCTGCAAAGGACCTTAAAGAACATGAACAAGTATTATACAAGGAAAAGCTGAGACAGCTGGGGTTGTTTAACATGGAGGAGTTGCAAGGGGAATCTTATCAAAGTGTATAAATACTTGATAAGGGGAGTTAGCAGATGGAAATAAAATCTTCTCAGTGGTACCCAGAGATAGGACAGGAGGCAATGGACACAAACCAAAATACAAGAGATAAAATTACAATGTAAGAAAAGCTTTTTCTGCTGAGTCTTCAAGCTCTCAAACAGGTTTCCCAGAGAGTCTGTAGAGTCTCCATCCTTGGTAACATTCAAACACCAACTAGACTTGGCCTTGAGCAGCTTTCTCTAGCTGAATCTGTTGTGATCATACGGTTTGTCTAGATGATCTTCAGGGACTCTTTCCATGACTTGGTGTTTCTGTGATCTCTTTTTTTATTAATTGCTTTTAGGAGGAGGATTAAACCTAACTTATTTTTAACATAAAATATTATAAAAGGAAGCAAGATGTTGAATGGGTATACAGATGTTTAAAAAAACCAACAAAACAACACTCAGGAAAAATATTACACAACTTTGTTAATATTCAGGCCTAAGACCAGAGAGACTGATACTATACAAGCTATCTTAAATATTGCTATGTCCACTAGATCCCTTATTCCAAGCTTGTGAGGGAGAATAAACAGATGACAATGAGCCTCATATAAAGCCAGAACTAAACAGTTAAAAAAGACTGAGAAATAGTGTTACCAAACTAATCAGCATAAATGTCATATAATCGGCTGTTGTTGTACATCCTACTCCAGTTGTGTCTGAAGTGCTGCCATCGTTGATTTGATGGATTTGCTTTACGTCACTGAGGTTCATCTTGTCTGGCATCCCTGCTGAGACAAATAAGAAAATACAGTATGAGGCATGCTTTGTCTCTACTGGCAACACATTATAGCTAGAACAGATTTAAATATCCTCAGCACACAGACTGCCAGTTTAGTTTCTGGTTCTCATTTTACTGCCAAATTCAAAATTATTTATAATAGTATCTAGAAGCATACCCCATACTATATGGCTATTCGTTGTTGAAAGTAATTCAGAGGTCTGCCAGCTCTGCACAAAGCAGTTCTTGTAGAAATCAACAAACATTTGCAGACTGTAGTGAACACTTTTGCAAGTCCCAGTAGTACCTAAAAGTCCACTGCTCACATCTTTCTTGGATTTGAAGGAAAAAGGAAAAAATTTGACGTAAACTGCTTGTATCTGGGTCCTAATATTATGCTAAAATAACATATACCTGGTGGAAGGCATGCAGCAAATCATACTTGTTTCTTCATAAAACCTCGATTTTGGCACAATATAAACAGATTTTACAATATTGTAAGACAAAATTGTAAAGTTAACTTTAAACATAAACTCTTTTACTGATTTGTACATTTTTTGGACCAGGGTAAATATTTCCCTATATCAAAATGGTGCTTTGTACATAACAAGGATGTAATCACCCATTATATTTCTTCTGTTTAGTTAAACAGTCAGAAAGAGAAGGTCTTGGTGACACATTGAGATTTGGTAGCACTGTCAGCTGCTTTTATTTACTGTGCATACTTGTAGACTGTCTTATCCCATATAATAACTTGTGGCTTGTCACTATCAATCAGAATTAACAAGCCTAAATTCAGTGTTATTACATGCAACAAATATTGACATTGTAATTACACTGAGACTGAAAAAGGCTTCGTAAAAAGCAAAGTCAATATTTATGTAATTAGGTCAATACATATATAATTCAGAAGGTAAGCTTTACTGTTGGAACAGCAGTATTAAAAAGAAGCTCAGCTGTACTGAGTTGATGTATTGATTTTGCAGTCTGAGTTTCTGTGTTATTATTCATTGTGTAGGTGCTTCTTTCCTCTCTGTATCATTAGGAAAGATGAATAAACCAGTGATACTTTTTATTATTATTTATTTATTTATATTTTATTCAAGGGGGCATATTTATGAAGCATAAATATTTTAGACATGGTGTTATCCTTTTTGTTAAACTGGTTTAACTAAAGCTACGGAGAATCTTCTTTTTTAAAAGGTACATTTTTTTTTGGTGCTTGAGTTAAAAATACTCCTTTCTCTAAAAGCAGCTTGAAAGCTGCTCTTTGTGAACTTGCTGTATGTACTCAAATCTCCTTCCTGTAGCTTTAGAAAAAAAATGCATTAAGGGAAGAGTCAGCTACAGTCAATCATGCTGGGTAGAAACCTGCTAGAATGAATTTGTCTTCTTTTCTGCTATACTTAGACAGCAGAATATACTGCTATTTTTTTGTGGATTTATTGATCCAGTGCTCTTACCCCAAATTTGTGAAAATTAGCTCTATGAGTACAATGCAAGTGGACATAAAAAGAGGAAGATTCACAATAGATGATGAGAAGGAGGGAAATACAACTCCTCATTATCATGCATATTCAGTAACCTGTCTAGAAAAAGATCAGTCACTCAATGCTTCACTGAACAGATGTTTGGTGGATCACCAAAGAAGATATATCACGGTGTTTTATCAGGAAAGCTGTTGAAGTAGAAGAAAAAAAAAAAAATTAAAAATATTTTTGTCACCTACCCAGAGCATTAGTGAGGATTTCCCACGTTTAAAAAGGCTAATTTCAATAGAGAGTGAAAAAAATTCAACCCGTATCTGTACAGCAAAGCAGTTCATCAAGTGCTGTAGAATAATAGGATCAGCTGGGTGGGAAAGGATCTCTGAGACCATCAAGTCCAACCCTGGTTACTAGACCACAACACTCAGTGCTGAACCAGTCTCTTCTTAAAAACCTCCAGAGATGGAGAATCCAGCACCTCCCTGGGCAGCCCATTCCAGTGCCTGATCACTTTCTCTGTCAAGAATTTCTTCCTAATATCTAACCTAAACCTCCCCTGGCAGAGCTTAAGCCCATAGCCTCTTGTCTTACTGGGAGCTGCCTGGGAGAAGGGACCAACCTCCCCCTGGCTACACCCTCCTTTCAGGGAGTTGTAGAGAGTGATGAGGTCTCCCCTGAGCCTCCTCTTCTCCAGGCTGAACACCCCCAGCTCCCTCAGCCCTTCCTCACAGGACTTGTGCTCGAGTCCCTTCACAGCCTCCTTGCTCTTCTCTGGACCTGCTCCAGGACCTCAATCTCCTTCCTGAACTGAGGGGCCCAGAACTGGACACAGTACTCGAGGTGTGGCCTCACCAGCACTGAGTACAGGGGCAGAATCACTTCCCTGGACCTGCTGGCCACACTGTTCCTGATACAGGCCAGGATGCCATTGGCCTTCTTGGCCACCTGGGCACACTGCTGGCTCATGTTCAGCTTCCTGTCAATCCAGACTCCCAGGTCCCTTTCTGTCTGGCTGCTCTCCAGCCACTCTGTGCCCAGCCTGGAGCTCCCCATGGGGTTGTTGTGGCCAAAGTGCAGGACCCGGCACTTGGCCTTGTTGAACCTCATCCCATTGGAATCAGCCCAAATCTCCAGTCTGTCCAGGTCTCTCTGCAGAGCCCTCCTGCCTTCCAGCTGATCCACACTCCCCCCCAGCTTAGTGTCATCTGCAAATTTGGTAATGGTGGACTCAATCCCCTCCTCTAAATCATAGATAAAGATATTGAATAGAACTGGGCCCAACACTGATCCCTGGGAGACACCATTGGTGAGCAGCCACCAACTGGATGCAGCACTGTTCAGCACCACTCTCTAGGGGCCTCCAGCCAGTTCCTAACCCAGCACAAAGTGCTCCTGTCTAAGCCCTGGGCTGACAACTTTTCCAGGAGAATGCTATGGAGATGGTGTTAAAAGCTCTGACACCATCTTTATTATAGCTATAACAAAGCAGATTTTTCCCAGTCTATTTATAGATACATTAAAAGAAAAAAAAGAAATAAGAGTAGAAAGAAATAGGAAAGAATAAAATGCATGGTTTTATCTTGAATGCCCAGGATATCACTTATTATAAAAGACAATTATCATAAAAAGAAGAAATATTCCCAGATCTTCTAGTTAAAGAAATAACCTATATCAGTTAAAGCATGTGCTCTGAATTTAAAGGCAATGTGACTAGTTATGAATTACTGTCTAGAGAGTCAGGTTTAATTTCTAGTGAAAATTTCACTGACAATATTATAGACAATAGAAAAACAATAGACTTCTTTCTATGGGAAACGTCATTGTATTTTTCTTTCCAGTCTCAAATGAAAACTGCAGACTTTGGAAGTTCCTATAAAGACAGTGTATCAAGAAATGTTCAAACCTACCAATACATTTGCCCATGACCAATCTAAATGCCATAATCTATTTAATACAATCTCTGATGTTAAATGCATACTGTTAGGATTGGAACGTAAACATGCGATACGTCTTTCCCCTATTTAGTCATTCCCATAGGTCTATGCCACAAGGTTGACTTTATTAAATAAGAATTGAAAAAAACATATTTAGGCATGCTCTTGTGGAAAAAAAGCACTGAGCAGAACACTCCTAAAATAGCCTATTTTAACAGAACTGTGGAGTTTCTGCCCCACAGAATGTTCTGTCCTTTTAAAAATTATTTATTATTTAACTTCTTCAATTAAGTATAACTATAAATTTAATACCTACACCTAGGTTATACTTTCTGTTTAAATGAGCGTGTTCTGATGTCCATTATGCATCAGGATTTAAGCATATATGTCACCTTTCATATATCATAGAATCATAGAATGGTAAGGGTAACAGTACTGGTAGCCTTGAGAGCTGACTTTTTTTGTTCTGCGGAATAGCTACAGCTACAGTACAGTATCCTTCCAATATTCAGCAAAACCCTTTAACCTTGATTTGGGAAATCAAAATTGTTGAAGATTTCCATTTGACATGTAGCTTTTATTCTGAGATTGTAAAAATACTTAATAATTCACTAGGACTTCTGAGCAATTGTTGATTGCCTACCAAGGACCATGCAGGGGCTTATAAGCAATTTAAACATTTTAAATGGAACATCTTGTTATAATGGCCTAGTTTCATACAAAAGCAGAAGGTATTTATTTAACTGTAGTCTAACCTCAAGCACCTTGCTGTGTTATCTTCTCTGATGAGTAAAGTATGTCAGAAATAACATGTCTCTTCAAGGGAAAATGAAGCTTCCAAGTGAGCTGCTGTGGGAATCCCAATGGATGCAAACACTCTCAAAGATTTAGAGATGAAGAAGAACGGGATTTATCTCTGTACATCATTCATATGGTGTTCTGGAAACTCAACATACAGCTTTTAAAGCACAAGTATTTTCTACAAGACTCAAATACAAGGAAGAATTTAAGTAATGATGGACAGTGTTTCAGATTAGAAAAAAAAGAGGAATGTGGCTTTTACAAGACAAAACTCCTATGAAGTTGTATGCAAACTTCTTCTTAGAAGGCAAATAATGATTTAAACCCTTATACGTAAGCTAAATTTCAGGATCTATAACATATGAACTGTGAAGAAAAGCACTAGTTGAAGTTCTGTCCCTAAATTTGTAAGACAGATCATTAAAAAGCTTTATGAGACTTTAAAGAAGTACATAACAGTCCAATGAAAAGACCAAAACCCTGATGTACTGTACATGAATGCATAAATATGAAGTTGGAAACATAATTTACAATAGTGAGATACCTGCAAAAGGGTGACATGTAGGTAGCTGGTCATGAATTTGTAGATGTCAATAAGAAGCAGTAATATTTGGGGGAAATAGAAGATGTAACATATTAAAAAACCTGAAGGATTTTTAGTGAAGGCAAAATTAAAAATAGCATAATAATTAAGAGGAATGAAGCGACAGTGATAACAGAGAAATAGATTTAGGAATTGCAGAGAAATTGCAATTTTTTCAGAAATTGCAAGAGCAAGGACAATCTCCTTCCTGGGTCAAGTAACTACCAGCAATGACAGATATCAACACATTATAATAATTATAATATGAAGGAAAATATATTATTAGTTTGATTCCTACAAATGACAACAATTAGGCCTCAATAATGACTTTATACAGCTAAAATAATAATTAAAAAGTATAAATTAATTTTAACAAAAAAAAAAAAAAGAAGAAGAGAAAAAAATATTTACTTGGCCTCTTCATTCCATAAATTCAAGTGACATATTAATTAAGAAACTACTTCTTTTCTGTTGGTGATCTTTTTCCATCTGAAACTTTTAAAGCTTCTAATTGATGTCTTCTATTCTTTCACTGGTTTCTGCCAGGTTTTCTTCATAGCTATGTAATATTATAAAAATTATTAAAAAAAATTATACTAAATAGATCACAGAGCTATGTTTAAATACATCAAGCATGCTTCAGTTTACATGCAGTGATTTCTGTGAAAACTTGCATTTCCTATTGTAAGTAACCGATAGATTCCTTTACTGGACTGCTGCTATACGTGGAAAAAATATTCAGTATATATGGGATCATTTCCCAGTTAGTATGTTTAAGCCATTAATCTTAAAACCATAATGAAATACTTGTGAGTATCTACTGCTTAGAATGAAAAGTAGGAATAATGGGCTACCTCTACCATTATTTGAAGAGTCTTCCATATAAAGTTTCATGTGATGTTGGGCTTGAAATTTCAATGAGGGGAGTAAAAGAAGTCTGAGAAGAATATATTACGAGGGGTATCTGGCAAAAGACTGACTTCTTTAGGCCATTTTCATGTTTTTATTACTGCATCTACACTCGTAAAAATTAGGGGATATCCCTAAAAGGAAATCATATGCTACATTATGCTTGAACATATGCCCTTCTTACAGTAAACATAGTAGAACATGTATTCACCTTCTTCAGGAAATCTGTGTGCCTTTCTGATATAGTACATTTTTTGCCCTCTTCATTGCACAGAAAGTGAAACAGAAAAGAGCAGGGGGGTTGGAATGACTGATCTCAGAGGTCCCTTCCAACCTCAACAATTCTGTAATTCTGTAAGTATCAGTTTCACAACTCAGCACTAGTCATGAACAAACAAGTAAATCAAAACCTCCACTGGATTTAACTAAAAAGGAAGAAACATAAATTGCTTTACTATTCATTGTCTACATCACTTCTGAAGAGCTGAACAGTGATACAAGAGAGATATATGCTGAGAATTAAGTCAGAAATCAACTTAGTGAAAAATATGTCTGCTTAGTCTTTTTAGCTTTCATTTTACAAGAGGAGAAATTAACAACTGGTCCATAGATGATAAGGAAATGTCAAATTTTTCAATCATTTTTCCAATGAAGATTTGATGATTTTTAGGCTTTAATTTTTTAGAAAAATGTATTATTTAGCATTGCACATTGTTTTGCCATTTCTGAATTATAAATCAGTTTACTCCACTGAATTTCTTAATACTTCAAACTTATCTTTCAGTGAAGCTTTATTTGCTAAAAGCTTAATAAGAAAAAAACATCATTAATTTAGAATTAATGAAATCTTTTGCATTATGGAATCTATTGTTACATAAATATACATATAGCTGCTGATTTATCACTGAAATTACTGAATTAGCACAGAAAAGAGGCTTCACTGATACTAAAATCATAAGTTCTAAAAGTGGTTTGATAGCTATCTCCTTGTGTCTTTCTGTGTGTCTAAAATGGAACTCTGGATTTAATAAATTATTGTATCTGTGGCATTTCCAAGAGCTTTTCAGTGAAGGTAGGGTGAAAGAGAAAAGAAGGTTCAAAGCCAAAATACATTTTCCCCGAAGAGTAATGTCTCTGTTTCACTTTTTAAGTCTGACTGTGACCATTGCCTGATGCTTTTGAGGTGGGATAAATAATAAGGTTATAGTGAAAAATTTAAATAATCAGTCCATTGGGCCCCCTAACTACTGGCATTCAGTGATTAATGTCTGCCTTGGAGCACAGGGATACATATTTATCATCCTTGTAAAAGAGAGAGAATGATTCCCATAATTCTCATGATTCTCATGCTACTTTTTCTACAGCCACTTTGCTTTATGCAAAAAGAAACCAAAACAAAAGCAATGAAAAGCCAAGATTAAAAAAAACAACAAAAAAATCAACAATGAACTGAAAATGTGCATTCTTAGTCAGTTGAGACCATTTTTAACTGTGAACACCAGAATCCTTAAAATGTATCCAGTAAAAACAGTTCAGTACATCTTTTTCAAATCACAGATAAGCTCATATTTTGGCAGAGTAGAATTCCATCTTCTTTGCTGTAGTGATTATATGGCTCCATTTGTGTCAGAAATTATAAACTTAAGTATGAGAACCATCCCAAATGGAGCATAAAGTAGCATTATGCTGATTCTGAAGTGATGAGCTTAAGAAGATAATAACAGATGATATGTAAGGAGTGATTAATTCCACCTAATTTTTCATATCTGTACAGTTTATATTTGTAGCTATGGTTCAGTTGGTTAAATATAGATGTCTACAGATATTTTAGATGCAGGGGACATGGGTATCACACTTGGCTGAGCCTGGTTATTATAAAACTCACTAAGGATGTCTTGGATATCCTAGAGCATCTCCAGTGGCTTTTGGCACTTCTGTGTAGAAAACAAAACCTTGCCCTGGATCAAATTTAGTTTCTGCAGCTCCCATTATAACAAGCGTAGGGAGATAAATGCAGGAGCAGAAGATGAAATCTTAAGATGGAGATACTTAGTCTGAATTTGGATGGATGAATCCTGCACTTAAATCACATAACAGATTCATCAGTGAGTGAGCAGTGAATAATTTCCAGCATATTAACTGTCATTACTCTTCATATCTTCAATGGAAAACAAAATGAAAATGAAATGAAAACAAAATGAAAAACAAAACTAAATACCAAATCATGTAGTTCTGGCAAAAGGATTACATTTTAGAAATTCTAAGTTGGAAAAGGAAGAAGAGAAAACAAAACAAAACAAAAAGAGGTGGGATATTGATTTAATTCATATTTGTTTGCTTCACCTCTAGTCTTATATTTTCCATTCTATACCTAAATCCCTGCTTTCAAGCCCTTTTTCATTTCAGCGTCTGGTGTTGAAGGGCAGGATGAAGGGCTGCCATTTGCCATGAAAATAGTGAATGTCTGATGTGTGCAAACATCTCTGAGAAGCCAGTGCTTCGTGAAAGTATTTCCTGCTAAAGTAAAGAAAGAGTCATTGCAGCTATATTTACATGGCTAAATACACATCCCAGAAGGAAGCAACACTTCAGACAGAGTGGTGTTGAGTGGTTTATGCCTACTGTGCTCAGAGATATCAGTACCTAGAAGAAACTGCTAAACAAACCTCCACCACACAATACAGTGCTCTGCATCTCTCTTATGCCACACACAGTGGTCTCCCTGGCTCAAAGACCCAGTTATCATTTGTTCATTGGGTTTTAGTTCAAAGTGCCTGAAAAAAACATGAGGGCTGTGCTGCAACCCGCCAGGTGGTGTTTTTATGACATGAAACTGAAGGAGTGTATTACAGGCTCTGGGATATGGTATCCAGGCATGAGAAAGTGTTTTGAAAATAAAAAGCCTGCTGTTGGAGGACTTTGCAGGGCAGAGAAATTCAAGCCCTTAGCCGTCTGGTTTGTGTTGCCATTTGGAAGCAGTCCTTGGAATTAATTGTCCGCAGAACCTGAGGTTTGTTTTGGAGGGAAGGAGAAGGCTTTCCTTAATGTTGAGCCATGGTGTGAACTAAGATTTATGCAATGTGGACAACAGGACTGAAACCAGAAGACAATCCACAAGCTAAGTTACTTGACAGTTTAGACACAGCCAGTGAAATCACTGAAATTTGTTGAATTGCTTAGCACTGTAGGAAGGTTCTGTATTGTGATATGGATTCTAGCTGCAAATTCTTAATCTCCTCTTGAGTCTTGTCTATGAAAATTGTCCATTTATTTCAGTGAAATACAATTATGTGGATCTTCATGTCTGTTCCTAAGAAAAGTAACTCAGGAAACATGCATCGGATCCCACGCAGGATTTTGAGTACTAATCTGACCTGTATGACAGAAGGACATGTGAGGTGCAGAACAGTGAGATGGTGCTCACTTAAGGAGCCAAGCCAGCTGAAAATTTGCTTTTAGCTTGCCTGCTATCATCAATGACTGGGATTTTTGTGTCTGTACATAATCAAGCCACCATTAGATAATATTTATCTCTCAAAGTAACTTACTTGTGCTTCATCCACTCTACTTTTAAGTCACAGAGCTTTCACCAGTTTCCCCAGGGAAAACTATGTCATTGTCCATATAATGTAATATGCTATAGCATGATGCAGGTGTGAACTGTTCAAAACACTGTTTACTGACCTGTTACCAGTTTTTGCTCTCTGTCTCTGCACTGAACACAGATACTGCTAAGAAGAAAGTCTCTGGAATAAGTACTATTTGAGGATACAATTTGATCTAAAATCCCCTGTTTTGACTTTCAGTATTCTAACGATCTTTGTAAGAATACATAAATCTCACATATAAACAATATAATAGTACTACTGTTATTATTAGAAAGCAGTTCAGAAGTCTGTCTACTGGCATTAGCTAAGAGAATTCTGCATGGTTAACCATATATTAGGAAATTAATCCAACGTATCATGTTTAACTGCACATATTTTATGAAATCTGTATATATGAGAAACAAAGTGTAACCAGTGATCTTAACATAAGTCTGGCAAGTTATTTTAACTACAAGAGCAGCAGACATTAAGTCTCTAGTCTAGTATTTGAAAGTTTTCTTTCAAAGTTGACAGTAGCATTTGTTTCACATTATACATTAATTAAATCAGCATTGCCATTTAGAAAACAAAGCATTTATGAGTTACTATAACACAAACCAATGGCATCACAAAACAAAATATTTCCACTTATTTTACATTCTTAAGAATCAGGAAGAGATAACATTATCTATTGAAATGGTTACTGTATACTTGTCGGTCAGTGTTAGCATATAGCAAAGTACTAGTGATTGAGAAGACTTGGTTTTATTTTACATACAGAGACTAAAAGCCCGATTGTATTTTTCATCTGAGATAGAGAGAACCGTGGTAATCTTCACTAGATCTATTCCTATTACTTTTTTTACACAACAGCTTCTAAGTTGATGTTCTTTATAAGACATATTCATTATAACTTCAATGTTCTAGGGTGCTGGAATCAGCACTGTCAATAATGCCTGTTTTAAATGAAGAAATCCATCTTTTCAATCCTTTTCACTATTGAGAGACTTGTAACCTTTATCATTAACCTATGCAAGGGCTTCATAATCAATACAAAATTATAATAGGGCTAAAGTCCCATAAATCAGACTGGGTAAAAAGTAAGCAAATTCTTCATTCTTCTAATTTTAATCTGATCAGTACTAATTTTCTGCCTGTGAGTCAGATGTGCCATATAAATTACTGTGCTTTGAGACACTTTATCTGTGTGATTATTTTTTTAATGGCTTTTTGGGTTTTGGTTGGGGGTTTTTTGGGTTTTTTTTTCACTTTGCTGTAGGAGATTTATAATCAACAACTCTGGTTTATACAAAATTTCTGTCTAGAAGAGAGAGATGAATTTCAACTGAAATGCCTGAAAGTAATGTGTGAGTGTGGGTTTGAGGTGGAATGTTACCAATAAGACCCATTAAGAAGTTAAAATATTTTTCAACTTTTACAAAAACTCATTCAAATTCCAAACATTTATGGCCTAATTTTCCTGCAACAATTCATTATTTTACTGTTTGTCCGTTGTTGTTTTTAAAATAAATGTATAAATTTAGTCTTTTCCAGAAAAGAAACATGAACTAAACTAATAATTTCCATTACTAAGATGATGAAGTAATTTTGGTAATTTTTTTCAGGTCAGTCCACCTACAATTCTAGTCATTCCACTTTCTGTTAAAAGACGCTGCCTGTAGATTAGCTTAATCCTCCATAATGCTGATACATTAAACTGTCCATCTTAATTTTTTTCTGTAAAGAATATCCGAAGACCTATTTCCACAACTGAAGCTGATTTAAAGCAGGACTCTTTGCAGTCATTTTCTTGTCACATCTGCCAAATGAGGGCTGTAAGCCCAGCTGTTGCCATGCACTGGCAGTGCAAGATCTCCATAATGAACCTGTTCCCAAAGGACACATCTCAAACATGTGATTTTTCTTCCTGAGTTAGGTTTCCTGCAGCTTGAGCTTACTTTTAGAACCACCCCACGCTAGGATCAGATAAGTGCTGACAAGAAGAAGAAGAAGAATCATGCTGTTATAATCTGGGAATGGACTCAAGCTGTCAGATAATCATAACATCGTAAAGCACCCAGAACCAGACTGAGAAAAATGTATAATTCACTGTTGATATCTGACCTGAACCCACATCAAAGACTGGATTACTGATAAAAAAGGAAGTATGCAGCAGTAAAGAAGGTAGAGGCCCTTGTCTCCATTCCTTCCCTGTAAACCAAAGCACAGATTTTCTCCTTACAATTCAGATTGCAACACAGAGATTCTCTTCATGTGACTCGGTAGAGTCTTGGTCCTGATATCCTAGAAATGCATTCTGTAATCAGATGAAGAGGTTTAAAAATTACAGGTTTTTCACAGACATTTTCCCTCTTTGATATTCATTTCAGAGGCAGTCCTTTCTGGCAGAGCATTTCAACTTCTTTCAGGCTAGATAATTGTCTGTGATAAATGCCATGGTTCTTGCTGATGAATATTGATCTGCATCCCCCAGTGAGTTTAGTGCTACGAAACACCACGGGAAGTCTTGTGTCTCGGTGCATCCCACAAGTACAAGAGTTTTGACCTGAAGTCACTAAAGCTGGACAGTTAAACATCAAAATGAATGCATTCTTAAAGTTCAGAGATAACTGTCAGGAAATTCAAGGGCTCAGCCTGGTACTTGTAGTAGTTTTACTTTTCTCTAGGAAAGCCAGG
The DNA here is from genome assembly GCA_038090715.1 of Florisuga fusca. Classification (NCBI taxonomy): domain Eukaryota; kingdom Metazoa; phylum Chordata; class Aves; order Apodiformes; family Trochilidae; genus Florisuga; species Florisuga fusca. The sequence goes on from JAAWXA010000003.1 coordinate 32,378,191, forward strand.
CTTGCAGAATTTGTATCAATGTGCAGGTTTCACAGAAATATATGGCTCCAATTCAGCAACACACAAAAAGTGAGGCTTCATTTTGTCTCAAAAGCATCTGTTTCCTGAACAAAAATAAAACTGCACTCTTCATGCTCCACCAGCCTAACAAGGCTTATAATTGACTTGAATGACTCTTGTTGAATGACTAGGGGGGAAGTTGTTTCTAAAAAGCAACATATCGGTCTCCAGGCTTGCAACAAAAAAAAAAAGGAAGTAATTTAATATCAGGTCTCAAGATAACATGTTGAAAAAAAGCAAAGAAAAGATTGAAGAAAAATAATGGCTTCATCATTTTCCAGATCTGTAGTGTGTATGTGAAGGAAGCCAAGATAAAATTTATATGGTTTCAGAAGGTTTTTCCAAAAAATACACTAGCTGTACCCGGTCCTTGCTTCTAAATGAAGAGATAAGCCCATCTAACTTAGCTTACTTTACTAATTTACATAAAGGAAGAAACTGAAGAGCTATTTCCATTTAATTTGATAGTATTTATATATTTTTAAAACAGTTTTTTGTTTGGTCACAAGGCAGGTCTTCAAAGAAAATAGGGGTGCACATTGATGAGAAACAGCTGAACTTTCACAGCTGAGGTTTTTAGCCTAAAGATGTTGGGCTAAACATCTCCAAGAGAGAAAGGATTGAATAATTTGGTCTTAGAGTTTCTTCCACTAGGCATGGTAAGTTGAGCCATTGTCAGTAAAGAGGTATGTGAAAATGTTTAAAATGTTTAAATGCTTAAGACGCTTAAATGTTGTTTTTAGGATTTTTTGGGGTTTGTTTTTTGTTGTTTGTTTTTTTTGTTGTTGTTGTTGTTTTTTCAAGGGGGTACATGAAGTCATTCTGTGAGTTTTCTCTTCAATTTAAGCTACCACGGTCCTTCAAGCATAAATGTTTGAGTGAGCTTTAAGATGTATCCACAGACCAAGACAACCTCCTTGACTACACTCCTGTTCTCTGTTGAAGCATCAGCATTTGGCAGAAGGGGAGATGATGACTTTGGCAGACAGAACAACTTGCCTTTTTCTTATTTTAGATTATGAGAAGGAAATTTGTACTCAGATCCCACAGGCACTGCAGCAGAGAAAGCTTTGCAAGAAGATTGTACCCAAAGGCTTATGAATATTTGCCAGATAATAAGAGAAAAATAATTTACATCCAGGTCCTCTGTGTATGTCTCCTGGAGTTTTTTTTAAGCTGAGGTGCTTACCTTAGAACAGATGTAATGATTGGGAATTAGTAGAGGGAGGAATCCTTCCAGTCAAGTAGAGCTTGGACATAAAAGTGTTTCAAGCATAAGATAGCTCTTGGTGCCCTGTGACTCTGAGTTTTTGAATAGTCCTTTTCCAGAATATGGTGGCTGAATACTGAGAGGACTATTTCACAGACCACCAAAGGTTTGTTTTTCAGCCTGACACCAGGGATTTGTGATTTCAAGGAGATATTGGAAGCCACAAAGTCATTGGCATGAGTCTGAATGGTTGCTCAGGATGGAGAAAGCAAAGGCTGATGCAAATTATTTCTAGAAATTCAGTCAGCACTGAAGTAAGCTATCCTCTCTGAACAATTGGTACTTTTTGAGGGAGAGGGAGCTCTGAAGGAAATAAACATACATAAAGGGCAAAGAAATAGAGCGTCTGAGTCCTAAAGTTAAAAAAAAAAAATAAAATCACAATATAGAGAAAAAGCCTAAATTTTATTTAAAAAATTAGTTATTTACTTAGATCTTCCCTTACAGTGTTAAAATGACTTCTTGTATACTTTAAAGCATTTGATTTTGGGAACTATACCCAAGCTGTGTTTATTTTTATTTTTATTTTACCATTGATAGATACTTTTTCAAGGCTTCTTGGAAAACTGACAGATGAAGCAGATGCCTGAAGATAAGGCAGCAACAGAGATATTAAGAAAAGTAGACTGCCGAATTAGTACCTTCAAAATTTGCAACATGTTAGAAGACCAAGACTGAAGTTACATGAACTGGAAATTGGGCATAAAAAGATGGAAATTCTTACACAACTAAAAAGGCTGGAGAAGAATGAATGAATGCATTCAAAAGCTAATGTAAATTAAATAACAAAGGAAGTTCTTCAAAAGTAGTCCAGCAGAATAAGCAGAGGAACTAAACTGCTGGAAAGGCAGACTCTAGCTTTTTGATAAGTCTTAGAATGTCATGTGAGCTTAAGCAGTAGTCATGGCATGTCTTTTCTCCCTTGTGCTGTGTCCTTCTCCCACATGCCCTGTCTTTTCTTCAGGCTTATGAATCATAGAATGGTTTGAGTTGCAAGGGACCTTAAAGATCTTCTATTTCCAAATGCCTGAGGGAGGCCTTCTGCTAGACCAGGTTGCTCAAAGCTCTGTCCAACCTGGTCTTGAACACTCCCAGGGAGGGGAAATCCTCAGCTTCTCTGGGCAACCTGTTCCACTGTCTCAGCATCCCCACGGTCAAGAATTTCTTCCTACTGTCTCAATGAGTTGTATCATGTCATGCTCCCCCTCCACACAGTCCCAAGCACATGTTCAGTGCACTCTGGTCATGCTCCAGCAGTTTCTACAGTCAGCAGGGAATTAGGGATCAGCAGACATGCTCAATGTGTGTAGCAGGAGAAGAATATCAAACTCCAATACCCTCCCAAACATGGGATCAAGATGGTGTCTACTCACTTCACCAACAAAGCTGTCAAGAAACACAGCTGTGAGTCTGGGATCAGGGTTGCAGAAGGCTGGCAGGTGAAATGGTTCTCTCAGTGGTTGCTGCTTTGTCTAACTGAGCACTGAAGATAACCCTAGCACAGGCCATGCTTTTGCTAGTGGAGTGCAGACCTGCAGCACCTGAGCAGGCCTGGGTTGGTGACAGTGACAATGTCTGTTGACTGCCCAGTGATCCCCAGACAATGCGATGTGTTGAACTAGACCCAGGTCCATCCAGGAGACATCTAGAAACAACAGTAGGAAGCAAAAGCCAGTGGCAGGACTGGAGAACAGGTTTCCTGCAGCATTGGTCTGAGGCTCTCCAGGAGGGAGGACTGGATATAATTATATCCACAGAATAACTCAGGGAAAGCTTGGGTGCACAGATCTGAGCTGGGTCTCTTGGGTCCATAACTAAGGTTTGTTTGGAAACCACAGGTGCTAAGGGTGATTAAGGCTTCTAATAGGGAACATGGTTTTACTTCTGTGGCAACTGTCTGAGAATAGTTCTTAGTATGTGTAAGCTTCTCAGCACTTCCATCTCCCAAGAAACACCCTAAGACCTCTCTCACTTTCCAGAGACATGCCTAATCCTGCAAAAGATTCTCAATCTGCATGAGACAAAGTATGACAAAGGCACACAGTTTGGATTTGTACTCATTGATACAGTGCCTCTCTCACATAATGAAGTCTCCCTTCATTCCTCCTGTTGCATGCACCCATCTCAGCCCTCTCCTGGTGCAGTATCAGCTTTAGAAGAGACAGGCAGGTTATTAGACGCAGCCCCAGACAGTTCATGCTGGCAGTAGGGGTATATGTCTGTAGCTAGTAGGGCAGTCTTTGGGGATTATCTCCAATCCATTTTTCTAGAATAAAATCTGCCTGTGAATAACTATGGTCCACTCATATTTGTATATATTGCTGTGGACTTTGCTCTCCAGATAAACATACTGGGAGAAACTACACGGGGATGCCACTACAGCATTACAGGAGTCAGTCATTGTGAAAGAGTCATAAAAACCCCACTTTTTAATTCTTCAAATAGATATGAAAGAGACATCCTGTATCCAGCTCCTCCTGGAGTACATCTATGTTCCCAACCAACATTCAACAGAGAAGTCTGAGGAAAACAACCCTCTCAAAGAAATTGGGGCCTTTGAGATACTTGTCTTTTGCCAACATGCTAGTTTTGGGGTAGGAGAAGGGAGACTAAGAACTATTTTCAGCTGTTCTTCTGAAAGGTATTCTCTATGAGCACTTTCTAAGAATCTGTTGGTGGGCTTCCTTCCATCCTTCCTTGCCTCCAAATATCTCCTGTCTGTGTTCTCCTTAGAGAGTGAATCCCAAGTGTCCTTTCTCACCACCCTTGGTGTAAGCCTCACAGCATGGTGGCTGTGGAGATTACACAGCTTTGAAAGAGGAAAAGGGACTAGTCAAGACCTTTCTTTTAAATGAGTGACCAGGATTTTATTTTTAGTTCTCAATTATCTATTGAATATATCAACATGACAGGAATTGCAGGGATGCTTAACTCTTTCTCTATGGTTACAGAGTGGAGCATTTCCTGTGTGTCTCTCTTCCCTGACAGGGACCTGGGCATGGTGTTTTGCCTTCCAGAGCCTCCCACTGAGTTGCTGATTACACCAAATGGGCAGAACAACACAATCTACTGGAGCAAAACCCCTGAAATTACTCAGATTTAGGAATAGCAGAAGATCATTTCAACAGCCTGACTGATTAGTCAAATGTGTGCTGAAGTGGTAACTGAAATGTATCTGACACTTGATCCAATCATCTCATGCCCTAGTCTTTTTATTCCCCAATGTTCTCTATAAATTACTAAATCTAAATCTGATTTATAGTATAATAATCTAATCTAATCTAATCTAATCTAATCTAATCTAATCTAAAATAATATATAATATATCTTTATTTGAGATTAAAAGCAAATTAAAATATTGTAAATAATGCTATACTTCTTGATTGTTTAATTCCAATCTTCTTCCATGAGAACTTATTCCTTTGTTCGACCTAAATTCTGATTTCATAATAAAATACAAAGAATTGGGATAAGACAAATTATGTAGGCTTCTACATTGTTTTGTATATACTTTTGTTGTATATACTACTATCAAGCAGGAAGTTGCTCCAAACTAAAGAAAACAAACAAACAAACAAAAAAATCACAATTATTTTCAGCATAATCAAGAATGACCTAATTGTTCCCATTTTTAGTTTATGAAAAAATACTTTTTAACAATAGGAAAAATATGTAATAAATGGCTTTAAAAAGAACATTCTTGGAAAAAATAATTTCTGACTGACCATTTTAATCAAGTTGTACATTCTCAGAGATGATTTTTTCTTCCCAGAAAACATTATTTGTGACAAATTTGGCAATAATACTGTTTTTTTCAGAGGCAGAAGAAGGAAATGTGGCATTCATAATGGTTAAAAACATCGAATGGTGTACACATAATGAACAAAATAGATCCTCTGTATTGCTAGACGCTGAAAGTAGAGAGGTATCTTGCTGTTTAATCCTTTCATTGTTGCAATGATCAAACAGCCAGATGCAAACTATTTTTAGTGTCTTTTGCTGCATATGGACTGTGAAAGCATAAATAAAGGAGGTAATACAACAGTTTTCTCTACACAGGTGGTCTGATTTATAAATAGGCCATAGAAAACTAATATGTTTTACACCTCATATCAATCAAGATCTTAAGGAAGTATGATTAGACATTTTTACAAAATTGGGATCTTACTTGTGAATGCAAAGCAAAATTCTTTCACTTTATGCAGTGAATTGCAGCTTAGTATTCTTTTAATATACATCAATAATTTTATTTTTTTGTAATCTGGCACATAGAAGATTCAAGAAAAAAATATGATAAATCCATTATGTTTTGACTTTTTGGAAGAAGACTGCGTGGTATTTAAAACTGCCTATTGTTTTACAAACTACAACACCCAAAATAACGTTAGTAATTCTTGTTCAAATTTTTGTCTGACAAGAAAAGAAATTGTAAACAGGAAAACTAAGACATACAGACCTAAAAAATTATACATTCTCAAGCCTGATTTTAGATGACACACCTGGAATATGTGTGGGTATCTTAGTACAGCGAGAAGTTGGTGAAATTCAGTTGTGTGAGCTATGCACAACGCCAGACTACACAACCAAACAGGAACTGTTTTAGCTCTAGAGTTGTTAATTTATGTGAAGATTGAAATATTCTTCAACTGAAATTAATACATATTGGCCAGACTTCCACATTATCTCTCCAACTGAAAACTCTCTAATTATATGAGATCAGATATAAATGCTCGCAAATAGGGCAGCATTATCCAATGAGCTTTTCTTGAGCAGACTCATGGAGCTGACTTTTAATTCTTGGAGTGCTTTGAAATTATTATTATTTTTTTTTTTTTTAAATTGAATGCAATGCCAACATTTTAAATACTCAGTGTTTCTCACAAATTTCTTACATTTGCTCACTTTGCCATATTTTGCAGGGCTTTTATGTTTGCAAATGATGATAGTCTTTCAAAGTCATTCACAATTTAAAAAGGAATTAATACAACTGCTACAATGAGACACTATTTATATTAGTACAATTTTTGTGTCAGAATGAATTCATGAGCGCTGAGGAGATAAATTCCTGAAAATAGGATTTTACTAGCTGAATACTGGCAGATGCTTACCTGAAGCTGTGCACTCAGCACTGTCATAGCCAAGTCCCCAAGCACAAGCTAGCCACTAGAATTTCTGTACCCAGTCTTTTTCCAAATGCTTTGTATTCAGATAACATTTTTCAAAGTGTTCCTCTGTGCAAATACTTTCCCAGGAAAGAGATTGTACTTCTGGGAGTGTAGGCTATTTCTGTGGGTTAAGAACCTGAGAAATAGATGATTAAATATGAGTATCCTTACTCCATGCCTACCATGTAACTGTTCTATATCTTTCTCTCTCTTTTTAAAATAGTTCATGGTCTAAATGTTCAATAACAGTATTAAAACTACAGCTAGGCTATGCTTAACATTTTTGCCCTGTAAACTGAATATGAAGGAAAAAAAAAAAAAGTCTGCCCAGTTCTACATGTCCTAGGCCAAACTTTCAGCTTCTAAACCAGACGTATTTATTTATTTTCCAGATTTTTTTTTCCAAGATATTGTGGTTTCAGGATAAGAGCGTGATTCAGAATCTGGTCCAGGTTTTTTTAAATATTTGTCTGAAATCAAAATACAACTAAAGATGATAATTTGGCTTAAGGAGTTTCATTATTCCAGAAAAATAAGTGTTTTAGAGTTTTTAGATGTGTTATTTATTTTCAACATGATAGTTATTTTGCAAGAAAATTAAGAGACCATCTTATTAAAAGAGAAGAAAAAAGATTTAGAAAAGATAAAAAAGGGAAAAAGTACAACTTTCAAGTTAGGCATGTGCATACAGAGTCAAGATTAACGTTAAGGATGATAGGACAAAATACATTGGAAAGGTGCAAGATTTGCATGATTCTGTAGTTTGCTCATGTTCACATCCCTTGGTTTCATTATGGCTACCCCCTACATCACTGTACCCATAGGGAAACAGGACATACTGCCTCTAATATTTTTACATGGCATTCAAGAGACTTAAAACCCAGAAAAACTTACCCTTTGGTCACTCTCTATCCCCAGGCAAAGAAAACAAAGCATGTGCCAGTAAGTCTATCTTAAGATTCATTATATCCACTCCTGAGTCTATCAGTAATGGCATGACTAGATTTACAAGGTCATTGCTATTTTGGCTCCATCCAAGCATTTAGTGTGAAAAATCTGGTATTTTAATAAATCTTGCTCTTAAAATTAATATGTAATTACTCTCTAATGTGGTACACTGTCAATTTAAATTTAAAATTCTAAAAGAAATGGTAAAATTAAAAAAAATTGATGTAAGGTATCATAAAATGGATGTTTTTCTTTAAATACTTTTTGTTTTGGAAAACATTTCTAAATCAGTAGTAATAACATTAAAATTAAAACACCTTTTTTGTGGATTCACTGTAATTAAGAAATACAAATAATGTAACAAATAATTCCTGATTGTATTAAATCTGAGTCACTTCAGTCTATTACGGATAATTAATTTCTCACGTTACATGAGGAAACTTGAACCAAGTTCTTCTTTCCATGCCAAACTCTAAGACAGGCATTGCTGATGGAAATTTTACAGCAGAAGTATTTCAGTCTTATTTGTAAAGGCTTTTTTTTTTTTTTAAACCGTCCCTTTCATCCACAGAATGAAATTAATATCAACACCTAGATAAAACCTAGAGCAAACATGATTCTTGAAAAATTCTCTTCATCTTTCTAGACAGACTTGCCTTGAATATTTCCAAATATATCTTAGTGAGAGAATTTTTTTTCAAGATTTTTAAAACTTTTCTTCATTAAATAAATTTCCTAGTTGCTTGCTAAAAATACAGAAATGACTAGCTGTTGTGCAAGAATTATTACAGATGGTATTCATTTATTTTTGTATTTATTTAAAGGATGAATGAATCCTTTTTGCCCTTTACTGAAACCTAAACAAGATAATTTCCTGACTACAACATTTCTGTTAGATGAAAAGTTACTTTTAAGAAAACATTTATTCTTATAAAAAATATATATAATTAATGTAATTATTTTTGAATTGCCAATATTAAGAAGTGGTGTATTTAAAAGAATTGTCCTGCATACTTGCTACCCCCAAAATATTTTCAATTGCAGTACAAAGCTGACTTCTCTCCAAGACTGGAATTCTTTTGTGTTCTTTTAGAAAACGTGAAGTGTAGTAAAAAATCGGTAATGTTGGGAGGTTTTCAGAATCCACTTAGTTGTTCAGAGAGTCATTGTTTTGAAAATGTTTAGGTTTTATCAGGTCTACAGTAATAATATCTAACTTGAGACAGTATTTTCTCTCTCTTCCTAATGCTATCCAAACAACTAAACTATCCCAAAGGGAAAAGAACTGGAAGAATAAAAAACTGTCACGAAGCAATTATTACTGGGCAAATTGCTTCATATCCATGTGTTCAGCATATCTATTTCAATTTGTTTCTGGCACAGAGTAATATAAAATCAAGGGTTCCCACAGAGGAAGAAACAGCAATAACAGTCAGCGATTTCCAAGTACGCAGCAAACCAATTTAACCAACAGAACAGCTATGGATGCTTGCAGCCAAATGAAATGGAGAAAACTTCTGGGGGCAAGAGGGATTTATAATATTTAATCCAGATAATTGTGTAAATCTATGCGTATGCTGTCTTCTAGAAATAAACATCTAAATTAGGTAAATTATATACCTGGCTGAATGATAAACATATTTGGGAAAAGTTTTTTACTTTTGCCTCAAAATTAAATGAAATTGGATGCTAATGACCCCTCCTATCAATATACAAAATGCAGTTTTCATTATTTTTTCAACTTACAAACATGATGTGGGGTTTTTTTTTTGTTTTTGGTTGTGTGTGGGTAGTTTTTTTTTTTAGTTTTGTTTGGGTTTGGATTTTTTTCGTTTGGTTATTTTTTTGCTTTTGGTTTTAGTTTTTTGCTTTGTTTTTGGTTTTTGTGGGTTTGTGGGTTTTTTCTGTTTGTTTGTTTGTTTGCTTGTCTTCCTTAGGAATAGGCTTTGCAGTACTTCCAGACAGAAACTGATAAACCACCCTTGAGGCTGCCAAGCACCTCTATACAGGTTCCTTCAGACTAGACTGATGGGACCTGGGTAACCAGGGAGAGCAGAAACAGGCACAGTGGTTGCCTGTTGCCTGTGCCAGCTGGGTAATGGGGAGAGGACTCAATCCACACCAAAAAACTGTACAGACTAGGGAGGTAGCTGACCAGCTGACAACTTTAGAACTTCAGACCTTCACAGATAACCGGAATTATGGGACTGACTTTGCCAAGAGACCCTGTGCATTTAAGTCACCTTTAGAACTGATACTAAAGGGATGTCTGCATGGTAGAGTTGCCTTGAAATCTTGGCTACAGTCCACTGTTTATTAAATCCACTTCTGAATAAACTGCTGTCACTGCAGGTTAAGATGGACAAACTTCCAACAGAAGATTGGAAAAATAAATAAATAAATAAATAAATAAATAAAATTAAAAAAAAAATTAAGCTTTGTGGTTTTAAGCTTCAAAGAAGCCCAGAATTATCTACATAATTTCTAGGGAGAAAGAATAGATTCAGCCTCCCATAAACTCTTCCATAACACAGGTAATTCCCTAATTTCCAGCACAGCGTGTCCAACTCAGTACCTGTGAATTTACTGGGAAAGTCTGGTGCAGACTAAACATTGTTTGGGTACTTTTCAAGCAATTTACTAATATTGATCTCTGAATTCCACTGCTCAGCTGTGTGGCTGTTTACTGCTGAATTTATTGGTAGCCAAGGAATCCAAATGAGAAAACAGACTTGAAGCATTTCTTCTCAGAGCATGAGATATTTTTTATCATTTTTCAGATCTGTAGAGGCAGAATGGAAAGAATACACTAGTCAGTCAGTATAATTAGAAGAAATGAAGTGTCAGCACAAGAAGAAATAAAGTACACTACCTAAATAAGAAGGAAAGCCTCATTCAAGAAAACACAAGTGAACATATCTGGGCCTGAACAAGGGGAAATAACAGTTCAGAGCAAAGGGAAATAATTAATTGACAAGTGGAGTTTGTTTGGGATGAGAATATCTTAGATGGGTAGAATCTTCAGATATTATTTCAAGCTTTACCAGATTGACTTTTCTCATTCCTCAGTGCCAAATATTACCATGTACGTTTCTGCCAGACCTCTCTTCCTGTGGAAGCTTTCAGCTCTTGAAATTCCTCAACAAAGACTTACTGCTTTTAAACAATCTTCTTGGTGATTCACTCATTTGAACCCGGACATGACAGATGCTTTAGATGTATACATGCTTTTATATCTACCCCAGCTGCTGTACTTAGTTTCCCTGCAATTTGCTGTTTGTTATTTTTTGTGGTTTGTTTGGTTGTTTTTTTCCTTGATTGGTTGCTTGGGTTTTTTCTTTCTTTTTTTTTTTTTTTTTTTTTTTTTTTTTTTTTTTTTTTTTTTTTTTTTTTTTCTCCCCATTTTTTCTACAGCATCTGTTTCTGCACTCACTTTCTGTCATTTCTTGAGTAATTATTCTAATTTCAGAAACACCTTAGGTTTTCCAAGCAGCCTGTTGTGGTTAGAAGGAATATTGATGGAGCTGGTGAGACATGGTTTCTAAATGGAGCTCAGAATGGAACTGAACAGAATATGGATTCCCACATTTCTGATGGGATTTTTCAATAGAGACCTTGATTCATAGACCAACAAATATACCTTGTATACTTTGGGTTATGCTAGGTACCTGGCAGTATATACTTAGAAGAATCCCACTCTAGTTGTCTTCCACTCTGGTGTTAACCAAAACGAGTTTGAATTGGCAACATTACAGTTTTTGTATTTAATGTGTGTTTTCTGTATGGTCCACCTCTGGTTACCAATGTTTAAAGGTATCCTAGATATTCTTTCTCCTTGACACGATTAGTTTATAATTGGACTTGCTCTTTGCCTGTGGACAAAGTAATTTCACCAAATGACAACTAAGTTGAAATGATGTCTCATGCAGATGAATATCCAAATGAACCTTTATCAGAAGCAAGGTATTTCTAAATTTGTTCCAAGTCTAACTATGAGATCCAGGATCTGTCTGGGGGCATGTGCAGTTCTGTTGATTACCTGACTGCCTGCTGCCTTTGGCTTTCATAAATGGGATGATGATGATGTATGTAGATGAAGTACCTACAAAGTCATGAAAGAAAATAATACACTTATTTGAAAGTGTTAAGGAGGATTCCTATTTTTTTCATTTCACAGTCTGCATAACAATTTGAAGGTATACACTTGTATCAATGCAGAAATATGTACTATAGGAATCTGAATTTCTAGTCTTTCATTCAGAACAAAGATATTTCTTTCACATATTTTTAATGCATACTTTTCATTCTTGGGTTGCACTGTATTTATATATTATATTTCTATTTCTACAGTTTATCATCACTTCTAGCAATCCTACATCACACCATTACAGTTCTGATCACATAAGTCTGGACACAGCTCTGATATTAGTTAGAAAATTAGCTCCTGTTACATCTTCCTAAGTGGTGTGTGGTGATGATAAAAATGAAAATGGAATTATGATGTGAGTATGGTACTGACACCTGGATTTTATCCTAATACTCATAACTCATAAAATAAATCTACTTTTTTTCTAGACAGTTATATGTGTCTAGCCCAGAAGTACAAGAGGGCAGGTGTTTATCACAACAGTCAAGAACTGGCAGATCCTACCATTAGTAATTGAAATTTATCTTACCCAAAAGATTTGGATAACAATTGCATGTATGAAATTAGTTCTTTCCTTTTAGTGCTAATCAAAATGAAATTATATATGACAGAACTGGCACAGTTTCTACCAAAAGAAATTCCAAGAACTATTGAGTTTTGTGGCCTGGTCATAATGGCCTTCATTCAGAATGATTTTCAATCCAAGAGAGCTGGATAAGGGTTGCTTATGCATCAGTCCAACTCTGCAACTCATATGGCACATCAATGTTATGTTCATCCCCTTCTGCACACTGTACCTTTCAGCATATAAAGAAAACACTTGTTTGGCAGGTGCTTTCAATCTCCTTGCTTTCCAAATACATGTCTAGTGATATACAATCCTATCATGAAAGTTCTAAACATATGTTGTAATGACAAGGCTGCACTCTTTAATCTACACTTCATTACACTTTTTGATAGTTTTACAATCCTTTAGAATTTTGTACCTGCACAAGAAGCCACAAGAAACATCTGCTACTTCTTTTTTTTTTTTTTCTTTTTTTTTTTATGAAGTACATTGTGATGCATATATTGCAGTAACTGATTTATTTCCTGCTTTCTCCCTCTGTGCCACATGGAAAAATATTGTGTCCATCAAGAACAGCAGATAGGACTGTAAAGAGCAAAGCAAGCATCCAAGGGTCTACTTTTATTTCTGCTCCAGTTGGTTCCACATACAGGTCAAGACTGTGTTTATAGTATTTACTTCAATATTTCCTGTAAATTTAGTCTCTGCAGGGGGTAAAAGTTACTTAATTTTCCACTGTCTTGAACACTATTTTTCTAGCATCCTGCGCTGATGTTAAGTGTATATGACATCTCAAGCTTCACAGAACTCCTTTATTGAGATATCAAATTTCACGTAGTTATTAAAAGTTAGTAGAAGTATCTTTCTTGAATATATATCAAATAAGAGCATTTATCCTTAATAATTCCTGAAGGTGTGTCTTGAACAGAGCTTAATATTTTCTGCCATCAGATGATCACTGGTGTTGGCAATATCGCCTGTAATTAGGGCTTTCTAGACTTTCCATTAATGGTGACAAGCTTCATTCTTGCCAAAACTGAGTTATTTAGACTCAGTCTCTGAACATTAGCTGTAAAGTGAATTCCAATTCAATAATTTATTTGGAAGCATTTGGTCATAATGACAATGTCTAAAAGAGAAACTAGAAGTCTCTATGAATCTAAAATAATTAATTCCCAAACATAAACATCTTTTGCATTTACATCTTCTCTTGTGGGATCATCAGTCAAGTTTTGTTATGAAGGGGTTTCACCAGCTGGAAAAACTGCACTTTTAGCAACTTGAAACATCTTATTTTTAACCCACTGCAAACCTATAACTATGCCCAGCTGCATAATTTTGAGTATGCTTATGTACTAGAAAGTTGACTTTGTCCTTTAACATTTCAAAGAATCCATTCTCTTCAGGTTCTCCTTGTTAAGATAAAACTTTGTCTGCACCATTACAGTCAGGTAACTCACCATGTTTCCTGGATAACATGCATTCAAAACTTCCCTCCAGATTTTTTCTATTCTACTGTTCTTACATATTTTTGGATGAGATGGAATTCATGCCATAGTCTGAGCACCACCAGTGAAAACAAGGGTGGTCTCCACCCTATAAAAGTGGTGGTGCTAGCACAGAATTGGGGCAGAGAAACAATCTGATTCAAATGCAGCAGAAACAAATTTGTTGTTGAGAAGGAAATTCACTGATTAAAGGCATTCACTGATGGCAAGCTGAAGAAAACATGGAGAAGACTGAAAACGGACAGAGAAAGGGATTTCAGTTGAAAAGTAGAAAGTGACAAGGGAGATAATGGGACTGACAAGAAAATCAGAGTTGTGAATTAAGAAAGTAGCTGAGCAAACAGTGATAGAGCAAAATGATGAAGGGAGATCAACTGGTGGGGCAAACTGACTTTGACATGAAGCTAGAAAGATGAAGGAGTGAGAATAAGATGGGAACTGAAAGAGAAGTACATTAAAAGTGTTAATTTTTGAAATGTAGTAGAAGTTATTGAACAGAGAAATCAAACAAAATAAATTATCATTGGGTTAAATGAATACAAATCACTAGAAAGGAGAAATATCTCCTGAAACTGAAGAGAATGTGGGATTGTCTATCTGCTGCTGTAGATAATTTGTTGGTTTCTTTCTCAGGTTACAGAAACATAGAATAAAAGAATGGTAGTGTTAGGAAGGGACCTCTGAAGATCATCTACTCCAACCACCCTGCTAGAGCATGTATCACCTAAAGTTTTCATCTTTTTGTTCCAACAGTAGTTTTTGTAGTAGGTCTGAAACTTCAAGACACACCAATAGTCAATACAAGGAGCTGCAGGAAAAATGAGGGTCAAAAAATGTGATGTCATATCATGGGATAGTTTCTTCCACTTGTTTCTTCCACAATGAGTTTAAGAGTAAGAATATGTTAGATCATTATAATCTGACTTAAAAGTCAACCAGTTAAAAAAAAAAATAAAAAAAAATCAAAGGTGTTTCTACAGAATTGATTTGGTCTTTTATTACATCTTTGTAGCTAATTAATCACTGCAGTGAATGTTCTCAGCTTCTGTAAAGAGACCATTTGCAATTCCATACTGGCAGAATGGCACCTGGCAATTTTCTCCCTGAACTCTCCAAAGCCACTTCCAGTCACAGGCAGTAAGGTGGTATGTAGCACAGACCTGTAAGCAAATACTCATTTTCAGTATGCCCAGCCTGTCTTGGAGAGTAAGAGGGTTTAAATTTTCCCTGCTGGCTGGCTTTAGTGCTGTGTAAGAGTACTATAGTCATTTAGTTTATGGGTCTAGACAAAGCCTTATTATCTAACCAAAGATTTTGAAAAGTTCATATTCACATACTCCTGCCCAAATTAAATTACAGTTGTCCATTAATGAAAGGATAATATTACCTATCCTGAACAAGTAATCAGCTGTATATACAATTAACCACCAAACTGCTTCTAAAGATTTCATTGTTAACAAACTAATTAGTTTGTTTTTAATAATGAAACATGCTCAGAAAAACAAGGAAGTTATTTGCATTAGTGCAGATCAGACTTTTTTGTCAGATGTACATGATAAGTGTGAAAAATCCTAAAGACTTAGATGTTAGATCAGGAATTAGGAAGTTTCTTTATAGCGCTTAGAATAAATCTGTTCCTCTGCTGTGTGCCTTTTGCAACAGTCTGCCGTATACCATTACAAGGTGACAATCAGTGACACCAATCTCCCTTAAAAAAAGTGCACCCAGTTTGAATATGCCTATAATAGTTATGGAAAGGATGGAGTGGACATTCTTTGCAAACTGCACAAATTGGATGAGAGCCTTTTTGTAAACTCAGCGAGGAACAATTGCTCATAGCTATCCAACTGAGTATGTTACTCTAGAAGAAAAGAAATCTAAGAATAGGCTTATAAAATAACTCTTCCCTGCAGGCATAACAGAGTTTAGGCATCTAAACGTCTTTAAAAACCTGGCTATAAGCTGAAGGTGGACAAAGAAATGTAGGACAGTCTCTATAATCAAAATATTTCTTTGTTTAAAAAAAAAAATAATCCAGGTTTAACTTTTTTTTCTTTTGAACATACTGGGCTACAAAAGAAATATAGAAGCTTTTGGGATCTGTACAGACTGGATTGATACACTGAGGGCAGTCATATGAGGTTCAATAATGCCAAGTGACGGGTGCTTCACTTGGGTCACAACAATTCCATGCAACACTACAGGCTGCAGAACTACCTGGCAGAAAAGGACCTGGGAGAAATGGTCAACAGCCAGCTGAATATTTAGAGATTTAGATGGGATATTAGGAAAATTTTCTTCACCAAAAGGGTTGTCAGGCATTGGAACAGGCTGCCCAGAGAAATGGTGGGTTCATCATCCCTGGGGGTACTTATAAGCACATAGAGGTGGTGGTTCAGTCATGGACTTGGAGGAGTTGGGTTAGTGACTGGAGTCCATGATTTAAAGCGTCTTTTCCAACAAAAATGATTCTGGTTTGGGCTTCTTTCCACAAAAAAGCAGCAAAGACATAAAGGCCAGGATAAATATAGGTAGGTAGGTAGGTAGATTACTTGTAAAGAGGAAACCCAAGTTAAATTATGTCTCCCAATTACAACAGGAACTTGAAACTTAGTATCCATCAGCCCATACAAAGCCCTAATTTGTAGGCTACTGATCTTCCAGTTTCTGTCTCTCTTCTAAACCATTATGAGAACTCCCAAATGCAGTTTCTGTCATATTTTAATTTATAACAATAGCATTTCTGTGGAGAGTAACTTTATCACAACTGTGGCAATATGGAAAATTCTAAACCACTTTTCTCTGAAAGTAACAGAGATGATATGCCTAAATCCCTCACAAAGCTATCACTGAAAAGCGATTTCTAGAAGTAAAACTTCTTGTTTCTGCTATTCATTACAGATAAAGGAATACTTAATTTCTTAAAACACTGAATAAAAAAATTTGTATGTGTATATTTCAGAAAATGAGGAAATATTTTTCAAGCCCATTTTAATTGCTGTATCACTTTTATGTTGCTCTTCAAAAGTTCCATTGTGACATCTGTCTTAATATCGAGAAAAGTAACTTCTCATATATGATCGTGTC
Source organism: Florisuga fusca (assembly GCA_038090715.1). Taxonomy (NCBI): domain Eukaryota; kingdom Metazoa; phylum Chordata; class Aves; order Apodiformes; family Trochilidae; genus Florisuga; species Florisuga fusca. Next base: position 32,394,944 of record JAAWXA010000003.1, read on the forward strand.
CCCTTTCATACTGAATGATGATATTGTTACAGGAAGAAAAGTAATAATTTTTCAGCTTCCTAATTGGTCAGCCTGTCCTATAAATGAATTAGAGGCTGAAATATCTGCACGTTTGAAAGAAGCTAGATTAGATTCACATTTCCCTCAGGAACATTGTGGTAAGACAGTCAACGTGTGCAACACTACTGCAGCAAAACATCTCAGAAGAATAAATTACTATGGTGTCCTGGTTTGGGCCAGGATAAAGGTGATTTTCTGTCTTGTACTTTTGCTTTCAGCTCAGTCTCTTGTAAGTAGTTGCACTTGCTGAAATTAACAGCAAGTTTCTCAGTCAGTGTCTGCTTCTAGGACTGATAACACTGGATGTTTATAGTTACTGCTAGAGACTGGTGTGAAGAGCCAAGGACACTGCTCAGTTCTGAGGAACATTTTACCCTCCAGAAGGAGTAAGGAGGTTCTACCTGAACCCCTCCTTTGGGAAGGACAGGACAAGATAGATGCCAGAATTGACCAAACAGAGTATTCCATCCCATACACGTCATACTCAGTATAAATTTGAGGGATCACAAGGGTCAAACCCCTTCCTGCCCTTCCTGCTTCCCCTTCTTCGCCTGTTCCCTGTTTGCTTCAGCATCCTGGGAGGATTCCATCCGTTCCTCTGCCTGTGGTCCTGATCCATGCCAGCCTGAATCTGTGTGTTCCTGCCTCCAGCTCCCAACTGCTTCTGACCCCAGGAGTCCAGCCTGGACTTTCCCAGGGCTGCCCTGCAGCCTCGGTGGTGACGTGAGAGTTATTGGGGAAAAGGGGGGAGGAACGTGGGATCAATTTGTTCCTTTATATTTGTATATATTTAGTAATTTTTCCTATTTATCATTACTGTTTCATTAAAGTTGTGTAGTTTATTTTCCAACCCATAAGTCTCTTTCCCTTATTCTCTCTCCTTTCCTTATCAGGGAGGAGAGGGGGATTGATAGAGAGCATCTCTTATTCGGTTTAATTGCCGGGCCAGTGTTACACCATGACATACGATCATGACATCTTAAAAATTATAATGAAAATACAGGGACTAATTCTAGTTGTCTTGCTATTTCTCTTCATAATCTAAAAAAAATCCAGTAAAAATTGATAACTTTTTAAACCAAGATGAAACTAAATGTAAGCAGATGTGCTGGATTCTAAAACATATTTTAATACAGAGAGTTATAAAAAAACCCCAAACAAATCACACAGCAGCCGTAGACAGATGTGATGACAACATTCAAAAGCATAGGCCCTCAGCACAAAACTCAGAATCATAAAAACATCTTTCATTATCAGCCACTGAAGTGAGTTAATCAATGCAGCTTTCTTTTCCATTGCTTTTAGAATGATGGAGTTATATTTTGCACCATCTCTAAGGCTACAGGAATGAAAAAAAGACAAAGATTGTCCCAGATGGGGAATTGGAAAAAAAATAATGCTGCTCAAAACTTTTTTCTCTATACTCTAGTCCACCTTCATGGAACAGTAATAATAAGTGTTCAAAGATTTAGTCTAGTTTGATGCATTGCTCTCAATAATATAACTTCATCTCTGGTGAGAATGAAAAGTAAACAGCAGTTTCATGAAACTTGTGTGCTTGTATTGAAAACTTCCTTATATTTGTGTGGGTTTTCTTTGTGTTATTGTTTTATTATTCAAGAGATGAAATATGAGGCTGTAGGAGAAATAGGAGACTGGAAGCACTACTAATTTAAACTTTTTATGTGTTCTATGGCAAGAATACTTGGTCAGTGATTCGGAAAAGTAGATTTTTTGCATCAATCTTTGCTGTTCTGAGGGTCTCTAATACTTCTCCTTCTTCCCCAGACATATTCTTGAATGGACGTACCTCCAAGCCCAGCTATCCCTGATATTTACTGTGTACTCTCCAAAAATATGTCTAATTACAATTCTATGTCATCTAAGAAAAAATATTCAAAATGAACACTGGTTTTTATGCACAGTGATGTCTATTTTGCAGCTGTGCAAAGATTCGATGAGCCATTATTTTATGAACTTTTGTTAGACATATGAGAACAACATTTACTCTCAATTAATGTTATTAATCAGATAGAATCCAATTTGGATGTGGAAATTTAAATCAAAATATTTGTGGTTCAGGACAAGTACACTTCTCCAGGTAAATTTAGACATTTATGTGAAGGAAAAGTTTTTCTATTGATTTCAGTGATACAACAAACAGAACATAAGGTGAGAAATCTGTTCAGAATTGGTCAGGAGAATATCTCATAACAAACTAAAGGGCCTATTAATTACACATACTCAGATTTAAAAAAAAAAAAAAAAGTCTCCCTGTCTCAGTAATGAGATTTTTTTTTACCTACCTACCTACCTACCTACTGATATGCATATAATTGTGTATGTTTATATGCATATATATATGTGCATATATGTACGTGTATATATATGTACATATGTACATGTATTTAGAGATATACATATATGTATACATGTGCTATTTGCTCTTCATTTGTTTTTTGCTTTGGGCAACATACTTTCATAATTTTGTGAGGTGTTTTCATTCTACATGGAATTTATTTGTTATGTATTTCTTCAAATATGTTTTTTAAAAATCTATGCACAAGAAAATGAATAAAGTGTCCCAGTTCTCATAGCAATATTTCAGATATTTAATCAATCTGACACAAAATAGAAATCTGCCCTGGCAGCCAAGAGGGCAAACCCCATCCTGGGGTGCATCACACACAGCACGAGCAGCTGATCCAAAGAGGGGATTAACCTGCTCTATCCAGCATTGGTGCTGCCTCACCTTGAGCACTGTGTGCAGTTCTGGGCCCCAGAGTTTAAGAAGGATGTGAATGTGTCCCAGAGGAGGGCAACAAAGTTGGTAAAGGGGTTGGAAGAAATGTCATATGAGGAGTGGTCAAGAGATTTGTCTAGGTCAGAGTAAAGGAGGCTGAGGGGTGACCTCGTTGCTCTCTACAGCTTCCTGAGGGGGGCAAGTGGAGAAGGAGGTGCTGAGCTCTTCTCCCTGGGATCCAGTGACAGAACATGTGGCAACAGTTCAAAGCTACATCAGGAAGGTTGAGATTTGACATTAAGCAGCGTTTCTTTACCGAGAGGGTGTTCGAACCCTGGAACAGGCTTCTTAGAGAGACGGTCAATGCCCAAGTCTGTCAGTGTTTAAAAGGCATTTGGAAAATACCCTCAATAACATGTTTTCACTTTAAGTTAGCCCTGAAGTGGTTTGGTAGTTGGACTAAATTATTGTTGTAGGTTCTTTTCAACTGAAATATTGCATTTTTAAAATATATTTTTAGTTCAAGATATAGTCATCCTAAGGACCATAGGCATCAGTTCTTTGAGATCTGCACAAAAGAAATTATATTGTTTTAAAGTTTATCTTATGCTTTAAGTTTTCTAACTACCTCAATACAAAGCTTGATGAGAGTACCTAATGGTTTGCCCTCATTAATTTAATCAAGTTTTGCTGTCCAGATTTTTTTTTGTTTTTATTTAGGAACGTCTCGTTTCCATCATTTCATTTTTTAGTCACAATGTTCTTTTCAAAATATACTCTAAAAAGGCAGAAAAATTGTTTTCCTTAGTTTAGTCTTCCACAAAAGGTGCATGGGCTACAATCTTTTTTTAAAACGATTGTAGCTGGACGAACTTTTTGAAGAGCGCAGAGCTCTGAGATAAGTCGAGGTAGAGCAGTGGTTGAGCTCGGTCAGTCCTGTGTTCTGAACCAGACCAGTCTCCTCTGCTCCTAGCTCAGGAATGAGCTGAGCATGTGCCTTAAGCACCACCTTTTATTGGCCCCCTAATGCTGCTCATTTGCAGCAGGGGCCAGCCCTGACTGGGCACAGGTGGGCTGAGCACAAGCTCGTGCTCACTGCCTGGCAATTGGTGGATTGCTGGCACCTGTTTCCTACAAATGATGCCCTATATATAGCCCATATCTTAGTCAAAAGTGAGTTTTAAATTCTTTCCAGTTTCATTTAAATTGTATCTCTATTTTCAATATTTGTGATTTTAATGGTGTTTTTTATTGAAATAAATGTGCTAATAGAATAAAATTAGAAAAAGAAAACACACTGACAACACTAGCAGTTTGGGCATCATTTCAGGAAAGCACTTAAATGAGTTCTTAGAAAGAAAGTAACTTCATTCAAGACAGACAGCAGATAGTGCATGAGAAGACTGTCTCAAAAAGGAAAAGATCCCAAGATGGTTAGAATTTGGCATGATAATAAAGCCTCTAAAATCAAGTGGATGGAAATTGGCCAAGGCTGGATAAGCAGTGTTTTTTGGTAACAAAAGTTTTTGGAAAGTTCTTATTGAACCTGCAAAATCTGTTTCTAAAACAATAATGTCTGGGATATTCCAGATGTAGTCATCAGTGTGGACTCATAGTAGCTGGAGAGAGCTCACTGGATAATAACTCAATCTACAGAACCTTGATTAATTGAATAGAAGAGTTGTTCCATCTTTCTTCTAAAGAAAAATCAGAGAGAATGAAGTGAGACATTGTTTGGTGTGCAGCATAGTAAGATGAAACAGAAATAAAAAAATAAAATAAAAGGAAGTGTGTCCTCACACAAAATATACACAAGCCTTGTGGAACACCTTGACACAATATGTGGTGGACTTGATGTATTAATGAAGTTCAAGAGTCCACTGGCTAAACCTGCTGCAGAAAAGTCCAGCTGGAAATATTAAACACAAAAGGCTTTAGCATCATTTTGGACACCCGAAAAACTTATAGGTGGATGTTAAACCTGAAGGAGACCTTTCCTTTCTTCATCAGAGCTGGTGAGATACACTTGGGTACTTCAAATGTCACCAGACAATCATGCTTATACATTTGAACTCTGGATGTTTACTTTAGCATGAAATGAATCTCTCTTGAGGCTGTATTGACTGTCATGAGCAGACAGTTCATTAGCTATATGTCAGTCCAGCTAGTCCATTAACTATAAATAAAGCTTAGACATCTGTCTCACGTCTAAGCAGTTGCATGCAGACATTCAAATGAAAGTGTATTAATGTTTTGCTAAATACCAAAAGCAACTACTTCTGGCTCAAGAAACCCCTGAGTTCCAGACTGACAGGAACTGAAAAAATATTCCAGGAAATAATCAATTATTGGTGTATTCTTGTTATTTTTGTAAATCCTTACCTCAACAGCTACTGTTAGTGCAGTGGAGACAGATGATAGGTAAAGTGGATGAGACTGATGCACTTTGAAATGTCTTAGCATAGCAACAAAGATGCTCTTATATTTTTCTCTGGGAACACAGTGTGTTGTGTATTGTGTAGGACCTAAAATCAGCATATATATATATATATAAAGGGAGGGGTGGGAAGGGGTGGGGGCTGACTATCAAGGAGTATCAAGCAATCAAATTAAATTCAGGTGATATCAGTAGAGGCGAAAAGATTTTAAATGTGTTCTGTGTGAAACTAACTATTTCTTCTGGAAGACTGAGAGGCTTGTCAAAATGAGGGACCTATTTGTTCCAGGTTGTGTCTTGAATTGTTTGATCTACTTTGTATGAAGGCACAAGCACATGCATAATATCAAGCTACTACTAAGGCTACAAATACAAAACAGATTATTTTCCACATTATGTCTCATAAGTTACCTCTGCACTGAAGTTTTGTATCTTTACCTTGCAGCTATTTCACTTCCTTTACATGCTACCTCAGGCTCCATTTATAGCAACAGTTTACACAGAACAAAAAGACTGATTTGATCACTGATGTATGGCTATCTGTCCCCTGTAATGGTTAGCACATTCCCTGGCATGATTTTGATCCCTTTTTCCAGACAGAGTCTAAGAGTAATTTCAGTGGGAAAATGCACCACAGGTTGTTCTGAACAGGCAGGATAAATAAAATATTTTTTTGTGTTGGGGTGGAGGAGGATAGTTTACTCATCCAACTTTAAAACGCCTTTGCATTCATCTTCTAATCAGAACTTATCATGTTTTATTTAGTAATGGAAATGTAACTGAATGGAGGTTTTTTTCCCTCTAGAAATTATCTAAACCACTCCTCAAGCAAAGGTCAAAGCTACCCCAGGATACTAGAACATGTCACAAGCTTATTATCCTTTTCTCTCTTAACTTTGTGCTTTTCTTGGGCTTATTTTAACTATTATGTTTTTAACTCTCCCCTATGACTTATCCTACCATGAGCTTTAGATGCTAGGTCAGTCATAGCATCCTTACAAAACCCTGCTGTGTTTTCTGTGAAGCAACTAGTTCAAATATAGATCCCATGAATTCTGCTGGAGCAATTCTACCTCCCCACAAAGACAGTTTTTAATAACAGCTACATCACAATGCACTACAAAGACAAGGTATTTCCTGTAAACAATGCATGGTTTCTCAGAAAAGTGTGCACCAAGAAAAGTTGTAGCTTTCTCTCTAAAATTTCAAAGAATTTCTTTCTTTGTTTGTCTCTTTGGGGAAACAACAGATTTTTATTCTTTTCCCAAAAATTGCCTAACCCACTGAATGGAGATAAAATAATATACAATTACTGTATTACAACAAAAATATGTACATTTTGTTCTGTGTACAGTGTACATATGTTATATGCTACAATGATAAATCTGATAATTAATCTGCTAGACTTCCATTATCTGTGAATACTTACATTTTTTTCAAGCATCGTGGGCATATTTGATAGTAACAAAGAAAACTTGATATTTCCAAAAAGTTTTAAAGTGCAAAGAATGAGTTAAGATCTTAAAACCCCAAAATAATGGAAGCAATTTCTCAGACTGCTACTAAGACACTCTCATAAGCCACAGATTGTTCACTCAGAAAAGTGGGAATTTGTGACTGGGAGATATAAAACAACTGTATTTAAATTCACACTAAGGGACCTCTTACATGATAATTTCATTTTTTTCATAAATTGATTTTGCAGAAGTTCCCAAATATATGTGATAGTTTCTATGGCCTTCTGTTCCCTAAAGGAAAAATATTAACAAGGTCTGTGATTGATCCTGAATGATAAGTGATTTGAACTATAACTCACATGATTGCATGTAGCAAATATTAAAGGAAATATTGTACACAAAGGAAGTCAGAATCCTTTTTTAATCTATTTTTGCCGATAGTTATTTAAACTACACACATTTTTAAATTCAGCAAGGTCTACAAGCCCATGCAAGGAAAAAAATGTGAGCAGACATAACTGAAATTCTGAAATAGAAAGTCTTAGTAAATTGCAAGCTGACCTTCATTTACACTGCTGGAATAATGATTTTCTTTGAAAAATTATGTGGTCAGACTAATTAAGCACACTTTCAGATCCACAGGGAGCTTAGGTTACTCTTGCTTTCAAAGAATCAAACATTTTCAGACAGACATTTCCTTCTTCGTGACCATTATGTTATGGAAAAAAGGATTTAAAAAAAAGAAGAAGAAGGCTAGAAAAGTAGCTTAATGATATTTCTTCTAGACAATATAAAGTCACAAATAAAATAACAGGAACCTTAGAATTAAGAAGTTTTGTTCCTAACATTCCATTGTATTATTGCTGTAGCTGACATATTTGCTACAGAACATTGTCTTCTGCCCTTTAAAATAAGTAAGTTGCATTTCAATAATGGTATCTGGTAATTCTTGTTAATAGGCTACCTACTTAGTCAACAAAAGACCTGACCTATGATGCGTTAGAGGTGGATTCCACAGGTGATAGAATAGAAAGGTATAATTTACAGCAAGGTATAGCAGCATATAGGCAAAATTGCTTTCATTTATCACTGCATAATTATAAATAGGCGAAGCACATTGAGTTAAAGATAAAATAACATTAATTGATCTGTCATATAATACTTAACATAAAGATCTGGATTTTAATCATAAAAAGATCTTGGAGATGAAAGTAGTCAGTGGAAACTGATGGCATGTCTGTATGTGCCAAATTAGTACAGAGAGTAGTAAAATTCTTAGTCTTTGATATGTGTCAGAAATATTTCAATAGTCTAAATGTCCCCAGTTTTAAAATAGGTTTACTTAACTTGCTTGAGGAGGCAAGACTTAATTTTAGATTGTACTGCAAATTACTTTTTTCTTTGTGCTGCATTGACTGTCCTATTCAGTATATGGTGTTAGAACGTTTTAGAAACATTAACAATATAAATTTCTCTCATCAAACAATTACCTGAAAATAAACATGAAAAATGGATAAAATATTTAGAAGAGATTTAAATTTACATCCTCCTCAAAAGTTAGAAAAACTGACTAAACTTTAAAAAAAAAGTACACATATAAATATTGTATAATTACCACCACATATAAGCAGTAAATTCTTACCTACATTTAACAGATATATATCAGTACTGTCTGCAGAATACACAGATACAAACATGCCTTTCTAAGGAATTCTGGCCTGTACTGCTTGCTTCTGTGCAAACTTGTTCAGAGATGTATAAAATTACTTATATTTTGACTCTCATAAGAGTGAAAAAAAAAATAGTTTGGTTTTGTTTTGGGTTTTGCCTTTTTTTTTTTTTTTTTTTTCAGAATGGGTAAACACTTCTGGAACAGTATTTTACTCTGTGTGTCACTTCTGGACAACTTATCATAGCATTCAGGTAAAGACTTCTGACAAAAACCCAACAAATTAACCCAACTAATTTTATCAAAAGTTGACACAACATGCAAATCCTTTTATGTACTATAACACATCTGGTTGAGAAGAACTTTAAAGATGTTTCCATACAAATAAGTAAAAGGCCTAGGTCCTGACAGCTCACACTATTTAATTCCTAAGATGGTTCCTTTTAATGGTTTTGGTGTTTGCCAGCTACTATAGTTCCAGATGATCCCTCGCTGACATAGCTTATGCCAGGTATATTCCCTGTAAGTTTGGGCACAGTCATCATCATTTGTGGGTGCAGCAGGGTTTAGCTGTATAGAGGTGAGCCAAGATGAATCTATGACTTTTTGTCTTGCTCTTAGTCCGTTTCAATTAGGGTTGGACTTGATGATCTCTGAGGTCCCTTCCTAACTGGCTAATTCTATGAATTTACAGTGTAAACATAGCCAGAAGGATGGTCTCCTCCATCTTTGCATCCCTAAGAAAGAACATCTAAATCTAACATGTCTCCTGGATATATTTGTGTAAAATGATGTACTGGGTCTGAGTGGGATGAAGTTCCTTCGTAGCAGCCCAAATGTTGCTGTGCTTTAGATTCTTGACCAACATAGTTATGATAATGCACGATGTATTTTAGATATTGCTGAGCAGTGCTTGCACAGCCTCAAGGCTTTCTCTGTTTCTCACTCTGTCCCCCAGCAAGTAGGTTTTCTATGGTCGAGAGGCTGAGAAAGGACACAGCTGGGACAGCTGATCCCAACTGACCAAAGGGATATCCTGTATTATATGGTGTCATGCTCAGCAATAAAAGAGGGTGGGTGCAGGGCTGGGAGGATTTCTGAATTAGCCATTGCTCAGGGACCAGTTGGGCATTAGTCTGCTGGTGGGATGCAGTAAGTGATTGCCCCTGCATCACTTGATGGTTTGTGAGGTGTTCAGGTTTGTTTTTCTTTCTTTTTCCCTTCACTTATTAAACTGTCTTTACCTGGACTCATAAAACTGTATTACTTTTGCCCTTCTGATTCCCTTCCCTACACCTCTGCAGGGAGAGTGAGTGAGCAACTGGATAGGAGCTTAGCTGTCAGCCAGACTCAACCCATAACAACTGGATTTTAGATCCTTCAGTGATGGAGAGTGTGGTACAATCTCATTAGCAATCTACATTAGGGATGGCTTTTTAGAAAGATTTTCTTGTTGTTTGTTTTTTTTTTTTTCTTGATGTATAGTTTAACTCTTCTTACTGTACCCTAAAGCCCATCAGCTCTTCATTATCCACAGTGAATATAAATGCAACTTCTTTATTACCTGCTCTGAAGATTTTTGTAGAGAAATCTGGAGGTTCTGTGACTGAAGTAAGAATGTAAGTATGTATTTGAAAGCACCAAAAGAAACTGCACATCACAGGGCTGTAAGACTGGGCTGTGTTGATAACAGATGTCTTGTCAGGGAAGAACTTACACAAACAAGAGAGGATGCCAACAAGATGGCAGCATATCATATGTTTCAGTCCTTTTCCAGAGACCTTGCTTTGAGCAGAAGGTTCGACTGCAGATCCCTTCCAGTCTGAATTATGATGTTTCTTTTACTCATTGCTCAAAGTAAAGAATTGGAAGGGAAGAAAAGAAAATGAAAAGTCTTTTATAAAGTAGTTTGAATGCTATTTTAGCTTGTATGTCCCAACAGAGAAGTTGTTTCTTCACAATACTGTAATAAATGTTGGCAAATGTCCATCTTGCAGAGGATAATAGACCTCAGGTCCTTTTCTGCAGAACCAGTTTTTTTTCCATTTTGAATTTATATCATAGTTTGTCCCTGTGTAAGTACAATCTTTTCATCCTACTGAGTTATGTTTTACTTAAACATATTACTACAACAGGTCAATTTTTTAAATTTTATCTTATCTTCCAAGTAATGTAGACCCCGACTTTAATAACATCTGAAAATTTAATAAAGATGCTCTTTCTTCCACTGTCATGAGTGAAAAATATTTCTGAGCTTTGGATATACTTTTGTGATATCACACAATAAACATATTTTTTCTCTGACAATAAGCAAAAGTTAATTCTTTCCTGAAGTAGTTTTCTACCAGCTTCATGTTCATATTACAGTTGTTTCATCTGGACAGTATTTCCCTTGATTGTTTATACTACTGTCATGTGATAACTTCCAAAGCCCAGTCTAAGATAAAGATATAGGACACTACCCTCCCTCTAGTCACAGGATTCATCAAAATGTAATGGATGTTTAATCAAGGAGTTCTAGTTTCTGCTTATATCTATATTGTTGCCAATTACAGAATGGCAGAGTTCAGTATTTCTGTAAATTCATGCTTTCTGTAGATATTAAATGGAATTATAAATTTCACTATTATTATTTGATATGGTAAGGACTAAATGAAAGTACTGCCTGTCTCTTTGAATTAAGAGCAATTTAGCAACACAGAGTACTGACACCATTATAATTCTCTTCATATTAAATTCTCACTTGCAACTAACTGGATTTTTCTCTATAAAATATTTTCATTTTAACATATTGTGTGAATCAATACAGAGATTTAAGTGATATTTTTGCTATGATGTGTACTTCTCTTAACAGTGAAGAAGGTTGGTTGTGCATATTACTGGAAGTAAAGAAAACCAATCATTTCTGCTGATAGTGTGTTGATAGCAGCAGCCAGGGATAAACTGGGTTTTCTGATTGTATATACTCTAGGAAAAATAAAAATAAGAGGGAAAGACCTCCCATAAATTCATTTAACTACAGAATCACTGTGGGTCTGGAAAATCTTCCTTCTATTATTATTATTATTATTGTTATTATTATTATAATAATGTTTGAATTATTTTGTCATAGAGTGCAATGTCATATTCTCTCAGTGATCACAGTATCACAGAATTGTGACAGTTGCAGAATATCTCTAATATCACAGTGTCCAACTGTCAACATCAGTTAAATAAATAAATAAATAAATATTATATTTGCCAATATCTGTATTACCATTCCCACCAGTGCCTCCTCTACATACTTCCAGGGATGGTGATTCCAACACTGGGCACTGTGTGTTGTTTTTCCCAGCTACATTAATAGTCCTGAAGATTCAAAATCATCACAGGTCATAGCACTTGATAGCATACTTGGTCCATGTATCCCATTAGCTGTAATGCTAATCAGAGCTCTGCAGCTGGAAGACAGACCAGGAGTGTGCCTCCAGTCTGTTACCTCTCCATGCAGCATGGAAGGTAACATCAGTAGTAACAGGGAAAGGGAAGCAGAATGCAACTCAGAGCAACGTTTTACTAAAAAAAAATCCATACTCTTTGAAGAACACACGAAAGATTCTGTAAATCTTGCTGGATATTCCAGGCAGAGTCATATTCAGTGAGTAATCTGCACCATTACTGATGCAGCTGTACTTCAGAGAGACTTTCCTGATTAAAACAAGGCACAGAAAGAAGAGAGACTGATTATTCTCTGGTCTTTATTCCCCTGGTTCCCTGGCTTGCTCCATGATGCTTTGGTAGGGATCTAAGGGTAACATGTCCAGAGCTCAACTCTACACCCCCACATGAATATGCTACGGTGAGATAACCCTCATTGGCCAGAAATGTTGCTGGTGTGTTTCCCCAGGGCTCCAGAGCCATCTACAATTGTGTCCCTTCCTAGAGTTTCAAATGCTCCCCAGACTGTGTAAAGATAGTGGCAGGTGAGGTAAAATACTTTACCTTCCTGCCTAGGCATACCCAAGTGAGAACTCAGTGCTTTCAAAAAGGCTTTGTGGGGAAAACTGCCATCACAGAAAGAACAGGATAAAAATATTACACTTGGCAACAGGTGATAACCAACTTTATCTGATAACACAGGACTTCCCAGACTAGGGAATGCATGAGGACTGGATTTGTATCCATGGTAATGAAGAAATGTAAGAAGCTGCACCCTGAACTTTTTTTTTACTATTTAAATATTTTGTAGAAAACTGTGTAAGTTCTGCTGATAAAAGTACCAAAATGAATTACTTATTTTGGGAGGTTGTTAAAAAACATTTGAGAAGAACAGTTTAATTTTCCTTCTTGTTTTCAGTCTGTTTCTATTTAAGAGTTGGCAAGCACAGAAATAAAATTATTTTTTTTGATTCAAAGAACATAGGCACTTCTGTGTTTGCTTCCTCCTAAGTAAAAGTGATCTCACAAGAAAGGAAAAAGATGCTCTTTTTACTGCATTTTCAATGAATGGCTTGCTTATGCTTTACTAGGAAGAGGTCAATGCCTGCCCCAGGGAACCCAGTCTCACAGAGCAAGAAACATGAATCTGAACAAAGTGGATAACAAGGGCAAAGGTACTGGAAAGAATGTACTTTTCTGGTGCTCATGGGATGCATTTTGCAGTTCAGCATTCACACATCACAGAGTGCTGACACCTATAGGAATTCAGTTAATGATGTGGGCTTTTTAAAACCTTCTCACAGGTAAAGACAATATTATGCTCAATAAACAAAGGGAGAATTACTACTAAAAGCCTGTTGTTGAGCTAAAGGAAAAAATGACAAAATGACAAAAGACAAAATGAACTAGAGATTTAGATCAGCTTTGTAACGTTCAGTTTTCCTATTAACAGGAAAATGGAGAATGCTGTAATTTCATCTTTGTTAAAACTCTACTGGTCAGCTGCAACATCTGCAAGCATTTGATAGTGTAACTTGGAAGTGACCAGTCAGAACCATTTAAATTTTTGGCAAACCTATTTTGGCAAACCTAGGGAGAACCTATTTTGAGAATGCGAGAACATAAACAAGCACACCACTGAATTTCCCCTAGTTGTTTAGAGAACCACAATAAAGAACCTTTATTCTCATCCCATCACAGTCCTTGTTTTGTTTCTGAAATATCAGTAACTGGAAAACCTCTGAAATCTGTGTCAAGATCTGAAGCCAGAACCATCCTGTGGTCAAGTGCTTCTGTGAATTCCTTTCACTGGAGCCTCATTGACCTCTAAGGTTCAAAGGCAAGATGCAAGTCTAAAGGATGTCTGCTGTCTTCCTCCCCCACAGAACAAGTAAAGCAAATTTGATAGAAGAAAAACAGTAAATCTGTGGCACTATATGGCACCACAGAGTGGTTTTGGTAACAGTTTTTAAATTCAAGCTTGAATTTTCAGAGCCAGCTGATGCAATACAGTTCTGTCCTGGCACAGACAGTCTGTACATTTAAATGTCTGTACATTTAAACACAGAGCATTAGACACTTCTATGAGTAAAGGCTGAAAAAGCTGGGGTTGCTCAGCCTGGGGAGGAGAAAGATCTGGGGAGGCCTTATTGTGGCCTTTCAGTACTCAAAGGGGACTTAAAAAGAAAGACACAGACTTTTGTCCAAGATCTGTAATGACAGGATACAAGGAAATGGTTGCAGACTGAAAGAGAATATATTTAAATTGGACAAAAGGATGGGAGATTTTTATGGTGAGTATGATGAGAGGTTGGAACAGATTGCTAAGAGAAGCTGTGGAGGTCCCAGCCCTGGAAGCATTCAAGATCAGGTTGTATGGGGCTTTGATCAATCTGATCTACTGAGGGATGTCCCTGACAGTGACAAAGGGGTTGGACTAGATGATCTTTAGAGGTTACTTTCAACCCCAACCATTTGATTCTATGATTCTATAAACATGATGTTATAGACATGCCCAAGAATTCAATAAAATACAAACATTTCATGACTAGACCAGACTAGACTGTTTCAGGACCTACAATGATCATCTAGCCCAAGTGCCAACAACATTTTCCTGGATTCCAGTGTCAAGTACATCATGGAATTACATGTGGAAAAAGGGTCAAGCAACCCAGACTCTTTTTCAAGTAGCCATTGGATAAAATTGCAGCTGGAGAAGGGAAGTCTTTCTTCAGCAGCTTGTTGTCTTTACTGTTAATCCCCCCCTCTACATCTGTGCCTCTGAGCCATTTCCTTCTTTACCTTCTTATACAGCTTCAATGAACAAGTGCTAAAAAACTTTGAGGGTGTGTCTTTTTGTTCTCCCTCAGTTAGAAGAAGAAATGGCCTTCTGAGGTCTCATTTAGTGCTTATCCCTCTAGGTTAGTAAACAGAGAGACTGTTGCTAATACTTTGAGGATCTTGCCATTCCCACCTTTTAAAACGAAGCCCCAAGACAATTGAAAGAGTGAAAGGCTTTGGCAGTAAATGGATATGTGACTTCAGTTCTGTTGCCTTTATTAGGAAACACATCCATCTCCTCATTGTTCTTGCTGCTGTCACTTGCAGTTTGTCTTGCAGCAACAACCTACCTGCTGCAAGTCCACTAGAAAAGGCATAATTCCTCCCATTCCTTTTATTAGGTACCCTGTTGCCCAAAACAGGCCTAAAAGAAGCCATATGCTAAAAGGCCTGATATTTAGAACAGACCTCAGCTCACTTTCATCTGGATAGAAGGTACTTATTTATATATGCTTATGCATATGATCCTTAGACATGAGCATAGCCCAGGAGAGACAAGAAAAGAAGGAAGAATCCTTAGATGGCACATCAGGTAAGGAGCATGAATCACCCTGTAGCTCCATATTGATTTTTTTATTAATCAATAACTTCTCACTGTAGAGAGAAGTAACTAATGTCGGAGGACTGAAGGTAGGTGAGGCAAATCTCTTATCAATGTCACAAAGCCAGCTTTTAATTGTGGATCTGACCCTAGCTGTTTAATGCTTCATACTTAATTTAGCTAGAGCAGACTTTGTCCTTTTTAGCAGCATCACTTCTAAAATCTGGATTTTATTAATTTTTGTTTAAAGACATTCTTGACATGGCATGCACACAAAGCACATTCAAATAGAGAAATACAGCAGTACCCTGCTATTCTTTCAGAAGTTCCCTACCACTGGAGTTATAAGATCAGCACCCAAATAATTTTAATCAGCAAGAAGCTGTTTTGAAACAGCATCTGAGAAGGCCTAAGGTAGAACAGTAAAGTGAAGAGTTTGCAGGTGATAGTTAATGGGGAAAAGATTGGAAAAGATAATAAGTGTTAGAATTGAACAGGAAAAAAAATCTTATGATATTTACAGATACAAACGCTAGACTTCTATATGTACCATATATATATAACGTTCTATACTAAAGAAGGTTACTAAAGTAAATCTTTAAAGTGCAAGAACATTGGATTATTGACATGTCAGGATAACATACCATAGAAAAGCTTCCTCACTCATGGAAATGTGGGAAAGGCACAACAATGGATGTGGTGTGTCATAGAGTGCCCTATTCCTAGTTCAATTAGAAAAAAACCAACAAAACAGATAGAACCTCCTTCTAGGCATACTCAGCAAATGCCAGGTGGGTAGTCTCGAGTGTTGCTAACACTCAGGGTGCTGCACAATGAGGTTTGATTCCTGCTGCCAGTTACACAAGAGTAAGTACAGAATAGTTTCATAAAAGTTCAGAGCTGCTTCTAATTTAGCTGAATCAGTCTGTATTTATGGAGACCTAAGACAGCATTGGTAAAATAAGCATTTTTGTCCTCTTGGAAACAAAGTACAAAGCTATGGCAATAAATCAGCCATAGAACTGAAGGGAATGAGTGATGGTGAAGGGTGGCTGAAAGGAAACATGCAGATTTTAAGAAGTATTTGGTCAGGTTGGAGAGCTGGTATGAACACTGAGGATTTTCATGGCAGGGAAAGAGGGAATCAGGTCTCTGATAGCATCAAGCCTCCCCTGAGATGCTTATCATAGAATCATTTATATTGGAAAAGACCTTTAAGTTAATCAAGTGTAACCATAACAACAATTCATAGCCAAAGGGCTCCTCCTTAAGCTTAGCCTGGACATCTGGTCCTTCCAGACCTCCAAGGCAGTTGTGTATTACCCTTAGCAGCAGCAGTAGAAGCAAAGGACCATGCCAATGGGAAATCCAAATCAGCTCTTTAAGCAACACACACTGCTAAAACATTTTATCCTCAGTCAACAGCAGGAACTGTGCCCCAGAGGTGCCCTTTTTGCCTTTGCCAGAAGGTTCAAGTGTAAGTCTCAGTATCAGCGAAATGAACCTGACAGGGGAAAGTAAGCACTCGCAAAAGATTTGTTTCCAATGTTCATTTTTGAAATAGAAGTTGGCAACAGCAAAGAGTGGGCTCAGAACTTCTAAAAAAGAAATTTAAATAGCTTATTTTTTAATATGACTCACTTATTTGATGGTAGAACACTTTTATGTATTCTACTTGTTTTCCTGATGATAATTCCCTAAAAGTAGATTAATATCTATGTTCCCTGCAAACAGTGTTTTCTTAATCATCCTCTTGCTGGGAATGGGGAGTAGGAGTGGGCATTGTAGGGAGGGAGAAAGTATTGCCTGCTTTAAGGCAAAGTGAAAAATTCCTGAAAGTACAAAAAATAAATACCATCCCAATCAATATGAGACAAATGAACCAAGAAATCATTCCTACAGCCATCAAAAGAAATTAACTCTTCACAGTCTCAAAGTGAATCCAGTCATCGTATTCTTAATTGCACATTGTATCCTGGAGCTGTTAATTCACAAAGAAAATGTGATATTGAAGTAGGTGTGTTATATTGCAAGTAATGGGGTTTGCCTAATTGTTTTACACAATACAGTCTTCAAATTCTACTGATAAAACCTCCCTTTCATTTCTATAAACATGTCATGGGTGTTGGGACCTCAGTTCTGGGTATTATTTCCTAAACATGGAACTTGAAGTGCTGCCTTCACTCTTTAAATTTCCTGACCACTGAGGACAGTGCTAAAAGGTTAGAACACGTAATCACTTGCCAGTCACTGCTGGCATCTCCTCTGAAGGTTCCTGCCAGTTTATTTCTGGCTGCAGTCGTGAAGGAGGCCTCTGTTGCAGACTGTGCTGCTCCTGCTCTGCCATCAATGTGGGTTGTGTGTCTTCTCTGAATTCCTACCTTCTGCCCATTTCAACATTAGCTAAAGTAATCAGACTAAACATTTCCCTGGGTGTACAGGTACATTCTGCAACATACTGATATTTGTTTTTCTTCCTCAAATATTGATGTCAATTCCACCATTTTAATGCTTGCCCGGGCACTTCAGTGTTCACTGGAAAAAATCACTCTTGTAACACCGTTGTTCTACTGCTCTGGTCTCTGCCTTATTCTCTAGCACTTTCCAAAACTTTGTATGGCCCCATGGACTAATCTGCTTGTCTATCTGCTTTTGATACTCACAGAAAAAGTGACGTATAAGTGCTTTATATGTGGTATAGTCTCAGAAATGTCAACATATGCTACCCATTTCATGAACTTGACTATTTGATCTGCTCTGTTCCAACAATTTGTGGCACCTGACATGCATGCCTAAGGCAGGAATGTAGTCACCCATAACTCCCATTATATCTAATGGGAGGTATAAAAGATTTCTGCAGAGCACTCTAGGGCACACTAGGTTGTTGTAGAAAATGTTTTAGGTTTTTGTTTCTCCATTGCCTAAATAAGAGCCTAATATGATTGCAATCTTAAACAAAATCCTTATAGTAAAGTGGTATTAATGCGCTATTTACTTTTTGGCTTGGGTTTTCTTCTGATTTATCTTCATATGATGAGGAAAGACATTTATATTCCCAGACCTTAGATATATCTGTGAGGGAAGACTATGATTATTTTGTGGTCAGGAATTTTCCTTGCGTATGCCAAAAAAACCTGAAAGTAAACATCTTGTTTGAGCCATCTCAAGGAGATTTCTATAAACTATCTGGATAACACACCACTACATGACTAATAAGAACATGGTATAAAATGCATAATAGTGTATTCCCATCTACTTGTTCCTACTTTACTTGCCTTAGTATTAGTATTTGTGTCCCTATTTGTCTTAGCATTAAAAATTTAAGAACTGCAAATGAAAACATAAGATTTTTATATTGTTACACACAGGGAGAAAAAACAGTATCATGGATTTATGTAATATTTTTGCACAATAAATGTCTTGTAGGAGAAGCTAATTCAATCTAAAGTGTAACATTTTCAGGTACATTAATGCTAGATATGAAAGTCACAATGGTTTATACAATATTCTTAAACAGAGATTTTGATGAAACTATATCTTCTTGATCACTGATGGAAAAATTTACCTGAATATATATTTCCTGAAGCAATTTCACCATATTACTATATTTTGATCATGTCAGAAAATTCTCAGACACATAAGTGCCTAAAATGTATGTAATAATGTGTAATGCCATTGTTATTCAAAACAACGAGGCTGGACAAATAAAAGAGGAAAATGAGTTCTCTGGTTCATATCCACAGAAAGGCTTATTTTATATAATCTACACAAACCTAAGAATAAATGTATATGTATGCATAGGGATACTCTTTGGTTTATTTAATATTTTTAATTCCATTTATGAGTTTGTATTTTATTTTGCTAAGAGCAAGATAGATATCATAAACTGTCAGGCTAAATGCAAAGTATCATTGGATATCTGCTTTGTTTAATTGTCTGACTGCCAGTGTGTGTTGAAGCCCATCCTCTCTTATCTGAAGCATTGATTTATATTCAGGAAATACATGAAACATCTTAGCCTGTTAGGCTTGGGAACTTAGCTTTTCTTTTCTAAACAGATATATTTGGTAAGTTGTCAATAGCATAGAAATACCTTGTTACTACAAAATAGTTGGCAAATATATCTTCAAATCCCCAAACACAATGGCATTAAGGCTGTTCAGAGTGGCAGGGCCTCACAAAGTGATCA
The DNA here is from genome assembly GCA_038090715.1 of Florisuga fusca. Classification (NCBI taxonomy): domain Eukaryota; kingdom Metazoa; phylum Chordata; class Aves; order Apodiformes; family Trochilidae; genus Florisuga; species Florisuga fusca. The sequence goes on from JAAWXA010000003.1 coordinate 32,414,298, forward strand.
GTCCAGCAAAATGTGGAGCATCTTCATTTCCTTTTGAATGTAGTGGAAGATGAAATTACTCAAGATATCACTAGAAAAATCAGCACATAACAGATAAAGCCCAAATGGAGGAATTTGTGATGGTCTGGTAACCCATTTTATTTGTACAAAATTTGTTTATTAGTACCCCTCAAAAAAGTAAAGAACAATCCCAGTTTAATTAGTTAGTACCACAAAGGAGTAGGCTTTTTGGAAAATGTATAAAATGAGTACTTCTGATCCTATTGCCAATCTATTAATTCTGCAATTAAAAAGAAAAGGGAAAAAAAAAAAAAGAAAGAAAGCCAGGGTGATGCTTCATTAAAGATTAAACGTAGCAGAGAAAAAACTGCAAAAGAAAAAAAAAACAAACTTGTTTTAAAAATCAAAGACAAAACATTAAAGTAGTTTTGTAAAATAACATTAATGTTCATGAAGTATGCTTAAAGTGGAAATTGCTTTGGGAAGTTGGGAAATGTTCACATGATGCTGGATGTCACACACAAGATGCAAAGCACAACACAGTTTGAAAAGGTACAGTGGGTCAAGACCAGAGTTAAGGTGAGCACACTATTAAAAGAGTCTAGAAAAAAAACAACACTAAAAGGCCATGAAAAGGGTATTTTACTTGGTAAATGCAAGATCTTTTTCAATTTTCAGTATTGCTTTTGGTTACCAGCCCCCTTGACTTTTTACAAACCAAACAACAGAAGAGGCATTTTAATTGGAGATTACTCATATTTGGCTGATTTCCAGAAAGGTGTTTTCTGCCTTGTTGATTTGGGAAGGAGGGTGGCTCAGTGGGATATTCAAGACAAATAATATTATTTGAAAACCTCTTTTTTGTGTGTGTGAAGAAATTTGAGCATTTTTCCTTTTGCATTAATTATAATAACTAGAACTTAATATAATGTACAGGTGACATTGTTTGCCTGTCTAGATTCACTAGATTCTGTGAAATAATTAAATCTCACCAATTGAGAGCAACTTGTGTATTCCAGCTATTTTTTTTTCCAACTGTAGCAGCTGGCATAATAGCAGATATTCCCCCTACAACCTTTCTTGCATTTATGTTGATATTATCACAGCTAAAACAACACTATTATTAGAAAATATTGCTGTGCTGAAGAAGTTATTCAGATCTTCCCTGCTGTATGCAATTTAGGCATCAGAAAACAACAGGCATTGGTGTAAGGTCACCAGCTGGGTATCCCTTACACCTGTTAAAGGCCTGAGCCCCTGACCCATCAGCAGCATCTCTACAGAGGAGTTTCTGGGAAGCACCAACTGGAGGGCATGTAGATGACCTGCCAGCCATGTCAGAGCTTGCCATATCTCCTGGTCATATCACCAGCCCCCTCCTAGAAATATGCAGCCCCATCTTTTCGGTGAGGATGAACACACTGCTTCTGCCTTGCACCAGTGCAGGGTGTGGTACTGGTGCATGGGCTTGTGTGTGGGAGTGGGTTTGTCCTTAGTCATCATTATTTACTAGTAAGTAGTTAATTGCTAGTAAACTATACGATTACAAGCTGTTAAATTATAAATTTACACAGGAAGGACACAGAGCTCTTGGGGGGAGTCCAAAGGAGGGCCATGAAGATGATCAGAGGGCTGAGCACATCTCCTGGGAAGACAGGCTGAGAGAGTTGGTGTTGTTCAGCCTGGACAAGAGAAAGCTCTGGGGATGCTTTATAGCTTCCTTCCAGAACTTGAATGGGGACTACAGGAAAGCTGGGGAGGGACTTTTTATAGGAGCAGGTAGTGATAGGAAGAGAGGTAATGGCTTTAAACTGGAAGAGGGTAGATTTAGGTTAGACATTAGGAAAAAAATCATTCCTGTAAGGATGGTGAGACACTGGAACAAGTTGCCCTGAATTGTGGATAACTGCTTCCTGGAAGTGTTCAAGATCAGATTAGACTGGAATTTGAGTAACCTGGTCTAGTGGGAGGTATCCCTGCCCATGCTGATGGGTTGGAAGGAGGTGAACACCAAGGTCCCTTTCAACCAAAACCATTCTATGATTGATAGATCTTCTATTATTTATTAGTTGATTTTCTGGCATAGCTCTGGCCCATGAAACTAGCTGTCCCTCAGGAATGCATATACACAAGGAAAGCTCAGGTTATCTACTCCTGAAAGCATCATTTACAGATAAAGAGCTCTATGGGATATGAAACATCATGGCACTTGACTAAGGTATGATCCTAGTGTACCAGCAGCCAAAGCAGAGTCTTGCTAGACCTGTGGTTGGATGAAGAGTCTCCATGTTCCCATAACAATCATAAAACTCCCATGCTTCACACTAAAATATCTAAGCTGAATTAACACATGCTGGGTTCAGAATAACAGTCTCTCTCTCATGTATGCAGCAGCACTATGCTGTGAGACAAACTTCTCAAATGTATTTGTAGATGGCTACACTGTGCCACCTGGAGTTTCAATAAACCAAAACAAATTATTTTCTCTCCATGTCATACCATTTTATTTATGAGTAAAGTATTCAGATTTTGAGAAAAAGTTTACCTATTTCCATGAATCATGGATAAGGAATTCATGAACTGATTTGCAAGTGTTCTAAGGAAAACTCATCATCTTTCGGTGCTTCCAATCCAGGAAGCAATATGTCATGTGTCAGTGTATTTTGGATATTGGCAAAAGGAGAAAAAAATGGAGTAGAGAATGGTGTGAAAGCATCTCAGAAGTGGGTCTACCCAAATATTTAAGAGTGCTAATATTGTGGGTAAGTCATGAGAACAACCAGTGCAGAGAAACACACAACAATAACATTCTGAGGGTTTTTAACTCCCTTTTCTCCCTCTTACTTCTGCCTGCCTGGACAGCTATTTTGGCTCTTGCACAGCTTTATTGTATCTTTTGGATTCTGTCTAGCTCAAATGCATTTAAAAATGTAGTTCTGAGGTGGAGGTATTGCTATGCTGCTCCTGGTGCAATTGTCCTTTCTTAGGGAACACTCAGCCTCCTTCATCCTGCCTTTTTATCTGGGAAAACCACTACCTGAGACTAGAGCCACTTCTCGTGGTGAAAATGTGTCTATAGATTGTTATGCAGAAAAAACAAATGGTTACAGCTTTTTTTTTTTCTCATTTAAAATACTTGTACTTTTACAACATAGAAATGCCCAAGTAAAAATATGTCAATATAAATGACATTCATTTCCTTAATAACAAACAGAATATTGCCATTTTAGTCACTTGAAGAGAGATTACTACTTCGGCAATATGAACAGCTCTTGAAACCGATAAAAGCTTTCCAAGATAAGAAAGTTTCCAGCTGAACCTGGAAGAAACACATCTATTCAGAAAATGAATATGGCTTTCATCCTTGCCTATCTAGTAAGCAAAGAAAAAGAACAATGCAATCTGTGGGGATCTACATGCACAAAGCAATATATTCTTGTCATTGCTGTGAGAATCAAAAACTCTCACTTACACTGTGAGTTTACATTTTCAATTTCTTTTTTTTTTTTTTTTTTTTCCTTGTGAAAGCCAAATCAGTACCAGTATGACTTTCAGGAGAAACTTTAAAAAAATCCCAATAGATTGATTTTTAGTTCTTCCTACTAAAGTAGTAGGTTAATTTACATGAAAATAAAAGGGAATTGAACTTAAACACAAACAAAGTTTTTTAAATATGGAAAGTTTTTGCAGTACAGCTACTGTTATATGATCTAACTAAACCAGGTATTGCTGCATGTGGATAGAATTGCAGTATGCTTGCAATATGTCTTAGTATTAAATGGGATCAGTGAGCAAGCTATGTGGGTTTCCATGTGGAGTCTCACATGTTTACTAACCTGAATATAAAAGAATAACTACTGCTGGATGCACTATACAATATCTCAATTTGAGTTGTTCTTTCTGTCCTCTGTAACACTGTACATATTTGGTCCCTGGCCATGAGTCTACCTCATCTTTCTCAGTCTGTGGTCCTGAATGAGTTGGTGTATCAAGGCAACTGTAATCCCCAGGAGACCAGTTTGTGTCCTGTCACAGTGACTGAAGCCTGGGTATTGGAGTCAGAGCACCTGTTCCAAAGGTGCCAACCTATCCTGCCCGGAACATGCACATCTGAAGCAACCCCTGAGCCAGCTAGCACGGTCTGCTGTAATGCACAAAAGAGAAACAAAAAGATGTATCTGGAAAAAAAAAAGAAGAAAATCAGAACAAAAGTATGAGAAAACTTACATCTCTCCAGTACACCACCAGATATCATGAAGAGGCTTAGAAAGAAGTCTAAAAGTAGTCCTGAGTCAAAAGTACTCAGAAGAAGTCCTGCACCAAAGCCAGTATCCCTGGCAGTTGGGTCAGTAACCTTCCATGCACGGAGGGGACCGCTTCACCAACCAATATGGCCATGAGCTGGGCACACTGTACAGAAGTGGCTCCACCAGCCCCTCCATAGATGCTTCACCACCCCAGGGCAGGCTGAGAAAAGCCCTTAGAAAAAAACAGAATGAAGTGATTACTACTGAGGGCAAGTGAGATGTTCCAGTGCTTGTAACTGGGACTGAAGATCTATGGTCTGATGGACAGAGGCTAGAAAAGTCAGCTTAGGTGGCAGACAGGCTGTGCAATACATCATTTCCTTCACAGCATTAAAATGTTGTCTCTGCAGAATGAGGGGGAGGTCTCACAATGTGTGTGCCACAGTAAATTCCCACTTTTGATATGTAGCAGGTGATCCAGAAAGTGTCTAGCAAGCAGGAGCTGAGGGCTGGTCAAACTGCTGGCTGCAAGTGCCTCATGAGATGATGGATGATGGATGCGTACAAGATGGGACTTTGCTAAAAAGGTGATGAGAAGAAATCTCATTGGATTCAAAAGGAGACAGCTGCACTTCAAATGGAATGCAGGCTGGTACTAACAGCTAGCTGTGATTGAGGTGTTTTGGCATCTACCAAGCTTACAGGCACAGGAGCTTTGATTCACTTATATTTTAAAGGAGCATGGTGAGGAAGAAGGAAGGAGACCACACTGTGCTCAGCTATCCTAATCATCTTCCAATAATCTAGAGCACTCTGCATTTTGGAGCTGCCCAGGCTGTGCTCCTACTTCCTTTGTTGTTGTTTTTTTTTTCCTTATTTATTATTCCCTTATGCCTGGGCCCTGCTGAACCAGGCTGAGCCAGTGGGGAGGGGAGGACTCTCACTTCTACTCAAGTCAGACCACCTGTGCTGCTGATGCCACTGCTCAAGGCCACTCACTGCACCTGCTGAGATCCAGCCCTCAATGGGGCCTGGTGACCCTGATCTAGGCACTGCTGCTGTTTTTCTAACACTGTTCTCCCAAATAATTTTTGTGTTCCCAAGGAAATGTGTAATTCTTAAACCTCCACCTGTAGACAAAAACACATGGAGCAGTCAACTTAATGGTTAAGGTGTCACGGGTGGAAAGCCACTTTTCATCACCATTGTGCCAACTTCTATTTCCACCTGACATGAAGCAGCAATAGAAATATTTTATTGCAAAGGGCTTCAATTAAATTTTTCAGTTAGAAAAAAAAATTATTGGGTACATTTAACAGAAAACATTATTTTTGACAATAGGTCAAGCAATTTATTTTCTTCTTTATTTTAAACACCATTACCGATAATGATTAGTGGTTTCAAACTTAAAATTAGAAATACCATTTAAATTCTCATTGCTTCCTCATATTAATTTCATGTTATTTTGTCTGGTCTAAGATTGAAAAATGGCTTATCAATCAGTAAAAAGGCTTAGTTTTACTTTAGAAATAAAAACAGGTTCATGAATGTGAAAATATGTGAATTCTCACCCGTATTTTATTAATGAATGTGTTAATACACCTTCTTTAGGGAATTTCTCAGTATGAAAATATGCAAATGCTACTATTTTTAAAAGCCCAAGGAGAACCTGATTTACATTGTTAAAAAAATCAAGCCTCTCAGAAAATAACAGGCAACTCACTGGGGCATCACTGACCTATTCCTTTCTCACTTATTAAATGAACCTGACGACCATTTCAGGATTGCATTGATCGTGCTTTTTAAATGACAGATGACCTCCAAATCAGTTTGCACACCAGTGTCTGTTACTTCTTGTCAATGGTGACTTCAGAATTGAAATAGATGTTGATGGACAAGACCTTCAACAAGCTATTTAAAACATGCAGATTTCTCTGATTAAATTGCTCGTTTGTTTGTTTTTGTTTGTTTGCTTCTGGTTTTGTTTGCTTGGGTTTTGTTTGTTTGTTTGTTGTTTTGTTTTGTGGTTTGTTTTTTTTAATGAGCTTTTATTGATTAGGTGTTTACTGCTACAGTAAATTAAGGGTATGCTTTCAAAGCCATAACAAAGAATTTGTAAACACTGACATAATACAAAGGTTTTGCTGTAAGTTTATAAAAAGGGTTATGTTATTAGCTATAAGTATATCCTTCTCTACAGCACTAAGTGTAAGTTAAGTGTTCTATTAAAATACGAGTATTTTGCTACTTGTAACACAATTTAGCAAGAATAGTTTTAGAGGTGCCTATTTAGCTACAGTACCTCACAGCTTCTGTGTTTGAAAGATGAAAACAAAAAACCTATAATCTGCCTTTTAGATAATACCTATGATATTGTGACAAGGGCATGCATGGTTTATTTCAAATAGAGCAACAGTGCAAAAAGTGGTGCTTGCTCTGAATATTGCATTCATTTTTCCAGAGCCTGATTTTGCTCTTGTGGTCTCCTTTGTCTACATAGTTCTTCGATATAAAGTGCTATTAAAAAAAAAATGAAATCTCGGTCACAATTACAGTAAAATTTTATTAAGTATGAGTGAAGGAAAAAAACAGATTATCTATAATCATCTCTTGTTTCCTGAGTTTCTCTACATATAGTTTTCCTGGTTTTGCTTTTCCTTTAAGAGGAAAGTAGATGCTATAAAACTGTAATTTAATCTAGGTTGAATGATACTAGTGATTCCTTCATTTTACCAAGATAATATATTTCTAAAGTCCTCTCATCAAAAACATTTGCTTCAAAACTCTTTGCATTTTCTCTCAACTTTTTTTCCTGTTTGAATTAGATTGCTCTCCTCTGTCTTTGACCCCAGAAAGCTGTCAATGAAAATGGTTCCAGACCCAAAACAGACTTATGTGTGAGGTTATGGCACAGAACTTTCTGGTTTGATCATTTTTATTTAACAGTAATTCTCTTCATGATTCTGCCTTATGTCAGTTACACATACTGACTTTTTCACCCTGTAGGTAGCTCTGAGCTATTTCACTACATTTTCCCCCCATTTTAAAGTTCAGCTCTCATTATTTCTGAGTGAAATTATTCACACCATTTGACATGGATCCCATTTATCCTTTCCCAAATTCCATATTTTTTAAAGTTTAAGTGAAGCCATAGTAATATCTATTAATTTCCACAAAGGGATACATTTTATTCCAAAATTCCAAAGGTGACATTTAGAGTTTCATATTCTGTCAAAGACCAGTATGTGCAATCTGGATACATTTTGCCCCTCTACAGTTCCAGCTGAACAGCCACCACCCAGCTCAGAGTTACTCCACACAGTTGCATTTATCGCACCCTTGAGCTAGCACAACTCCAGCAAAGAATATCAATTCTGTTACAGCGTGTTAACTTCTTTGAAGCATAAACCAAACCTGGTTCAAGTCCAGCCAGCTTGGAAAACAGACAAAGTAAATTCAAAGCTGCAGAAGGTTATTTTTCAAATGTCACCATTAAAAATATTTAAATCAGTTATTACATGTACCCTCAGACAAATCTGTTCCAGTGAACATTCTTGAAACCAAAAATTCTGCCCCACCTTATTTCAGCTTGAGAGAACTTGTATTTGTGGTCACTGAAAACGTGTTGAACTTCATGCACAGAGCCCAAATGATTTAATTTTCTAATTCCAAACAGACATAATTTCAGCCCAGGACAGGTGGGTGACCATATATATGGAGTCTCATTCTGTCACCTGATGAGTAAGACATTATGTGGAGGAGGACAGCACCATGTCCTGGCCCTTGTCCAGGTACTGTTGTTCATTTACTGTTACCCTTAGTATTTAAAAGAGATTTTGAACAGGAATGGGAAACATGATATTAATTCTCCTTACTCCACTAGAAAACACAATTATTTCTGGGTGATCTGAGCAGATTATTTCCTGATTAAATGAAAGAAAAAAATCAAAAAAGTATAAGAAAACAAACATTATTGTAAACTCAATGATTTCTTACTTGAATATAATTTGTGATACATAGTTGCATCATTAACAATCTGTAAATTTCTTGCGAATCTCATAATTAAAGTACAGAAGTAAAGTTTAAAGGATATGGAGGGGCTCTGAAATCCAAAGTGCTCAAAAATTCATCAATGTTAAAAAAGGAAAATGGACAAGAAACAGTCATCTCAGAATCCTTCAAACAGTATCCACAGTGTTGGAAAATAATTTTGTGTCATCACAGTGCCAAAGTGCTGGCCAAGTGACAGATTTTTTTCAAAGTGTGCAATTTTTTTACACTTTCCAGTTATGAGAAAGCAATGCTTCACAATTCTAAGGTAGGTAAATCAATTGATTGACAGATTTTTTTCTCTTATTTTCAGGTTTGGGAATAGTTCAAGAATTATTTTTGAAAAATGTATGTTTCAGCTTAAAAAAAAAAAAAAACCACAGCTCTTCATGGCTATGTTTATTTTCATGACTTTTCTATACAGAGTTTTTGAATTTTGAATGTATAATCCTTGCACTTTGAAGAAAGAGCTTAATCCAAGATCTTAGCAGTGGTTGAGAAAACAATGATGTTTTGGTTTATTCTGAGATGACCAAAGAGTAAAGGCACCTAACTTTAACATAAAAAGGGTAATTCACAGTGGAATTTTGCAAGTAAATTATTTTTAATGGTTACTATAGGTCTTATTAGGATTTATTCCCACACCACTTTTACATGTCTCTATGGGATTCAAAAGATATTTTTGTACCTTGGAGCTTTGACTGCTTAGGGTGAACTGTTGTGTTTTAAATGAAATTCATGCGACTATTCCCATGAGTTTTAAGTGTTAATCAAAAGTTTCTGTGCCTAGTGACATGATCACTTCATTGTAACTAATCTTTGCAAGTAAAAGGATGCTATGTATTGAAATGCTAAAAATGTTTAAAGAAAAGACAGTTTCAGAAAAATTCCAGTCGAAGTACAGGTGTTACTCAAATATTTGTTAGATGTATTTGCAAGATCAATATGAAATTAAGGGAAGAGACAAAGAGATTTTCCTGTTGTTTCTTTCCATATACCTGTGAATAAAATTTTAAAGGGCTCACTAGCCAGGACTATAATAAATACAGCAGGACTTGAGAAAAAAGACAATCCATGGCAAGAGCAAATTTCCTGTTGGGTGACTATGGCTTCACAATTGACAGGAAAAAAATGTAAATAATCTAAGCCGAAAATAACTCTATTCTTCAATTCCAGAAGAAAATAAATTTAAATATCCCTTTCCTTAGGCTATTTCTTAATACAGGCACCTATGGAAAAACAAGCCAAAACTTAGGAGGCTGACCAAAACTTCCAGCTTCTGAGAAAACTTCCAAAAAGTCTGTATACAATAAATTAGGAACAACGTTGTACCTCTTTTTCTTGTCCTTCCCCTTGCAACCCTAATAGTTACTAATCTGATGCACACTTGGAATTGAAATAAATTTAACAAAAATTAACAGTTCATTATCTTCATTGTTTCATTTCCCACAGCAAAACATTTGGCATGAATTTTTGCCCTTATATATCCAACAGTAAAATTCCCATTAATCACAGAGCAGACAGTATTTTACCCTTTATTATTGACCTTTTCAGAGTTGCTTATTCTGAAAGCATAATAAGAAGCTGATATAACTGTACCATTAGCAATATAACCCGATATCAGAGCTTTATGCTAATGCAAAGCTTTGTGTTGACTTCACTCCTGAGGTTTCCTTGCATTTCAGTGAAACAGAATATTCCACCACTAGTAATACAACATTGAATAATGAAACATTAAATGATGAAACACACTCTATTACTTCAAACACCTTTAAATTATTCTATAAATACAGTGGGTACATTATTTAAACAGAATCTGACTGTATCAGATAATACTCTAAGGCTTTGCATGCTGCTTTCTGTCCTCAAAGTCTTGAGTTAACACTGACTAAGTACACTAGGTATGCTGATAAATTTACATTGAGTGAAGAAATAGCTTTTCTGGCTAGGACTAGGAAGGAAAACTGCCATGGTAGTCTGAGCTATGTATAAGGGTCAAAAGTGGAGGCTCCAAAATGTAAGATAAAGAAGTTGACTACAGAAGAAAGAAAGAAAAAATCCAGACAAGAGGATTATACTTTTCAGATAGCACAGAACCTGCAAATTTAAGAAGTAAAATGAGTGGATAAATTAGTGTGAAAGAAGTAGTCTGAGCAAACAGGAGTAATTTAGAGTTTCTACACTTCTGTTCATAACAAACATAGCTAAACATCTGAGTAAATTAGATTGAATTTCTCTGCTTCATTTGCAGCTCTAGCGTCTGATGTTTGTTTGTCTGTTTTGCTTATTTTTATTTTGCACACCAAATGTCATGGGTCTCATCAAGAAAATTTTTAATCACAGCTTTATTGTGGCTTCATATTGACAACCTCAAACACTCAAAAACCAGGGAAACTGACACAAAAATCATAACACTGTCTTTGTATAGTGAATTATTGGCATAAATAAATTTGAGGTCTCTGTGTAGGCTGCCATATAATTTCTGAGCTGTTACATTACCCTTTCTTTATACATTAGGCTTTTTGGCATAATCCTGACAGCTCTAAGAGTATTTGAAAACCAAATAGACAGATAAAAAATGAGATCCTCAGATTATTGTGTTAGCAGCTGGGCTTTGAAAAAAATATTTAATTTTATTGACACATAAAATTGCAACTGTGGATAATATAGATTACTGAAAGAATTATCTTTACTCTTGGGTAGTTCTTTAAGATAATGAAGGTTTTTAAAGATCAAGAAAATGTGGAGATTTTGGCTAACATCTGGCCAAGCATATTGGTTTGAAAGCACCTAGGTCAATATGTACTGCTAAAAGCAGCTTGTCCTGAAGTTACTGTACATCTATGTATAATTAAATTACATTTATTACTGAATATTAATGCAGTGTTCTTGAAAATTACATACTGAGATTGATTGTTTTAGACAGAAATGTTAAAATAATATCTATTGTTGCACTTTTTAACTACCTCTTCCAGAATACCAAAGAACTGGAACAAGCTGTGCTAAGTGATATAGTGATTTCCCCAAAGTCCTTGTGTGCATTTTGTTTACAGCTCGCTATTGCAGCAATCAAAGCTTTTCTTCTTCTTTTTTTTTCTTTTTGTTTTTGGTTTTTGCCTGTACAAAACCACTAAAAATATTGAGCTTTTAGAGAAGATCAGAAGACATCCTGCAGTCCAAGGTATAAAATTCCTTAGTCCATTTGCATTTTACAGAGTTTAATAAAATTGTTTGCAGGTTGTAAAATATAAGGCCTGAATCCTCTTGTGATGGAAACTGCATTGTTATGGAATGTACAGCATTGATCCATGTTAACCATGTATTATTTATTTAACTAGCTATATACTTGGATTTAGGCAATTAATCAGACAACTTATGTTAGCTAAGGAATACTTAGCAGAAGTCTCTCTGCAGCCTCAGGGGTGTGCAGGCTGCAGAGGTGCAGCTTGGCAGACATGTACGTTCCACTAAAGATCCTCACTGGATAGTAGTTTCCTGAGTACAGCTGAAATTTTGGGGTTTGCTCTGTAAATCCCTAAGTGGACTGGCATTTGCAATTTTGTTTGTTCCTTTGTGCTAGTGAAAATGCCAGTCACAGGATCCTGAAGGTCTTGAAGATCATCGAGTCCAACCATAAACCTAACACTGACAAATCCTTAACTAAACCATATTCCTAAGCACTGTGTCTATACTTTTAAGTACCTTCTGAGACGGCAACTCCATCACTGCCCTGGGCAGCCTGTTCCAATGTCTGATAACCCTTTCAGTTAAGAATTTCTTCCTAGGATCCAATCTAAACCTCCCCTGGTGCGACTTGAAACCATTACCTCTTGTCCTATCACTTGCAACTTAATTGAGCAGACCAATCCCCACTTCTTTGCAACCTCCTTTAATGTAGTTGCAGAGAGTGATAAGGCCTCCTCTCAGACTCCTTTTCCCTAGACTAAACAACTCCAGCTCCCTCAGCCACTCGTAGGAAGATGTATGCTCCAAACCCTTCATCAGCTTCATTGCCCTTCTTTGGACCCATTCTGGTAGTTCAATGCCCTTCCTGTTGTAAGGGGCCCAAAACTGAACACAGCACTTGAGGTGTGGCTTTACCAGTGCAGTGTTGAGTACAGGGGCAGGATCAATTCCCTGATCCTCCTGGCCACACTTTTCTTTATACAGGCCAGGATGCCATCGGCCTTCTTGGCTACCTGGGTACAGTGCTGGCTCATGTTCATACAGCTGTCAATCAACACACCCAGGTCCCTTTCTTCTGGGCAGCTCTCCAACCACTCCTCCACAAGCCTGTACCGCTTCTGTGGCCAAAGGGCAGTACCTGATATTTGGGTTTATGGAAAACCATGTAATTGGCCTTGGCCCACCCATCAAGCCTGTACAGATCTTTCTGTAGAGCTTCCTACCCTCAGGCAGATCACCATTTCCACCAAGATTAGCGTCCTCTGCAAATTTACTGAGTGTGTACTCTCCCCTCGTTTGTATCATTGATAAAGATGCTAAACAGGAGTGGCCCCAGTACTGAGACCTGGGCAGCACCACTTGTGACTGGTTGCTAACTGGGTTCACCACAACTTTTTGGTCCTGGACATCCAGAGATGCATCAAGCAATCAAGCCAAGCTTGCTTCTACTTGCTATATAAAACCACATCTTCATTTGATGTGTTTCTGACCATGGTCTGTAATTTTTTTTTTCCAATCAAATACAAACAAACAAAAAAACCCCTTTTGAGTTTCAGTAACTGTGCAGGCAATTGAATGTGCAGATTTCAGTTTACTATGGAAACACAAATAACAATTATAAACTATGTTCAAATTCTCAGTGAAAAGACCAATAGCATGTGTTATCTCTCTCTCTGTTTTTTTTTTTTTTTTTCTTGAATACACTTATCTCTTTTATTACAGAATCACAGAATGCTTCTGATTGGAAAAGACCTTTAAGATCATTGAGAACTGGCCCCAGTACTGAGTCCTGGAAAACACCACTTGTCACTGGCCACCAGTTGTATTTAACTGCATCCACCACAACTCTTTGGCCCCAGGCAGCCAGCCAGTTATTTACCCAGCAAAGACTACAGCAGTCTAAGTCATGAACATCCAGTTCCTCCAGGAGAACGCTGTGCATAACAATATCAAAGGTTTTACTAGAGTCAAGGTAAACAACATCCAAAGCCTCTCCCTCATCCACTATGTGCATCACCTTGTCATAGAAGGAGATTAGGTTTATCAAGCAGGATCTTCCTTTCATGAACCCATGCTGTCTGAGCCTGATCACCTCGTTGTTTGGCATATGCTGTGTGCTGGTACTAAAGATAATCTGCTTCATAACCTTCCCTGGCACCAAGGACAGACTCCTAGGCCTGTAGGTCCCCTGACCCTCTTTCTGGCCCTTCTTGTGGATGGGAGTCACATTTGCCAATCTATGGTCTATGGAGAAACTCCCCAGTTAGCCAGGAGTGCTGGTAATGGTGGGCAGTGGCTTGGTGAGCACTTCTGCCAGTTCCCTCAGTACTTTTGGGAATATCACTCTCTATGACTACCTGAAAGAACATTGTAGAGAGGTTGGTGATGGTCTCTCCTCACAGGTAATTGGTGATAGAACAAGAGGGAATGGATTAAAGCTGCAACAGGGTAGGTTTAGACTGGACATTAGGAAAAAAAACTTCACACAAGGAGTGGTCAGACAGTGGAATAGACTGCCCAGGTAGCTGGTTGAGACACCATCACTGGATGTGTTTAAGGGTCATTTAGATGTGGTGTTGGGGGATATGGTTTAGGGGAGAACTTTATAGAGTAGGAATGATGGTTGGAATTGATAATAACAAGGTTCTTTTCCAATCTGAAAGATGCTATGATTCTAATATCATATCTTACGTCATATTTTACAGTAAAACCTACATTTTAATGTTAGCTGCAGTGGAACATTCTTCTATAATATACTTCTATTTTCAGACATTCTTTGAAGTACTATACGGTTATTCAGTTTAGCAGCACAGAAGGCAACTACTGTAAACACCGCAATCCATTTAAGAGAAGTAAAAATAATTCATGGATTTTCTGATTCAAGAAGCAAAGCTGTGAGTTACCAAATGGAAGTGGAGACTGAGACATAGCTACCGTAGGTCATGTTGTGTTAATTTACTGTGTCATTTACTGTAAAAAAACTAAAAAAACCCCACCCAAACCAGTGGTTTAAATATTAGTTACTGGTCCCCCCAAACATTCTGCCTGCCAGGAAATTTGTCTAGGGAAATTGAATGCTTTCCCAGTTAAGATATATGGGCACAATTCCTATCTTTTGAAATAAATCATCTATAGGAGCGTCTGCAGGAAAAATCTTTACAGTGATTAAAATGTAATTGCTCAGTGGGAGCTTGTTGCATAATTCAGTATCTGTCTCTATAATAGGAACAAACTGTATGGTTTGAGCATGCTTTTAGATGCAGATTGAGCTCTTTTCTATATCCAAGATGAAAAGCAGCCTTGGACTTGCCTGATAACTGCATTTGATTTTAGAATGAAAGTAGACAGACAAATTGGGAAAGTAAAATTTCAAGATCAAAGCTCCATCACAGAATCTCTTACAAGCCTGAGAAACAGAATACAATGGTAAGGGTGCTTTTATTCGAAGGTGTATCAAAAGTGGATGCTTGATTTTAGAGACAGTTTCTCTTTATTCTTGGGCTAGCATAGGCCAGATGCAACCTAGAAGTCAAAAAAACTAGATTAGAGGAGAAAAATAGCTGTGCTCAGAAAAAAAAAAATCTTTTTCTTGCCCATTCCTGAGGTCACTGAGGTAAACTTCAAAGAAAGGTATTTATATCCCTTATGCTTTAATATATTAGTGCTGTCTTTGTAATCTATTTGCCAAGGGTCATTAGGAGGCAAAGCCCAGCAATGCTCAAAGCAGTACCATTAAAAAAAAAAAAAAAAAAAAAAAAAAAAAAAAAAAAAAAAAACTAAAAAAAACAATAGAGGAAAGAATAAGGTAAAGGAGATCCGGAAAGCCATTTTCATCTAGCTGATTCAGATCATGATTAAACCAATGTTTGCATAACCTTAACCACCTACTTTTTGCTACCATTATTCACTTGTGAGACATTTCAAGTGAACATGTAAAAATTTCTTCTGTTTGTAGAAGAATAACACGGAGAAATAAACTTTCAGAGAAAAAAATGCTCAAAATCCTAAGCATACACATCCCATGTAGTTATGCAGATAACAGATCCAGTGCTCTTGAAAAATTACCAGTTTCTCAGAAATGTTATCTGAAGCACTAATATATAGACTAAAGCCCACAACTTTGTATCCAAAGAGATAACTTTGTCATTTAGGCTTTATTCACAATCAGTCACAAGGGTTCCTCAAAAGCTAATTTATCAGATGCAGCTCTCCTGGAGCTCTAGGAGTTACTGCTTCCAGAGCTCAGCCTCCATCATACTTCTGTGTTCTTAGAAAGCAGAGATAGGTGGGGGGAATTGGGTGTGTTTGCAGTTGCCAATTCATTTGGTGAGAGCTGTAATTTTTCAATGAATTTGCCAATTCACTTATGATTCATAAATCATGAAACAGCTGAAGTTTCCTACAGGTTGACGGTTCCATGTCCAGGTATGTTGCATTCTCTTAGCTTAAATGCTGAAACACATATTGGAGAGCAGGTCACAACTTGCAAGGCTTTGAGCAGCTGGATATAGTGTATTCTTATACCTGCTGATATCTCTCAGAAAGCAATGCAGAATACCTTCTGACCTAATTAATTGTGCCCCTGAAGCATCCAGCTGCAAGCACACTGAAGTATTTTCTGCACTTGACATAACCTCTGTGCTGTTTGCCTTCAGTATCAGCTGCTTGACTTGTTCATCTGGGAGCTGGTAATTGGTAAGTAGTGGCTGCTTTCCGTGGTGTTGGTTATGCTTGGAAAGTACCAGATAGAGGGCTATCTGTGGTGTGTGCAATATGCTCTCACTGGGGTCCACAGTACTTCACAATAAAGATTATGTCAGATGTTATATAGAGCCAGACCTGCTCAGTGCCCGACAGCTCTATTTCTGCTTCCATGCAGTGTGTGCTCATGCCTGTGAATATAAATGTACACTGGGACAGAGTGTCTTTAAGATCATGAAGGATATATGCAACCCCTACTGCCTCCTCCGCAGAAAGTATTTGAATTTCAGCTTCCAAAGGGAAGTCACTGAGCACATGAAATAGGCCAGGAAGAAAGAAGGGAAATCCGTTCCTTTAACCTACTTGATCTTAGATGGAGAAGTTTAACAATTGAATACACAGCCTCAGCATAGGAAACATGATACAAGCCAGCCTGAGGGAAAGGAAAAATTAGAGAAATGTGGAGAAATACTAATCAGCTTCTTCCTTGAGGATTTATTTGTTTTACTACATGTTTTCAGCAGTTGCTCAGGCCACCTACTGGCAATTTTTTTACAGCTCTGAAAAAGATTCGTGTGTAATTATTCTTTGACTTCGCAAATGTTAGTTGTGTTAAGAAATTGCTGGGGTTAGGATGATTTCAGGGAACTAATAATAGTTAAGTTTGGATTAATAAAATTAAGCGTTTATTTAATCACACAGAAAATATGGTTCAGTCAATATGGAGTATGTAGCAAACAACATAAGAAATAAGAAGTTTTTTTTCTAAAAGCAAAACTTTTCATAATTTTTTTTACTAAATCTCAATTTGAAGTGTATCAGTTGTCCAAATGTCTCATCTCCTCTAAGTTTTAGTCCTTTCCAGGTAACAATAACAATTTGAGTCACAGCTGTTTCACTGGAAAATCCTCCTCCATTTCAATGCAAAGAAGTAAATCAGTTTAAACAGCTCCAGTGGTAGATTGAACTAATCTCTTTCACTTTACACAGAAATGGACTGCAAATTAACATGATCAGTTATGGCATCTCAGCTGTGAGGCTGATAACAAGCAGCTGTAAGGGATAATTTCATAAACTCTTCCAGCTAGAGGCATAAAAGCATTTCTGTTTGTGACCTGACTTATTGAAAAGTCCTGTAAACTCTCAGTGAGTGGGCTAGTTACAGGGAATAGGAATTTATTAAAATCTGTGTGTAATTAATATTCAAATCACCACAGACCTACTGTGAAAGTGGAGTGCACCTTGAAAATTACTATGGATATCTGAATGCTTCAGGAGGGCTTCTGCAATAAAACACGTCTGGCCATAAATGAAGAATGAGACAAAAAAAAGAAGAGTGTAAGCGGCAGAGAAAAAGATTTATTTGTAAAAAATACAAAAGCACTTCCAACAAGGCAAAACCTGATAGCACAAAGAGCGTGATAGTGTGGAGTAAGAAGAGCAAAAATCACTGAGTAATCTTCTATAAGCTGTTGCATTTGCCATTTGACTTCTGTTTACTAACCTTATGTTAAAATGAAGACCCAAAGGGCATGTCTCTGTTATCACCAGATAACTGATGTCTAAGCACAGATGTCTAATCGTTTGAGATGCCCTGAGACATCCTCCCTGGCTTGTCAACTGCTGTTTCCAAAAGGTGCAGAACTCTCATTGCTTGTAGATATCTTAGAAACACTACAATGTCTGAAGTAGTACATGGCATATTTTTTTAGGGAAATAAATTCAGTTATCTGAGCTGAGTTCCACCCCATATGCTTCTGCAAAGGAGGAATAAAAGATGAAAACAGTAGGGAGAAGTTAAAAGTAAAAGACTTCTGGGCTTCTGATTCTGGCAAGGGTTTAATTTTGGTGAATGTTTTACTTGAGTGAAAACTCAGCCCTAAACAAAATGAACTGAACCAGATTTTGGATTGTCCAGGCGTACATGGTTGAGTATTGTGAGCAAATACTGCAAAACTTGGAAAATTGAGTATATGAATTTCTAGTTGTGTGATAAAACTGTTGTTTGGTTTGCTTAATGGCTGCACAGAACAAGTCTCTAAAAGCTTGGTGTACACAGTTTGAAGCAAACACTAAAAAAATGACACTGCAAAAGAAATAGAAGATCTGACATAAACACAGCTTTTCTACAGATAAAAGCAGAAGGAGTGACATGCACATGATCCCTGTTAACATGCTATTAAGTTGTTTGTCTTAAGGCAATAGTTCTACTTTTAACATCAAAAATAGAGCTCACTGACAAAAAGATATACTAGAATAAGACAAAAATGAATTGGCAGGAAATGTAAGCAATTGTTTAATGATATAAAAAACAGATACATATATTTATATATTGATACATATATCAATATATATATCAATATATATATATCAATATATATAATCAAGGATAACAAGGAAGATTTCTTCAAGTACATTGGAGAATAAAGGAAGTCCAAAGGGAATCTGGGCCCTCTGCATAATAAAATCAGTGCCCTAGTGACGGAGGACACTGAGAAGGCACTTACTGAATACCTTCATTGCCTCTGACTTCACTTCTGTGACAGTCCAAGGTAACATGAAATTTTTTTTGTTTGTTTTGGATCTGCAAAACAAAGTCCAACCGTAGAAGGATCGGGTGCAAGCAGACTTTTATTTGACGGAAGCAAAATGATAGAACCAGGCAAAAGAGGGAGAAAGGAAAAGAAGATGTAAGAGAGAGAGGCAGAGAGAGTCACCACCAGGGGCCAAACTGTCCAGCGAGTTCCTTCAAGATGGCGCTGATCCTGGACAGGGCCCGATGCGAGATGGCGGTGGGTCAAGAGACGACCAAACAGCCACAGCATGGAAAGCCATATATACCCCTGAGTTCCTTTTGTGCCAAAGGGGCAGCTGTCAGTCAGCTGCCACAGCAGCCAGGGTCATTGGCATCAGAGCCATTGCAGACAGGCTGCCTGGAGGGGGGGCTTCCAGCACACAGCTCTTATCTCTTTCCAGGCTCCACTCCCTGCTCTGTTCCAGCCCCCTCAGCCAGGTACATCAGCATCAGTACAATCAAGGTGGCTTCCTCCACCCTGGCCAGGGCAATCGTGCCTGGAGGGATGTCCCAGCATTGCAGGCTGGCCCTCAGAGAAGGGGAGCAGCCCCATCCAGCAGTTAGTTCTTAGTTCCTATCACTTCCTGAGGTGTCACCCCCTGCTCAGCTCCAGCCAGGCCAGGTCCTGCACCCTAGCCAGGGCTATTCACTTTAAAACTTTTTTTTTGGGACAATTTCAAATCAGTGAGATCAGACTCTCAGAACTGCTAAGGCTGACTCTTAGGAGTCCCACACCACCAAGGTCATGGAGGAAGTCCAGCAAAAAGAAGACCTTGGTTCAGTTGACAGAATCCATGGGCCTGGACAGAATGCACCTGTGGGTGCTGAGGGACCTGGCAGAAGTCACTGCTAGGACACTCTCCATCATCTTTGAGAAGTCCTAGAGAACAGAAGAGGTGCCTGAGGACTGGAGGAAAGCCAACATAATCCCAGTCTTCAAAAAAGGCAAGAAGGAGGACCCAGGTAACTCTAGGCCAGTCAGTCTTACCTTCATCCCTGAAGGTGATGAATGAAAAGGTGATGAAATGGCTTATTCTTAGTGTCCAGTGAAAGAACAAGAGGCAATGGTCTCAAACTGGCACACAGAAGATTTAACCAGAATATGAAAATAGTTCTTTCCTCTGAGGTTAACAGAGCACTGGAACAACTTGTTCAGAGAGGTTGTGGAGTATGATCCCTGGAGACATTGAAGACCCACCTGGGTATATTCCTGTGTAACCTGCTCTAGCGGACCCTGCTTTGGCAGGGGATTGGGGCTAGATAATCTCCAGAGGTTCCTTCCAACCCCTACCATCCTGTGTTCTTGTGATTGTGTGATAGTCTCAGGTATACTTAAACTGTCCTGAAAGACTTGTCTAGTCTGCTTCATAATGATGGAGACTATACAGCATTTGAAGCCACTTATTCCAGTACTTCACTAGTCTTACAATTAAAAAATGTCTTCCTTTTTTTGCAAATATATCTTCCTTTCTATTTGCTTTGCCAGCTATATAGGAACAGAATATTCTCTGCATCTTAGTTTGTTTCATCCTCATTGTGATGAGGATTTTTTTTCTCACTAGTTCAGTGCTTACTAAGAAAACACAAATTTGTCAGGAAAAGGTTACCATTCATTTAGAAGAAAGTCACTAACTGTTTCTGCACAAATTCTGTTTTAACTCCAAACATTAAACACATTCCAACAATTAAGGTTATCAGGAATGAGAACAGGGACAGAGAAACTTGATAATGCACATTCCTAAAGTGCCTGGCTACCAATATCTATGAACAGCATTCAGAATCTATTTGGTCAGTTAATTAATTGGAATTTTATGAAATCACGTGTAACGGTTTTCATGTATTCAGTAGCTGTGCTGTTGGATATCTACATTAAATCACCTTGGTTGCTGAAGGTGCCATCTTCCAAATTTGTTGAGCAAATTTTGAACGAAATACCTAATATCTGTGTCCAAACACTAATATCTGTAATTACAGGATTGATTTATTATTTTAGCAAACAGTAGTCTTGAAAGTGGATAATTATGTACATAGAGTTGGTACTCATTGGAATGAAGCTCTGGATGCCACATAATTATTAACTATTTTTATCCAACATTTTTTCTTGAAAACTGAAAGTTCAGTTGTCTTTAAACATTACTCTATCAGCAGGACATTACGTGTACAAAACATCATTATCCCACAACATTAAGTGCCAAGTATTTGTGGAAGGATTTAGCTCCACAGTGGATGCTATGTGAGCCATTGAATTAAAATGGACCTTTCAAAGGTTCCTTAACTACCCCAAATCTGGAGGAATCTGGTAAGCTAATTCATTGAGTACTTATACTAACTGGACAACCATTGACTGCCAGGGCATTAATTTTCCTCTCTCACAGGTAGAAACCTAGTTTTAGGTACCCACAATCTGGAGCTGCATCCTAACTCAAGAGGGCATATGTGTACATCTGAGATAGTTACTATATTCTTCATGTAATTCATAGAAATCATTATGTAAAAAAATTGTGAAAAGTTAAAAAAACCCACCAAAGTATGGCAAGTAAAAAATTACTTTGAAGTATTCCTTGTTAAAAGACTGAAGTGAAAATTTGAATTTTCCACATAATTAATTCTCTAAACAATGTCAAAACAAGGAAGTGGGGTCTGGAGACCCAGTAGTTGGTTTAGATTTAAAAGCAATGTTCAGAGAAAAGAAAAGCAGTAGCTGATAAGCTAAGTGAATGCATTACATTGTTGTTCACCATGAGAGAAATAAGGCAAAAGCCTTAGATAAATGGATAGATAGATATTATATTATATATGTTATATTATATATATAAAACTCCACTTTTTTTTTTAACCAGATATGATTTTCTCTTACCTATCATACAGTTGAGCACTCTTCTAGCCTACCAATAAAAATAACAGTTAAAAGTGTGTTTTGAACAAAGGTAAGTCCACAAAGCTTTTCTAGAAGGAGGATACTTTGCATCAAAAATTATATAAAGAAGCTTGTTTATATAATTTGGCATTGTATATTTTAAATTTTTTAATAGAAATTTCAGTGTATCCTAGACAGGTTACTCAAAAACCACAAACCAAACTAAAAATGCCTTATAATGTCAGACACAGCAGATAAAAAAATAGGAAGCAAACCATAAAATAAACAGTCTTTTTTTCTCAACAAAAGGTATTCAAATTAGGCCCCTCTTCTAGCATGTATTGTTCATCATAATCATTAATTATTTGAAAGAGAAGGTAAGTAGTGAGAATAAAATGTGATGATAATCTTAAATTATTCAGGATAATAAAAGTAAAAAATTACTGTGAAGATGTGCAGAAGGATGTCAAAATATTGTCTAACTAGGTAATAAAGTGGCAAATGAAATTCAGTGTTGATTAGTGTAAATTAGTACACATAGGAAAACAAGTTACACTATATACAATGACTGGCTCTAAGCAGCTATTGCCTAAAGGGATGAGAGCTATGATTTACCAAAGATAGTTCTGTTAACATTTTGACTCAAAGTTTTTGGTTTTGAAAGAGCCCATTTTAAGAACTATTAGATAATGAACAGCAAAAAAGAAGAAAGCAACCTTATATCATGATGTACGGAAATGTGAATATATGACTTCTGTTTCCCCTTTGTGAAATCAGTACAGGAGAACTTGGAAAGATACAGAGAAAGTAAAAAATGTTACTGTATATTTTTATATGAAAAAAAGATATAGGATGGTAGATGAGAGGATGACCGTGAACCAACAAGGTACCCTTGTGACCAAGAAGGCCAGTGGTCTCCTGGAGTGCATCCAGAAGAACACAGCACTCAGGCTGAGACAAGTTATCCTCCCCCTCTCCTCTGCTGTGGTGAGACTGCATCTGGAGAACTGTGTCCAGTTTTGGGCTCACCAGTTCATAAAAGACAAGGAACTACTGGAGAAAGTCCATCACAGAGTGACTAAGGTGATTAGGGAACACCTAGCATACAAGGAAAGGGTGAGAGAGCTGCGTCTTTTCAGCCTGAAAAAGAGTAAACTTGAGGGGGAATCTCATCAATGCTTATCATCACCTAAAGGGAAGGTGTCAGGAGGATGGGACCAGGCTCATTTCAGTAGTGTCCAGTGAGAGGGTAAGGGGCAATGGTCACAAATTGAAACACAGGAGGTTCATCTGAAGCATAAGGAAAAATGTCTTTGCTGTAGGAGTAACAGAACTCTGGAACAGGCTGCCCAGAGAGTTGGTGGATTCTCTGCCTCTAAACTTTCAAAACCCGTCTGCATGCCACCCTGTGCAACCTAATCTAGGTGAACTTTCTCTGAGAGCAGGGTTGGACTAGATGATCTCCAGAGGTCCTTCCCAACCCCTGCCATTCTGTGACACCTAAGGAAAAAGCAAATAATAAGGGAATTGTTTAGTGATACTCCCTATAGGAAAGATGGAGAAGGACTTTTTTACCTGAGAGAGCAGTGCTAGGAAAAGGGATAGTGGTTTTAAACTGAAAGAGTGTAGATTTAGGTTAAATAATAGGAAGAAATTCTTCACTGTGAGGTAGTAATACTGGAATACGTTGCCTAGGAAGGTCCTTTATGCCCCCTCCCTGGAGGTGTTTAAGGCCAGGTTGGATGGGGCCTTGAGCAACCTGATCTTATGGGAGGTGTCCCTGAACATGCAGGGAGGTTGTATCTTGATGATCTTTAAGGTCCCTTCCATCCCTAATCATTTGATGATTCTATGATACTGTTTCCCTGGAAAAGCCTGACAGTCTCAAGCAATCTGGATTTTCAAGACTTCTGAGCTAAAGTAATGTCTTTTCATATAATAGGGGTGAGTGTCAGGGAGATGGAGTTAGGCTTTTCTCAAGAAGGAAGATCCAAATGACATTAAGATGCCATCATACCCTGATTGCCTGGGCTGGAAGCACATCTAGCACTTCTGAGGGCAGCTGTAGAAAATTATGTCCTCCAACATCCATGCCAGTGCTGAGGCTTGGAGTATTATGCATCCTCATACTGCTAGCAATGTGCTAAAGGGCCAGAGGGCCCATTTAGAGGGTTTCACTAGCCCTCTTTCTGAGCACAAAGAAAAATACCAAATGATTGTTTATCATAGTTCCCATCTTTTAGGAAAGATATTAGAACCTGTGTTAGAAATTGACCTCTTCTCCCCTCTTTGGAGGAAGACAGGCTTTGCAGAAAGCAGTCAGTAACAGCTTTCCCCATGGAACACTCTCATTTTATGGGAGCGGTGAGTTTGGAGCAAACATCACAGAAAGCAGACCTGCAAACATTATGAGAAGCTGCTTGTATTTGGAGTGTTGGTTCTTTTAACAAAAAGGCAGTTCCCTTTCAGAAAGAGTGAGTCCTCTCAGAAGGCCAGAACTGAAGGTGGTACATCCAGCAACACCACAGCTCAGGAGCAGGGTGGCCAAAGCAATCTCTCTTGCTTAGTAAGAACAGATGACTCTTCCTTTCTGCCTCACTTTAAACTGAAAAAATATCTTCATTTAAAATTGCTTTAACTGTACTTATAACAAGCAGGAACCAGAACAGATAGTCTTAATTTTGCTTCTGTTTTAAATCTACAGATTAATTCCTCTATTCCACTGACTCACTTTGGTTATATTTATTATACAAACACTGTTTTACTTCAACATTAATGGTGTCCCTTTTTCCTACTTTTCCATATTAGGATTTTTTTTTTCCATATATGTTTGATTCTTGAAGTAAATATATGGATATAGAAAGTGAAACATAAGCAAATCAAGTTCCAGATAGTGAATCTGTGCTCCCAGTAAATATAAATGTTTTGCTTTGGAACACTTCTACAACAGACATGTGGTAGAGGGTTGGTCTACATGGCTCTTGGCTGAGCTGAATTTGGAGACTACACTGCATTATTTGTTTATTTTACAAAGAGTACCTGAAAAACGCAGTTCTTTGGACTACATCTACTTTAGAAGCTGAAATGTCTGCTGCAACTTAAGATTTACATCCTTTTGGGAAAAAACAGTTCCTTAAGGGCAAGATCTTCTGATTTAGCACTATTTTTGCACAGAGGCTTGGTATGACATGATGTTTTGGTTTGGACCATTCTGCTTGCAGCATATTATATATAGCAAAGAAAGTGTATAAATACACCTCAGACTGGAAGTATAAAACTGGATATGTAAAACCCAGACTCTTACTATGTAAGCCAGTTTTCCTACAAATATAAAATGTACGTGCACCCTACTCATTACTATGGTAGTAACCTGGTAGAATACCCAGGTAAAAATGAATTCAATGTGTTTGCTGTCTGGTACAGCCACTTTGTGTTTAAGGTGTGCACTGCTACATCTACCTGGTGTAATGCAGAGCCTAACAATTTCCATCAGCTGCTGTTGTACTGCATCCTCTTAGGCTGATGTTTTTTCCCTAACAAATAAGAATTCTTTAAAAAAAAAAAAAAATAAAAAAAATTCAAGGGTAATCCTCTTTCACACACTTGTTTTTTTTTGCACCACCTTACATTTCTTTTTAATGCACCTACTTTATGTACTACCATAAGCCCTGTTCATGTTATGAACCATTTATCTGCACCTTGTTTAAACATCATTGATGATGCCCATGTAATCAAAATGTTTTGGTTCTTTAAAACATTTTTTAATGTTATCATTTAAAGCTGATAGTCAGAAATTTTATACTTATTGTACTCTTAGTTCAGATATGCAAGAAATATTTCTGCAACTGAATCTTCTGCACCAACATGGCAGTATCAAATCATACTCTTTAGAGTATAACACATGAATACCTTGTCAAACAGATGCTGCAGAGAAACACTCATATTATAAAATGGGGAAAAAAGGGACATTATTTAACTGTTATGAAGCAAATCAATATAGCTTCAACACTAAAAGCCAGTTATTAGAGGAACACAACACTTTATGTAGTTAATTCCTTACCCTATCTGTTCTATAATGACACATCTGTTTGAACAATATTACAGATTCATGACAAAAATTTAAGCCCAGGGAGGTGTATAAACTCTGATCCTTCATGCTTCGTATCTCCCAAGTATTTTCTCTATGAAATGAGTGAGCTGGTTCACATACAGGTAGGACAAGGAACATGATCACATGCAAATTGTCTTCTAAGGATAGCAATATTATCTTCAAATATCAAGCTGCTGATATGTGCTGTC
Source organism: Florisuga fusca (assembly GCA_038090715.1). Classification (NCBI taxonomy): domain Eukaryota; kingdom Metazoa; phylum Chordata; class Aves; order Apodiformes; family Trochilidae; genus Florisuga; species Florisuga fusca. The sequence goes on from JAAWXA010000003.1 coordinate 32,440,213, forward strand.
TCCTTAATGCTTCCATAATCATGACAATCTCACCTTTCATCAAAATAAATATCTTACTTTCATATCATAGAATCATAGAATCTCAGAAGGATTCTTTATTAGGGTGGTTTCATTCTCAGATTTTTTTGAGAATCTTATCCATAGTTATTATTTGCTGTCAGATGAACAATTCTTGTATGCTCACACTGTTCTCTATTTAGCTTCTTAGTTTGCCCTCAGTCATTACGAACTGAAGTTACTTCTGTGTTTTAATTTGAATGCAAGTCCCTTTGGTGATACAATCTTTGGAAGACAAACTTTGTCTCAAGAGAAATTTTACAGCTGAGTTGCTTGTAAAGCTCTCAAATAACCATTTCTAGATTAAATAGAATGGTAGATACATTCATAACAAAACTCGCCATAACTGAAAAAGCAAAGGACTATCCTATGACAGTTAATTTAAATTAATAAAGTGAAAAACTCCTAGTCAGTGAACTACGGTTCTCACAAATCTCAGATATTCCAGTGGCTCATGAAACTCCTGAATAATCAGATAATTGTTAATTCAAAGAAAAGGGATAGAACAACCTTCCTGTAGAAAAACAATTAAAAAATAGATTGGACATTCTCTGTCAAATGGAACTATAACTCAAACAATGACACACTGTTTTAACATGACTTTGAATCAAATACGGAGTAGATGGGGATATATCTATGACTTGTCAAATCCTCTACAGAAGCTCTTCAAAAATTTTGAAAAAAAAAAAAGGATATCACTTCTCAGAATACTGATAGCTAGAAAGTAGAATTTTTAGAAAATAATGGATAGAAAGAACAACTGATACTTTTAGCTGATATTTAGATGTAAATGTATATGGCCACTCCCTCTTTAAACAGCTGACAGCATGCAGTGGTGCCCTATACTTGACTAATAAACGCAGGTAGAGTGTGAATAAACATACCAATGAACTCTGTGTCTAATCCTTTCTCAAAGAGGACCATATGTCCTTTTAAAGGGCAATTAGTGCATTCATATACTAGTCTTTTTAACTATTTTCCATGCTGTCTATTTACAGTGAACATAAATTTCATGAGAAATGGCATGGTACTTTTCTCTGTAACTATTTTACTCTAGCTGACTGGGAACTATTAAAACATAATTATCAGAGGTTTATGGAAAATAGCCCTGGAAGTTAACTTCATGCAATGCTTCTGATTTTCCCTGAAAAGACAGAGTTTTAGCTTGTCTTTCAACTGAGAATGAAGTAAGCTGGCATTTAAACAGAGCTATATCTAAGTCTGACTCATCATTGACCTTACTCATCCATCAGCAGCAGAGGGTGAGTAAACATGATCATATCCTCCCATTCTGTTTGGCTGTGCAGCAGATATTTCAAGTGACAGTGTCTTAGCATAATATATTATTGATACTTAAAAGATATTTATGGAAATGACTTTGGCTCATGATACAATATTTTTCCTTAGTCCACAGGAGACTCACAAAAGGTTTTCAGGCTTCTCTGTAGGATGAATTCTCCTCAAGGTACTCCAGCGGAGAGCATGGCACACAGACCTGGAAGGACTAGCTCTTGTAAACTGTATTTCCTCAGTCACAGTGAGATGCCTCACTGTTTTATGTACATTAAACTGAGACACAATCATCTTCTTTCATTTCTCAATGTGATAAAAGGTTTTCATAATGCACCCCATAGTGTTAATGCAGTCTCTACCACCGTGTTTTGTATTTTGCATCCCAGAATGGACTCTAGAAAACATAAACAAAGAAAAGAAGCAAACAAAACCTCCCTTTCTCCTCCTTTTGCTTTCAATAGAACATAAATGCCACATTTGATTCAAGTAAAACTCAAAACATTGTGATTAAAAGATGTTTTCTATTGTAAAACTTTGAGCTAAGTGAAAATACAATTAAAACCAATAAAGTGGTAAAAAAATCCATGGGGAAATTTAACATGGAAGTAAAAAGCAATGCAGAATCCTACATATCAGATTTGTAATGGCATTAATTTTCCCTTCAGAGGAATAAAATCTGCTGTGCAAAACATTTTCACAACATGCTGAAGTTCCTCTCTATAAAGATACATGCATTGCAAGAATCTTATTCAGTACAGAAATATCTATCAAAAGTCTCTAAAACCATGCTCAGCTTTGGCAGCATAATAATGTCAGATTTCTCATCTTTAAACATAAAACAATAGTAAAAATTTATTATTGATTCCATAATCAGTGTCGTCTCATCTAGCATGAATACACTATTCCAGCAAAGATAGTCCTTCTTTGAAATGGCTACAGACAAAAATAAATCTGTTTTCAGGACTGCAGGATATTGCACTTTGTCATGGGGCATAAAATAGCAATATGCAGTACTCTTGCTGAAATAACCAGTGGACGTGACAATAGAAGAATACGAGTGAGGTAAAATTTGTAGGGAAGAGTAATCGTAAATCAATTAAGCTAAGAAAACCCCCAGAAAAACATTTAAACTTAAGACACGGTTCAGGTAAAAACTACTTAGTGGAAGATTGTAAAGCTCCAAGATCATTGTGATAAATGAGCAAAAGGAGGTGCTGTACTAACATGAAGATACTACAGGCTTTGTTGCATTGCCTAGCTTAAGATGCCTACTGCTGTTTTGGCTACCCTGAGCTACCCTCCCTGACCCTGAGCTGCAACTCTAAAAGGACATAGGTCTTCTATATCATATCTGCCAGCCCCTTGTGGGGTCCTGAATACCTTAAAGAATCAAACGTCGAATAGCTCTAGGTTCCTGTGTGTGGTCAAGTGTGCTGACACCTTCATTGTTTGTATGTTTTAATGTGTGTGGTTTAAGTTTGTATTTCTTAGTCTTTCATCATGCTATAGAAATCTGAATTTTCTCTGCCTGGACTAGTTCTGATTCTCCCCCAACCCTGCCCCAACAGTACATTAATAAATAAATAATAGAGGAACAGAAGCTTGAGATTAGAGCAAATCACTCAGCAAATAATTCTCATTTAAGAATTAACTAATTGAACAGTGCATGTGATCTAATCAGTTTCTGAACAGTTCCTTTGGAGGAAATAAAAATATTTCAATTTCTGAACATAATGAGCTTATGCAATGTGACTCGGAATACATTATTTCAAATATCAGGATGCAGTGGTGGCAAAATGTTCTTTATGCTGGTTCCACTGTCTGAAGTGGGATGCATTGCATTTTATCACAAAGGACACTAATGTCAGCAAGATGAATGACAATATCTGTTCAAATATGGCCCAGCAGAGAAAGGACTTAAAAAAAATAATTTGAAGGCCTATACAATTTAGTTGAAAGATAAATTGGTAGTGACAGCCATCTCCTTTTTATGTCATGTTAGAATAAAGTTGCCTGGCTATTAAGAAAAAACACACCAAAAGAGGATCTATCAGTTCTTCTCCACAGATTACATCAACACGTTTAAACTTTAAACATAGGGAAATAAAGTGGTATTTACTCTTTTTTTTTTCCATATAGTTTGTAGAATCAGCTAATAAAATCATACGGTAATATTATTTTTTTCATACACTATAGGGATTGTTAATAACTACACTCATTCTATGCCAAGAATCTTAAATCCTTAAGATAACATGCTATAAAAACGCTGAGACATCATACTTAAACATAAATGTTTGACAGCCATGTAAGTAAGGGGAAAACTTTAAATAGCAGATTTTAGATTCACCCCTTCATTCATGTGCACAATCTCACTTTTCCACTCATTTGCCTAAGGAGAAGCCTAAAGTATAACTCTTAAAATTCTAGCTCACTCATCTTCATGAAAGCTGAAAGAAGGAGTAAGAAGTAAGTATACTGTGCTTTTCTTAATCACAAAATAACATATTGTTTCATCCATATGGCTTACAGCCTTATCTCAGGAACAAATGCATTGGTTTGACCTCTGGATGACCTAAAATTAAACTGTTATGTAAAAAGATAGGTAACAAGGGACAGCTTAAAACTAACCATACTCCAAGCAGGCAGATGGAGAGCCTGGTAACACAGGCAGTAGAAATAAGCTAGAGAAATAAACATCTCAGGCACTAAACTGATGGCACCATTCCTGACCCTTACAACAAACCACAGAAGCTTTCATCATTTCTGCAGACCTTGTGCTCATAAGCAAATGAGCTCACGAAATGTTTCAGGGTTGCTACTGATAGAAACTTTGGAGGATATTTACCCAGAGTATATACACTCAGTTTTAAACACTATGCCACCAGTCTTCTGGAAAAGAGCACATTACCAGCATGGAGTTCACTACCAGACCTAGATTCCAGTGACAGGTGAGTAAGAAGACTTGACAGCTCCTTGAAAGTATTACTGAAGAACAATGATTACATTTCATAATCTCTCTGCCTGAAATATATGTCACAGAAAAAAAAACAAAAAAACAAAAAACCATGACTAGAACATTTTTAGTACTGGATTTTAGTGTATAGCGAATCATATGCCTGAAAGGAGGTTGTAGCCAGGTGGGGGTCAGTCTCCTCTCCCAAGTAGACAAGAGGGCATGGACTTAAGCTCTGCCAGGGGAGGTTTAAATTAGATATTCGGAAAAAATTCTTTACAGAGAGTGTGATAAGGCATTGGAATGGGCTGCCCAGGGAGGTGGTGGATTCTCTGTCCCTGGAGGTTTTCAAAAAGAGAGTGGATGTGGCACTCAGTGCCATGGGCTGGTAACCGCAGTGGAAGTGGATTAAGGGTTGGACCTTTGATCTCAGAGGTCCTTTCCAACCTGGATGATTCTCGATTCTGTGATGTACCAGCACATTTTGGTGGACAATAGAGCAGTGTCTGAATGTCTAGATGTACCTTAGAATTATAGCTTAAGACAGGAGCGTTTGCTTTTGGTTTATTTTTTATTTTTTACTTTTTTTAAAATTAACTTTCTCAATGTTAGAATTATTTCTTTACCTATCTATTTATTTTGAATATTTTTAAGTAATTTATTTTCTTTTTGTATTTTTTCTCCTAGATTCAGCAAGCTGCACTAGCACTCCCATGTTTTCCACATCAGAGGATGGATTGTCATGGAATGTGTACTGTGTGAAAAGGTCCTTGGAACAGATAAAACAAACTTATTAAGCCCGTGTCTTCAAAAGAGCCAATGTATCCTGTCTAAAAGACAGTGAGTGTTGAATATGTAGTTGAAACTCTTTTGTTAAACAAAAGAATGTCAAAATTCTGTCTGATTTCAGCAGAATGTGAATTTCATCATTGATTTAATGAGACAACTGAAGAGCATGACAGTAAACACATCTTTTGCTCTTCACAGATGCAGTCATCAGACTTGCTTTTACTTATCATATTTAACCTACCCTTGCTTATCATCTCAGAATATGTTTTGCTGAATGTAGCACTAAAAAGGACTCTAAAATAATGGGAGGGTCATAAAAGAATCTCTGGTTGTAATAGCGTACAATGTTTTACCATGATGGCTTCCTAAATTGTAGTAAATAAGCATGAATGACTGTGAGTTTGAGGAACATTCCATGCCATCTGATTTTCTTTTTGCATCATCATACAACCAAGAAACTTATGCAAAGAATTTTCCTTTTGTTCATTATTTTCAACAAATTTTCATAGACAGCCTTGTCAGCTCTTGTGCTGTTGTCATAAATCTCTTAATAGCTAATGTTTTACATAAATAGCTAGCTCTTGAAAGAGATGATTATGTAAATAGTTCAGAATTCATTAAAGAGAAAAAACATGTCTAGTGTTTAAACTTTACAGGACTGAAGGAGGGCCCGTGTCACAAGGAAGAATTAGATCCTTTTGCTAGCTCTCAAATTTCATGACTCAGAGCTCTGGGATCAGCGATGCTGAACACTTGGGCAGTCTTCCCCTCTACCATAAGGTCTATTTCAGTAGGACTCTAATTCTCCTTTCCTGGATGCTTTCTTTCTCTGATGATAACTCCTTTTTTTTTTTTCTCCACATAAAATTTTCCTTCAGCAATACTTAAAAATTTGAGTGGGTGCCAGTATCGACTTCCACAGAATTATTCATTTTATATTCACACCAATGTTATTAAGATGTGGATTGTGTCATGTCAGATGACAGTTCAAAGAGGATGGGAACACAGAGATGATCCTCTCTGTCTTTTTATCAGCTTATTGGTACTCCAACTCTATTGATCCAAGGAGATGATTTTTCTAATTCACAAGATGTCTTGTATTTCAAAAGTGATTAAAACTCCTGTAACCAATAAGCTAATAAGCAGTGTCTTTTTTTTTTTCTTTTAATCAATCATAGTAGACTTTATCCGATATAGAAACTTGTATGTAATCTAAAAGGTAAATTTTAAAAGTCAACAGGTAACTTTTTTAGCACCTAAGTCTTAAACCTTATAGTAATAACAACAGAAAGTCTAAAAAATTAAGAAAAAAACTCTGTGTATACTAATCTCAGATGTGTCTGCATATAAATCAGCAGAAAGAAAAAGCAATTCAGAAGTGAATTTTCAATACACAGTATTACACCAGAATCATCCTACTATAGATTGTTATTGCCAATAAAAAGGGAATAAAACTCAATAAAAGGGAAAATGTGATAAAAAAAAAAATCTTAAGAGTTTTTTGTGTGTTCTACCTTATCCAGTACCATTCGAATTTTCACTTTTAGGCAACTAGAATGACTGACTAAGGAAAACTTCATTTTCACATGGGTCAATGCATTTGTGTTATTACATTTTTATGGTTTTATATAAAATTTTCTAGTCATTTTATTGGATACAATAACTAGACTATTATTTAGACATGACTTCTTTGTCAAGTGATACATTTAAGCAAACAAAAGAGCAATCTCTCTTTTTTTAATTCCTATTGCTATAAGTGCATACACGCATATATATATGTGTAGAAACACAGATGGTCTTTCAATGGCATTTTAAAGCATTGTTCTGGGAAGACTGATTTCTTTACCCTTGACTTATGTTAAGTATTCCACTCAGGTTAGGGGAGGTGGTTGTCTGATTGCCTTCCCTATTTTTCTTTGCCAGATCAGATAGGGTTTGCTTATCTATTAAAGGCACTCCAGAGCTACATTAAGCTTGGATACCTGTGGAGCTTGTCAGCACAGGTTCTCATGCAGGTCACTGGTTGCTGGGGCAGCCCCAAGAATTGAATAACAAGCACTATTTTATATGGGAAACACACATCTCTGTGTCTTTTTCTTAACAGGATACTTATAAAAACCCCTTTGAATAATGAAAATAATGAAATAGAAAACTATCTAGATAAATTTCACTTTTTTTTTTTCCTAAAGATATTATCTTCAATACAATTATTTTTACTCTTGGAGCAGAGAAAAACTTAATCTTTGTAGTGTTTAGGATATTTATGTATCACCTGTAGTTCATCTTGAAGTTATGCCTCAGTTCAGAAAAAAATGTTCTTAGACACAGATAAGCCATAAGTAACCATATGAAAAAGAGCAGTGGAAATAAGAGACATCTGAGATGATTTGGTATCAAATCATATTATAGCTACAGATTTTTAAAGGTTGCATTCAGTTGTGTGAGCATAAATGTCTACTGACTTAAGGCATCTGAAAAGGCTATTTAGAAATCTAACACAAATCCCAGTTGGGAGCTATAGGAGACCTATGGTTTTATAGAGATGTGTCCTGGTTCAGGCCAGGATAGAGCTGATTTACTTTCTTGTAAATTTTCTTTTAGCTAAAACTCTCTCATAAGTATCTGCACTTGCTGAAATTAACAGCAAGATTCTCAGTCAGTGTCTGCTTCTGGGACTGATAACACTTGATGTTTATAGTTACTGAAGGAGAATGGTGTGCAGAGCCAAGGACACTGCCCAGTTCTGAGGAATATTTTGTGCTCTGGAAAGAGAAAGGGAGTAAAGAGGTCACATCTGCAACCCTCCTTTAGGGAGGAGTGAACAAGACAGGTAACCAAAATTGACCAAATGGAGTATTCAATCCCATACACGTCATTCTTGGTATAAATTTGAGGGATCACGAGGGTCAAACCCTTCTTCTTCACCCTTCCCTTTGGCCCTTATTCACCTTTTCCTGTTTGATTCAGCATCCTGGGAGGATTCCATCCGTTCCTCCGCCTGTGGTCCTGATCCGTGCCAGCCTGAATCTGTGTGTTCCTGCCTCCAGCTCCCAACTGCTGCCGACTCCAGGAATCCAGCCTGGACTTTCCCAGGGCTGCCCTGCAGCCTCGATGGTGACATGAGCATTACTGGGGGAAAGAGGGGGAGGCATGTGGTATTGTTTTTCTATATATTTTTATATATCTAATAATTTTTCCTTTTTTGTCATTACTGTTTCATTAAAGGTGTGTGGCTTAGTTTCCAATCCATAAGTCTCTTTCCCTTATTCTATCTCCTCTTTTTATCAGGGAGGAGAGGGGGATTAATAGAGAGCATCTGTCATTTGGTTAGTTGCTAGCCCAGTGTTAAACCATGACAAGATGGAAGCCAGGTGAGGTAATTCACAATACCTAAAAATGCGTGAGACACTAATTCAGGAAACTAAATTGCCCCAAGTTTTGCCTTTTATAATTGTATTTACTGCCATAAGCCTGGATTCAGTTCAGGTCCCATGCAGAGGTGGTGGCAACAGCTGTGAGTCCTAATGACAGCCTGCCTTGCCAAAAAAAACCCCAACTACAAACTGGGCCACTAGGACATGTCCTGAAGTTCCTCTACATGGTTTTTAAATACCTCCAGGGATGGTGACTGAACCATCTCTTTGGGCAGGCTGTTCCAGTGCCTGACCACTCGTTCAGCAAAGAAATTCTTCCTAATATCTAATCTAAACTTTCACCGCAGCAAATTTAGACCATTTCCTCTAGTCCTGTCATTATTCACTTGGGAGAAGAGGCCAACACCCACCTCCCTACAACCTCCCTTCAGTTGCAGAGGCCAATGAGGTCTCCTCTCAGCCTCCTATTCTCTATTGAACATTCCCAGTTCCCTCAGCCACTCCTCATCTATACATCTTTCTATTTTCAGAATATACTTGAAAGACTGTAACATTTTTGTTTCATATATGCCTGCTATTTTAAACTCTTGACCTTTTAAAGCAAAAAAACCCTATACATTTACTCATTAGTGTATATTCTGGCACTTTTATTCTAACACAGAACTCTTACTTCCACACTGTTCAAGCTTCAGAGTGTACCAAAATTTAGTTGTAGATAAATATTTATCCATATTTATCCATATTTATTTATCCATATAGCTATAAACTAGAGCAGATGTTCTTTTAGTCTACGCTGCATAACCCTGGTCTTAGATAATCACCTAAAACAGATGCAGTAACTTGCCAGTATGCAGTGCCTGGTTATCATCTGAATGACAGTTTCTCATTTTATGTGTCTGTTTCTTGATTCATTAAAAATATTTTAGGAGGCTTTTCACAAACTACAGTTTCATTAAGCAGACAGCAGAAAAATTATAATAAAAGCAAGTAAATCTTAATTATCATAATTTTGAACTAATTTGTTTTGTATTTATTTTTCAAACTTATTTGTTTTAAAGACCTATCAAGTTTGACTCCTTTCTTATCTCCCTTACAAGCTGAGCTTCTTTGAAGCACTAGCAGTACTGATGAATTTTTAGTATAAATGTATAAACAAATGCATAAATGTCCCATCCAGTTTTAGACACTAAATTCTCTGTAACAATAATAGGTGACTAATATCATCTAGTCTTCAAAGTGATGGTTTTAAGATGGTACGGCACTTAGAAATCTGGGTAGAGAGGATGATTATCTAGCCCACTAAACCAAAATGAAATCTGGGGCTTGGAATCAAGAACAGGCTTGACCCATCCATACTGTTTTCTTCTACTGCACTTCTCAAATCTGTATTCTTCTATAAAATTTTCTTTTTTACAAGAGCTAGGTCAAAGGAGTCCAAAATAAAGATAGAGAGGGATGTAAGAGTTGAACAGCAGGTATAATCAAAAGTGCAGTGCTCAGGCTCACTGCCCATCTCTCTCCTAGTTAGCAGTATAGGTACACGCATCCATGAGGAAGCAGAAGTCAGCACAGATTTGTGTCAGTGATTAAGTGAAATAAAAAGAGAGAAATAATTATTTTGCATATATCTCCCCTATGTCCCCAACAGAAAATTAGATGTTGAGAACAGCTGATTGTTGCTCTTTTTTGCAGAAAGTGATGATTCACAAACACAGAAAGGACTCAGGCATTAGGTGGACATTGTTGCTTTCTCCTGGACTCAAGATTCTTGCCATACTTCATATGGTTGTGAGAGTCTTCCATTTCTCTGTAATTTTTCTCCTAGATACTAGACTCAAAAACCAGCTGGAGGATAGTCGGATAGTCATTTCCTAAACAGTACATAAAGCAGCTTCTGTGGAACAGTGTTTACTATGGTGAATTAAAGACACCTAAAGTTTTGTGTACATTAATTTACTACACATAAATTAATTTCTAATATAAGCTAAAATAAAGATAACCGAGTCATACTAAAATAAATTTAAGAAAGCAAATTGCATAAACCTAGTTTGCATAAGAAATTGCAGGCCTCCAGGTCATCAGGTCACCATGGGATTTTTAAACTCCATTTCTCACTTGGTAGTTGCATTTTTTCAATAGTAATTTGTCTTCTCTCTTTTTTTGCATTGCTTTTTGTTGTTTTTTTTTACTTCTCCTCCGATGCCAACACCTACATTATCAGTCTGGAAAGCCAATTCTATGAGACCTGAGTCTTTTTGAATAAACAAAGGTGCTTGTGAAGTGTGCAGTATGAAATGTGAGTTTATATAATAGTTATCTGACAGTAACCTTTTACCCAATTAGCACTTTCATTGGGTGACATTACAGATCTAGCCTTGGGAAATGTAGTTACTGTAACAATGCAGAAACAGAAAGAGCAGGAACCCATTTTTCTCCTACAGTTCATACACACTCAAAGTACAGGGAAAATGCTACTAAACCAGATCAGTAACAACTGCTGTAGGAATGTTCACAGAAGGAAGAGATTAGTCTTAGAGGGCACATGCAAAACATGCTATGTACATTAACTCTGAGTACAAAATTAAAAAAAAATTGTTGGAAGAGTGGAGACATGTTATGTGTTCAAGAGTCTAACATTATATTTTAGAGTCTTAATCCCTTATGAATGGATTTGGTCCAAAATATGTTATGCATATATTTTTATGACCCTGTTAACAAAGGCTATATTCAGCTCTATGTTTGCTTATTCTCCTGAAGTATATCTTCTTGCTTCTTTGCTACCTGTGTATTATAAACGTCAGGTCATAGTTTCTGGTATTCCATTGTGAGGCAAGTGCTCAGTGTCTATGATCCTATTCAAAAATGCTCAACTCTCAGCTAGAACTGTGCTCATGTTGAATTTGGGATGATGAATAATTCATGCAGTCCAATTCAATGTCTTTTTCTTGGCATTTGATGATAATTTATCATAAGGCATAATTAATGATTTCTAAGACACATTCAAGGTTGTACTTAATAACATCTGGAAAATGTACAAAAACATGTTTTCACAGTTAATTTAATGCAGTAGGTACTCTTTGTCCCTCTTACAGTATATGAAATTGTACTGCTTGTGTTTATAGTTTCCCTAGATACTTAGAAGACACTCAGTAATGTTAGCATGGAAATATAAGATGAAAGATTCTTAATATCTTACCAGCAGGTTTTGACAGCCTTGGCATTTCCACATTGGCTCTGGGAGGACTTCCAGACTGGTAATTTCATTTTATGTCTGGGTCACCTGCCTTTTCCTTTTTGCATAATGATTTTATATATTATGTCATACACAGTCTAAAACCAACGCTCAGGACTGAACTGAGGGAGACCTATTATGAAATACTAATAATAATCCTTTTGAAGACAATTGATCTTTGACATTGTTTTAAAGTGAGTCAAGATTTCTCTCATTTGTTCTGTCCCAGGCTCTGCCATAAGTTTTGTACTGGTTAACATGTGTTGACATCAGACTGAACTGGTGCATTAGAACTGGACACATAAAGCATGTTTACTCATCTTCTCTAGGGAAACCATGCAGCACCAAACCTGGTGCAAGTTTACATAGGCTGATGTGAGATTGTATTTTCATCTGCATTTTGGATGTCCCTGCCACAGGGGTAGCTATCACTTCAGGGCCAGGCAGCTTGGGTGGTAACTGCTTCAAGTGGCTTAGAGTTTTTATGATTCTGAGTGTATAACTAGACTGTGTCATCACTTTTTCTGAATACAAAATTCTACTCTGCTGGGGTGTTTTTTTTGCTGTTCAGCAGTAGACACTTGAAAACATCAGATTAAAGTTCTTGTAGAACACCTACGGTCAGAAAGTTCAGATAACCTTGAGTTTCAATGATAACTCTCAAGACATCTTTACTCAGCTTCCACAGTTTTAAACATATTTAAGTTATCTAATTTCCATGTTGTTACTGAATCCCACTGGCAGAATTTGGAATTGTGTCTCAAAATGCAATTCATTATTATTTGCTAAAGCTTTCTGCTCTGGGGTGTGGCACTGGGCAGCAAATGTTCTTGAAGAACAATGCCTGCTGTGTTGCACAGGTCAGACTATCAGATTGGTTTAGAGAGTGTCACTGATGCTCATTTTTTCTTTCTGTAGACTCATTTATTTTCTAGGAGTCAACCTCTTTCTGAGCTAGAGTCAGCCCATTAGTGATTGTCATCAGAATGCTGCTGAGCTAGCTCAAGTCTGCTATCTCCTTGTTTTACAAACTGTGATGAATGAAATGTACTTCATGACAGTAAGCCTAATGATTTAGGGTTGAAACTGCTTTGGAAATTTCCAAAATAATGTATTTACAAGTTGATTTACACTGTTATAAACAAAAGAATCTCTGAATTTATTTGGTGACAAATCCTGCAGTCTTTAGTCTTGTCTCAAGCAGAACACTAAAATATCACATTTCTTACATCTCACATTGCATGGAAATCACGGTTAACTGGAATGTAAAATTTGTATTGGAATGGAGGCTAAGAAGGAAACAGCTTAAAAACCTCTCTGTGGTTTAGACAATAAATACAAAGCAAAGTTGTTATCCTGGGAATCATAACTTCTAGCACTTTGCTTGATATAGCAGCATTTTCTTTCAAAAGAAAGTTGAAACCCTGCAAACAAATGTAATTCTAGCATAGTCATGTCTGGTTAGCTGGGTTGGAAACAACAAAATTTACCTTAAAAAAAGCACAGTACATTTTCTGGTGCTTTTTTTTTGTTGGTTTTTTTTTGGTTGGTTGGTTTGTTTTTGTTTTTGTTTTTGTTTGTTTGTTTGTTTGTTTTGTTTTTTGTTGTTGTCTGTGGCCTGACATCAGAGCAAGATGCTTTTTGTCCCTCTACAACCTCACTAAAAACCTGATTTTTAGAAGATTTCCTTGTTAGGTATGCGAGTCAGTTTCAGTACCCAAAGAGAAACCACTCATCTCCTGGATTTCCTAACTTTATAAATCTAATGAATGTGCCTAATTTGTATTATGTTGTTATTTGTATTACATGTTGTTATTATGATTATAAAATTATCATATAAAATAAATATACATTTTTTAAGTGAAAAGTGGAAATACTTGGGAGGAATTAATAAATTTGACATTGTTTACCAATACAAATTAGAGCTCATGTAGGGATTCAATATATTCAATAACAGTAAGCAGAACTAAGTTGACTGATACAAGTGAAGAGAGAAGAGAAATGTTGTTTGTTTTAATGACTTACTCAGAAAGTATTGTTGTATCCTAAACTGCAGGTCAGAAATATAGTCAGGGGTAAGTTTGAAATCTGTGAGGTTTTAACCACAGAATTCTAATTTTCTTTACTAGTGGGATTTGAACATTGAAAACCCAAGAGACATCCTGCTGACTGGTAAGAGGTGCACTGCACAGAGAATTTCCAAAGTCCTTTGTAACATGTCTACTTCATGTGTTTTAGATTAGAGCTGAATAAGTGTAAGTAAAAAAGCTCAGTGTGTATCATGAAGAACATTTCACATGCTGGTGAGCTTCATATTTCCAAAGTCTCAAAGAAGGTGCAAGAAAGTATAAAATGTATTATAGATAAGTCTAATCAAAATAGAAGTGACAGGTTCATTCTTATGAGAAATAGTCTGTGCCTCCTCCTGCAGATAATATTTTGAGTTATTCTATAAATTTAAAATTATAAAATACTTTTTACTAATGTTTTCCATTCATCAAAGGTCTCAAAAAATGCTCTGTGTACCCACACAGGAGGCCTTTCTTGCTGTTCTAGAAAGTTCCCAGTATAGCGGCTTTGGACAGGAAAAACAGTGTGGGTACAAATACAGCAAAACTTCTTGAAGATGTCTCATAACAATATAGATTGACAGTGAGAAAGGAAAATGACGCAAAAGAATTCCCCAATCCATTAGAAATCTTCCTAAGGAACCTGCTGTATTTGAATACAGCCAGTATTCAAGTCTGCCTGACATTAACTCCAATGTAACAGCAGGAGAAGTGAATCGTAGAAATCCACGGCTTTGCTCTAAGCAGGATGTGTCACCAGCCACATGACATTTTAATTAAATATAAAGACTGTCAGTTTCAATGTCCCAGATGATCTCATCTACTGATGTAAAGCAAAGAGACAGAACAGATCTATAAGATACCTAGGAATCAAATGATAACAGGTTTTATGGACAAATAAAGTACCTTGAACTGTACTTGGAAAAAAACAGCAATATGTAGAAATTGTTGCAAAACTGATTCAACAGTTCTTTGCACATAAAACACTGCTAGTAACAGACCATATGTATTTTTCCATAAATACTTTCTGCATGTTTTTTGATGCAGATGTTACTTCATCTGTATACATCTCTAAGTGGTCCAGAAGTCACTCTGGTAGCATTTTGGAAACAAAATAACCCAAATGCAAGTGTTCATTGACACATGCATTGTGGGTAACAGGAAATGCAAACATTTAGGGTACTTCAAGTAGTAAGAGAAACTGAGAAGACTTACTTTAACAGATTTTCTGAGAAGGTGCTTTCTTATTGTTGTGGGAATTTATATATGATTGTGCTCTGTTTCTAGGGCAAGACCCAGCTATCTTTATTACATCCGTAAAAATATCAAGTCTTGCAATTGTGTTACTCCATACATATTCTCATCTGATGCACAGATGCACAGAAAACTCTGATGTGCATTCATTCACCTCTCCAAAAATCCATGAAAAATGCCAAGCATAAATCAAAACAATTTAAATCCCATCAAACTCCTTATTTAAAAAATCAAAGGCAAATACATAACTCATTCTTCAGGACTTTGTACATCCCAAACAATATTAGAACCTACTGCTAAAAAGCTGAAATTTTTTTTTTTTTACTTTTTAAATGAGTATTTAAAAAATTCACTTTGCTTTTTGGTATATATTCTTCTGTTATAAAATTTTGGTTCTGAAGCCACATTTTTACACAGCATTTAAATTTGAGAAAAAAGGCCCCAAAACCTAGATATTTAGGTGGTCAAACACTGGTATCAACAACTTCCTTCGAAAGAGGTGTATTGGAGCTTCTGACAGCCCTTCAAGTGCTTTCTCTAAATATTACAACTTTTTAGATCTAGACCTTTTTTATATACAAAAAAAAGTGATGAATTTTTCCACATATATAGCATTTTTCACTAGTATTTGCTTAATAAAACTGCTTATGAACAACTTCATTTTTCATATGAGAAGCCTAAAACACAGAAAAACTCTCATCAGGTGTTACATCTTATTAGTAGGAAAAGTCAAACAAAAATGTCTTGATTTCTGTTCTCCTAATCCAACTGAAAAGTGGTGTTTCTTTCTCCTTCACAAACACTTTGGCAAACATTTTCAGCTAACTGAAATGAAATGACAGATCTCTTTATAGAATGTTAGGGGTTAAAGGGGATCTCTAGAGATCATATTGTCTACACCCCCCCTCCCCACCAAAGCAGGGACATCTGGGGCAGGTCACACAGAAACAGATCCACATGGGTTTTGGAAAGTCTCCAGAGAAGGAGACTTCACAACCTCTCTGGACAGCCTGTTCCAGTGCTCCATCATCAGTAAAGAAGTTTCTCCTCATGTTGAGGTGGAACTTCTTAGGTTCTATCTGAAATCTATTATTCCTTGTTCTATTAACAGACACCATTGAAAAGAGATTGGCCCCTCCCTGTTGAAGCCCACCCCCCAGATATTTATAGATATTAATAAGATCCCCTCCCAGCCTTCTTTTCTCAAGGCTAAAGAGCCCCAAATCTCTCATCCTTCCTTCATAGGAGAGAGGTTCAAGTCCCTTAATGATCCTCGTAACTCTCCATTGGACTCTGTCCAGTAGTTCCCTGTCTCTCCTGAATTGTGAAGTCCAAAACTGCGTACAATATTACAAGTGTGGTCTCACCAGGGCAGAGTAGAGGGGGAGAAGAACCTCCCCTGATCTGCTGGACAAGTTTTTCCTGATGCACCTCAGGATACCATTGGCCCTCTTGGCCACAAGGGAACATTGCTGACCCGTGGAACATTTGCTGTCCAGTAGGTCTCCAAGGTCTTTCTCCATGAAGCTGCTTTCCAGCAGGACACCTTCTAATCTGTTTTTATTTTATAAAACCTGACTGTATTTATTCCTACACAGATTCAGGACTCTATACTTGTCTTCATTGAACTTAATGAAAATTACCCTTCCCCAGTTCTCTAGCCTGTCCAGATCTTGTTGTATAGCAGCACAGCCTTCTGATATGTCAGTTACCCCTCCCAGTGCCTATCATCAGCAAACTTGCTGAGGGTAAACTCTATACCCTTATCTAGGTTGTTGATGAAGATACTGAACAAAACCGCACCCAATACTGATCCCTGTAGAACACCCCTGGACACAAGCCTCCAACCTGAACACCCTGATGTATTTTATAGGACACTGAGGCTTAAGCATTGTTTTAAAGTGTATTAAAATTGTCTGATCTGTTAATTAGTGAGTCCTGGTGGTTGATTACCTTAACTCATTTTACTTAGGTGACAAGAGGTCATTAAAATGTTTATTTCCTGGAAAAAACACCATTGTCTCCATAGAGTACTTCATGTTACTTCATGGTCGTGTGGACTTTTAGTCCATTAATTAAATTAATGAGACTTCACTATTTTCACCCATGCACCTTTAATTAAAACACTGAGAAAGAGAGGAGCATAAAGAAATAACATATGGTGCTATCAGTGTTGTGCCCAAGAGAACTATTTAATAACAGCTGAAGCTAATTTTTTGTTAATAAACCTAGTCACTCTTTCAAATGCGTATGATAATGTGGACAATCTGTGAATATTCTAGTTTATAAAATTTGTTCACTCTTAACTGCATCAGCCTTGATGAGTAATGATTCATACCTCTCAGTAGCAGTGAGGTGGAATATTCAAAACCACAACTATGAATCTGAATTTGATTAAATCAGAGCAGATTTTGATTAGTAGTCTTGGTATCTAGCCACTCTTCGTTACTGATGATGAGTTTTGGGTAACTAAAATGTTGTGCAGAATGAGTTAAACATGTATCCTTGACAGAGCTGTGTGAAATTTAT
Organism: Florisuga fusca; assembly: GCA_038090715.1. Taxonomy (NCBI): domain Eukaryota; kingdom Metazoa; phylum Chordata; class Aves; order Apodiformes; family Trochilidae; genus Florisuga; species Florisuga fusca. Next base: position 32,457,763 of record JAAWXA010000003.1, read on the forward strand.
TAAGAAAATATTTACTCTGTATGTGTTATAATTTGTTTCTTAATGCAGCATTTTCTGAGAATGTTAATATGGCCTAAATAAAATTATAAATCTTAGAGGCCAAAGGAAAGAGCTAAAAATGAAAAACAAACATTTTCTTCTCTCACGCAAATAATAGGTGAGAGAAGGTATCTGGAATGAACCAAATGGTGCCTTGAGATTCTGGGAAAGTAAAATGAATGACTTTAACTAATGGCTTACTGCCTTCCAGTTTCCAGAGTCTTAAGAGAAATAAGGGTTCTGAGTATATGCTACTGTAGTCAGTAATACACACACATCAGCATCCTGAATAAATCCTGCTGGGAATCTCTCAGGAGGCTGGCGTGCCCGTGGCGAGCTTTGAGGTGCCTGGTGCACAGCAGCGGGGAGAAGTCAGCAGTGACACAACCCTAAAGGTACTTAAATAGCCAAAGGAATGGGAGCAGAAATAGAACAGCTAAAAATGGCAAGTCTTTTATTTACAAACATCTAAATTATCTGAGCTTGCCAGTGGTTCACTGAATGCAATTGCAGCTGAAGAAATGTTCGAATTTAATTCACAAGAAAACTCTTAATTCTTTCTGTCTTGAAGCTGTATAACAGAGCTGTGAGTCCTTTCAAGGACAGCCCAATCAATCATTTCTCAGTTGTCCTCATTCACACAGGAATCATCTGACTCCCACTTGGTAGAATTTCACAGGTTTCTCCTTTAGGAACTATATTAATGTTCTGCAGATGGATTTGAGTGGCTAAATTCCAAGCTCTTTGTGTTCATTAGCAATCCATTATATAAGAATATATCCAGAAAAACTTCATTCACTTCCATGACTAGTTTTCATTGAATGCTTTAAATACTCAGCGCTTTATTACATTTCTACTAACATGAAAAAGGTGCAAGCCGTTCACAGAAAATGAATACATGGAACTGGGGAGAATTATTTTAATTAGGTGAATATATATGTAATATATATAGATCAATATACATAGGAAAATAATTAACCATCAATGCAATCAGCTCTGTGGTGGATATATTGCAGGATGTGTTGTAATTTTTTTCTTACCCACTTTTTTTTGAAAAATTCTGTATTACTAAGAGAAAATTTTGTAAGTTTATAAGAAGTTTTAGAACTGAATGATAGAACACTTCTTTCTGCTTTCAGTTCCTCCACCACTTTTCTAGTGTTGGGAAATAGCTAAATCTGGATTACTATTTCTCATCTTTTCAAATAATAGAAGTAAAGAAAGGTAGTGATATGATTTTTTTCACAACCACTGTGGGGATTTTTTCCATATAAGTTTTATTTTGTATTAATCGTTAGGGTTTAACATATCATGGATGAGCAGAGGTCCTGAAGATGATCTGTATAATTACTTAATTCTAGGTGTTTAAAAATTAAAACTAACCCATAACTTGTTTTGTTAGATTATTCCAAGATGATCTTCCTCCTTCACAACACTTTGTTTATTGTTTTTCCCTTTACAGCCTTTTTCTCCTTTTGCCACCAGGAGATTACTTTCTTCAGCTTTAGATCTCTGACATAACCACAAGTAAGGACAGTCAGAAAGTGTAACAGAGGAGTCAGAAATGCACAGACAGGAGGGAAGAAGCAATTGCAGCAACATCATGTTAAATGACTTTAAAATGTTGTAGAATTGTACTTTCAGTTTCTTCAAATATCTGTAATGAAAATATTTCATATCCGCCTTTAATTAGCATCTGGATACATTAAGTAATATTTACCTTTATTCTATATCCATTCCTTTGAAACACCCAAGTTGTGGGTCTTCTTGAAATGTCATTTTAATTTTTTTTTTAAGCCATCATTGCTTCCATTACAGACATTAACAAAAATGAGGGAATTTCCTCTATAGAAACTCACTAATACATCTCCAGCCTCTGCCTAATTTTCATGACATTAAAAACAGGCCTCATCACCACCTGTCATTTTAGGATTAATTCATAGAATCATAGAATCATAGAATCATAGAAAACAGAAGTGCGAATGGGAACACTAGCAGAATTTGCTCTCAATTGCTTCTGGATTCAGGAAGATCAAGTTATGCCTACAATACTGCTCATTTTCTTCACCTGATTACTTTCTTGGCACAATAATATTTTGCTGTGGATCTTTTTGCCTCCCCTTCTCAGATATCTGTTTTGAAATAGTATTTACTGTCTAACACAATAGCAGTAAGAGTCAACAAATAAAACTTTGGATAAAATGGCACCATCTGCTTGGGGGACCTGGGACAGTTGATTTCAGAAAGAGCTCATGCTGCACTGTGAAAACCCAGAATAATCTTTTTGACAAACACACATGGTAAATGTTCACGCTATGTGATATATGGATAAGACATCAGCCATTTCCAGCAAACACCTTGAGCAAATCAATTGGACAGTACCAGAATCACCTCCTGCTTCACCATGGAAGGAAGCCAGGATCCTGCTGCTTGGCCACCTCCTTTCTCACACACACATCACATCAGCTCACTGTCACTGGGACTTTGACTAGCATTATATATTTTCCAAGAAAACTGGAAGATTCTATCCAAATTCTAGTATCTTCAAAATGTGTCCTCTTATTTGGCCAGAGGTTAATTCCATCTTATGCAGTGTACAGAGACACAATGCAATGAGCAATATGGAATACAAAGGCAAAGGGATTAAGTAAAAAAGTTTTCTGTGTTCTACGAATACCTCTCTGAGCTATTAGAAAAGTTCATTCAGTTGTCTGTGTGACTCTAAGCAAAAGCATTTCAAGCTAGCTTTCAACATTTCCTTCAATGCAGCCATTCAAGCTACACAGTACACCTGTATTTGATTAAACTGGTCAGATCCCTAAAAGCAGATCTCTCAGATGCTTTATCAATTATTAAAAAGGCATAATAAATGTGTCTGAGGGGGAGAGGAAACTAAGAATAAGAAGGCTTAATGTTAAAATCTACAAGTGGGAAAACCTGTACTCCAGGTCTTCCTCAGGAAGGTTCAAGCCCCCTTCTCTTTGGTGTGAACAAGACTACACTAAGATGAAGACCCAAATAAGATGATTCTTAATCCTTTTGCTAAAGCTGGAAGATTTCACAAAAATAAATGCAATATGCATGAATCCAGCAATACAATAAACAATTGAAAAATGCCTTCTATACCCCAGTTAAAAAAATTTAAATATTTTTTTGTCTTTGTTCCAAAAGCCCGCTGGTTATTTGATAAAACATACTAAATACATAAGCAGAACCTACAGCACAGAATAACAGGTAAGAATAAAAATATAAAGCAAGGATAAACCAAAAGCTTAATGATACCAATAAACATTTTTTCAACTGATTTTTTTCTGAGATTTCAAGAAAGTCCTCCCATGTAGGATTCAGATTCTGTGAATTTACTATTTCAGATATTATGTGATTATAAGTGTTTAGATTACAAGACACTTTCTTAAAACTACATAATTTGATGTTGTTGTTGTTCTAAACACTACACAATTTTATGTTTTGGGGGTTTTATTCCAAGTGCTGACCCCTGACTGAGACATTGGAGGGACTTTTCACAATGGTGTGTAGTGATAAGAGAAGAGGTAATTGCTTTGAACTGAAAGAGGGTAGATTTAACGTAGAAATTTGGAAGAAATGAGGGTTGTGAGACATGGACACAGGTTCCCAAGGAAGCTGTGGATGCTCCCTAACCTGGGGGGGCCAAGGACAGGTTGAATGGGTATTTGAGCAACCTGGTCCAGTGGGAGGTGTCACTGATCATGCAGGGGAGATGAAACTAGATGATCTTTAATGCCCCTTCAAAACCAAACCATTCTATGATTACATGATTTATATAGTCATTCACTTTGGCCTTCATAATGACCTGTTCTGTTTTCAATCTATTCAGATGTTAATTTTGTATTTAAAAGGTAATTATAATATTCCTAATCCCAGATGTGTTATTTTCTCTTGGTTGACGATCACAAAAAGGGAAGACCATGGGAAAACAATTTTATTTTTTAAATTAAAAACTTAGCAGGTCACCTTTTAATAGATTTATCTATGCACAGGGATTTATATATATTCAGTAAAGACATAAAAGTAGAAATAGCAATTAAGAATTGTCCTCTGGGATTTTATTATATGAACCCTTCCTTCTCTGTAAAAAACTACGTATTTCTTACTTGATGTCAAACATACTTAGCAGCACTGTGAATAGGTGTTAAAGGAGTGATCAGTTTGTAAGGCAGGCACAGCCCCATGCAGGATTGGATCCTAGATATGGTGCATAACATTCTCAAGTTGTATTTTATATTATACAAAGAAACTGCAGATTAAAATAATTTCATTGCTCTTTTGTATGTGGGCAAAGGACAGAAGCCTTAATTTCCTTATTTTAAATCATTATTAACTTAGGAATATTAGATGTTTTTTTGGAGTGATTTATATCCCTATGAAAATATCTGATACATCTGTTGTCTCAGTATCTTTTTTTTAAAGTGCCTTACACAAACAATCACCTTCTTTGACTTTTTAATTTATTTATTTTTTTTGCACTAGAGTTGGGATACTTGTATTCAGAAAGTCAGCTGAATTAATTCTGAACAGTAAATAGTCGTACAGGGAGTCAGTAACAAACTGCGAAGTGGAGCACAGATGTAATAAAATATTATATCACAATAGATTAAAGATACAGCAGTGTTTTTCTCACTGGGATTTCAAAAAGGACTTCAATTAGAGTGTTATGTACTTTAGTACTCATTGTCTATTTGCTATAAATAAATAAGGAACAAATTTACTGACAAAAAATATTCATTAATTATGCATTAAATTTCTTCAGAGTTAGGAGAGATCAACCTAGATAAGTCATGTCCTACTGAAGCCATTTCTAAGAGCTTCAGAGCAGCTTTAAAAGAGAAACACATAGGCTCACATGTGGGATATTCTCTGTTCCAGTTTTACTCAAAGAAAGAGAATAAAGGATCTTTGCTCACTTTTTATTTTCCAGAACTCAATCTTTTATACTTTAACTGTAAATTATTTTATTATTCATATATTATCAGATTCACCATCATCACTTTCAGTGATCACTTAGCTAAAATAATGATGTTTGGAGCCTAGACTTGTCTTAGAGTTCTCTTGTGACCACTGAGGTATGTTATTGGTAGGACACAGTTTTGAGTATTCTCTTCCATTTCCCTGCAGAGATATTGATATAATAATGTCACTGTCTAGCATGTAAAATAAACTTAAATCAGTCTAAGTGAAAGTGGTTGACATATGCGTTTGTTTGAATCTTTGAAAGCACTTAACCTCCACAGTCTTAAGACTTGAGGTGATGATTTCTACAAGTTATTAATGTTTGAAACCATACTTAGCTACCTGTGAGGGAAAAGCAGATAAGTTGGCTTAATCCTTTCTTTAGGATCAATGAGAGCAGAACACATCTTCAGAATTTCTGAACACCAATGACCTGGCCTGAGCTGCAGATTTGATCAGTGACCATGCAAACTGCATGAAGTTCAAGCAAGTGCAAGGTTCTGCAACTGAGTCAAGGCAATCCCATGCATGAATACAGGCTGGGAGGAGAAAGCATTGTGGACAGCCCTAAGGAGAAGCACTTGGGAGTGTTGGTGGACCAGAAACTTAACATGAGCCATCAATGTGTGCTTGCGGCCCAGAAAGCCAACCAGGTCCTGAGCTGCATGAAAAGAAGCAGAGACAGCTGGTTGAGGGAGATGATTCTCCCCCTCTGCTCTGCTCTTGTGAGACCCCACCTGGAGTACTGTGTCCAGTGCTGGAGTCCCCAACAATAGAAGGAAATAGAGCTCTTTGAGCATGTCCAGAGGAGAGACACTAAAATGATCTGTGTGAAACCTTTTCTGGTGAAACGTGTAGCCATTGACCCTAGAAGCCTCCACGTGTCTTCTTTTGAAGAGAGAAACTCTGTCTTCTTTGTAGCTACTCTGTAAGTATTGGAAAATTGTGACAAGATCTCTCAAAGTCTGGTATTCACTAGGGTGAAAAGACATAACTGGTGTCTTTATTTAGCAAGTATAACAAAATATTCAAGCAGTGGGCTCTAGACAATCTCTGACTTGCAGAGAGTAGGACACCATTTTTCCTTCACACCTTTAAAAATCTCCTCTACCTATCAAACAGATCTGGTAACATCTTGGGAAGCACAGTATATCAGCTGACTGATTTGCACATGTTCAACTTTACCTTTATAGGGTTTTCTTGCCTTGCTTATTATTCATAATACTTCTTTTCTGTAGAGAATTTTCAAGAGAAAATAAAATGTCAGCTATTTTTTAGTTACCTCTTGTTTCATTGTCTGCACTATTTTATCCTTTTAATAGATCTACTTTCTCCCCAGTGTTTCATTTGCCACTGTGGTATTTGTATCAGACTGTCTCTTTCACACTGACCTCTATGGTTAGCCTCAACAAATTTTGATTTTTCGCTTCCTTTTTCTTATTCTCAACACCAGTAATATGCATAATATTACCTGGAAATCTACATAGCGTTATTACAATTACAAATCAATGAATGATTTCACCTTACCTAATAGTTTTTGCTGAAGAATAAATTCAGAGATGTGCATGTTAAGAATGGATAAATGATTTTGCTTGAAGCCTCAGCAGGAACTGAGTCACAACTCATTAATCTTTTCATCTAATTCTCGGCATGAACAATTAATATCTCACTATAATGAGTCTATAAAAATAAGTCAAGTGATGTCTAATATTAAAATTTAAAGCAAGCAAACAAAACTTCCAAGAGTGTTAACTGAATCTTAAGTATGCTAGCCAGAAACAAAATCAGTTCAATACAGATAAGCAGAATATTACCATGAATAGGAGATAATGCACTTTCAACTATGAATACTGTTCCATAAGACAAAAGTTAAAAATCTGAGCATAATTCATGATGGTGATAAACAAGATTTATATTGATGCAATTTCACTGGAAACAGCAAGGATACATTGACATAAACCTAAAGTAATGCAGCATTCTTGTTTTCATTTTATGAGCAATGAATGTAGATATCTGTATAGTCACTGGTTCAGTTGTGGAAAAGAAAAAGAATGGAAGAATCATACCCAGAAAGACTATTTAATAAGAAAAGGTCTTGTCTTATCTCCTTTTGCCTCTTGACTGAACTCTAAATAAATATAGTATTGACATGAGCAAATATTTCCAATTGCTTGGAGGCTGATTTGTTTTAATTCAGAGATCAGGATTATTCCAACATCTGTAAGAAGCCCAGTAGTTATAGTACTTATTGTTCAAAGGCAGCATGAAATCCTTGAAGAAAAGCTCTATCCTTTTTACATGAGCAAAGGAGTCAATCATTTAAATTTATTTCTTAATGTTCATTACTTTTTCAATTATACGAAAAAAGGCTATAACAAATAAAATGAGAAGTAAGCACTAATGAAATCAAACAATACTTTTAGTTAACATAAGTTTATACTTTGGGCCTTTTATCATCTCAGCATATTCTTGCTGTTCTGGAAGGTGGAAGGTGAGTTACAGTTCAATGAGTTTTCCTCCATTATGTCTGGATATTCATTAAACTCATATTCAGTATAGCATCATAAGACTTCAGATCAGGTCTATATTAAGGAATGAAAGACTGCCTTTTTTTTTTGTCATATAGTCTCCTAAAGTTATCTCTCATCTATGTTTTAGAAATACTTGTAGCCTTTGGACTCTACATTTGTCCTCCTGCCTGATACCCCTGAATGGCTCAGCTTCTGTGTGAGCTTTATGAAAGCCATGATGCAAAAGCTGTCTCTATTGCAGCAATGTGCAAACTGGTCATACATTTAGATGTAGGTGAATTCTATTACATGTGAGTGTCGATGAAGTATCTTAGACAGGTGGGCAAGGAAAAAAAAAATCTATTATGGGGACAGGGAAAGGGAAGGAGAATCAAACACAGCATGGATATTACTCATCCTACTCTTGCTTTGTCAAAAAAGTGAGATGGTGTTAACTCTTTCTGCAGAATAGAAAAAAAAAATTTCACAGGAATTAACATAAACTGCAGCATAGTATCATATTTAACGTAGGTGCGTACAGGTTATATATCTGAGTCTGTTTGTCTGGGTCGTGTGTCCCAAGACAATATTTTGAACAGATTAGATAGGTCTTATGAAATATTTCTGTCCTCTAATGAGATGAATATAAATCCAGATATCTGAAGTGTTAACATACCTTATGAGTTGGAAACTCACTTCTTGCTTGATTTATATAAAAGAGGTCATTAGTAGAAACATATCTGAAAATATTTTCTAAAATAAAGGTACCAAATTCAGAGCATTCCTGCTTTTAAATTTGCTTCACTGAGCTGTGCTGAAGCTATTTTTCTGTTCACACATCACTAAAAGGTAGCAAAAGAAGAAATAAGCTGTGGTCTAGAAGAGATACTGTATCTTGGGAAGAAACACGGCTTGACTTGGAGATGCTGCAAAGTAAATTCTGTCTAACCAATGCTTTTATTCTCCCTTTTTGCCTCTGTATCTTTTGAATTCTTCACTGCATGCAACTCAGCTGCTGCCCAGCCAGTGGTTGCAGCATTCATCTGGGAGACACAAACATCCAGTCTCCTTTTCCCAAACCAATGTTCCAACCAGTGTAGTCTGGCATGAAGAGAGATTTTCACTTCTGTTTTCAGTAGATAAGCTGATGGATATAAGCTTAATAACTCATAAGGAGTCTTCAACTCCTTGGGTGGCAGCAGACATCCTGGACATCCCAGGAGGCCAGTTCCCAGACAGACAGAATCATAGACTGGTTTGAATTGGAAGAAATCTTAAAGATCATCTAGATCCAACTCCATGCATAGGAAGGAAAACACTCTTAACTGCTGTTGGCAAACTCAGGGTGACCACACACAAGTGAACCACTTTTCTGAGGTGCCTGGTTCTCTGCATTAATAATATCACAGCAATAGTTTTGTATCCCTGTCTTCTGCTAGATCCTGTTATTTACAGGGGCTACGATGCTTAATGAGTCACTTCAAAAATCTGATTACAGCCATATGATTGTGTTGACAGTTTTACTGATGAAATTTTATTTCATTCTCACAACTGAATACCTTGCTGAGGAGCCACATTGTAAGCAAAACTTCCATTAAAAAAAAATAAAATATATATATTATGAGAGAGATGAGAGGTGGACATAAACCAGAAAGTCAAGGAGAAGAGAGTCAGTGACAAGAATTTGGATGGCCATCTGCAATCCTCTCTATGCCCATGATTTTCTTCCCCTTACTTACAGAAGCCAAACTATCACATCAGTGACAATCAAACAACATTGATTGCAATAGAATATTTCCTGTGCATTGGAGGTGAGACTTCAAGTCACATATGTTTATTTTCTAACTTTTTTTGGAGGTAATAAAGCTTTATTATTTTTAAACTTAAATTATATTCTGAGATGAAAAACAACCAAGGATTTTATGTTAATACAAAATGATACATACTAGGACTGCAACTAATTAGTTTTATAAACCATGCATTTAAATTTTATAACTTTATTAAGCACAGAAATCAACTGGAAACTATTAATTTATTCTAAAAAACAGATTTATACTTATTTAGCTTGTGCCTATTCATCTACATTTAGCAATGTTTCCACAATATTTTCTGCAAGATTTCTTTCATCTTGTGGAAGAATTAAAATCAATACTGGGACCTAATTAATGACTGTACATATAGCATAAATATCATGAAATAACAAAAGGACTGAATATAAAAATTGTTGAAGGCATATAAACAAAAAACTTCTATCTGAAATCATGCATTTCAGAAATATTCCACTTGTAAATTGGACAGCTGCTTTTAAATTATATGTTTGCCAATAATAATACAAACTTATTCTTCTGTCATTGAAAAAATAAATATCATGATATGCCAATGATCAATGAGCAGAATTTGGAACAGACTGAAAAAAACACCAAAACTGTTTGCAAACATATCTGTTTCAACATTTCTATATTTTCATCAGCAGTTCAAGTGGTAGCCAATTTAATTAAGTAGATTTTTTTTTTGAGTCTCACTTTAAATGGAACCAAAATGGATAAGTTAAACTTTGCATTCTACATGCTGACTCATATCAAGACATACCATATTGGTAATTTATGCCATTCTGGAAAGTTTTTTGCCCAGCAACAATTTTTTTTTTACTTTTCCCTGTTATATGTATGAGAATATTTCTAGGTCTTTCTGTAAGTCATTTCACTTTGTTTTCCTATAAAAAATATATGACATAGCTGTAGGCAGGAAGTTTTACATAAGTGCTAGAAGTGCACAGTAGTAACAGTTGTTATAGAATTGTAGACTCTTAGAACAATTTTGGTTAGAAAAGAGCCTTAAGATCGTCAAGTCCAATGTTTAACCTAACACTGACAAGTCCAGCACTAAACCATTGTCCCTAAGCACTACATCTTTATCTATTTTAAATGCCTTTGGGGATGGTGACTCAACCACTTCCCTTTCAGCCCGTTCCAATGCCTGACAACTCTTTCAGTGAAGACATTTTTCCTAATATCTATTCTAAACCTCCCATGGCACAATCTAAGGCCATTTCCTCTTCTATCACTTGTTACTTGGGAGAAGAGACCAACCCCCACCTGGCTACAAACTCCTTTCAGATAATTGTAGAGAGCGATAAGGTCTCCTCTTAGCCTCATCTTCTCCAGGCTAAACAACCCCAGTTCCCTCAGCTGCTCCTCACAGTACACGTTCTCCAGGACTTTCACCAGCTTTGCTGCCCATCTCCAGGGCAACCTCAATGTCCTTGTAGTGAGGAGCCCAGAACTGAACACAATATAGAGGTGCAACCTCACCAGTGCCCAGAACTGGGGAACAATCACTTCCTTACTCTGACCACATCATTTCTGATACAGACCAAGATGCTGTTGGTTTTCTCCACCATCTGGCTCATATTCAGCTGGCTCTGTGAATGCTACTTCCCTGTTGAGAATGCTACAGGGAGCAGTGATGGTTACTGAATTTTAAAACGTAGGCAAAGGCACAAGTGGAAAAAAAATTAGTAGGTCTGTTTGCTGCTGCTCAAAAGCACTTGTGATAGCTGCAGAGAAACCTGCCTCTACACTCAGGCTTGTTGGCTAAACAAGGGAGGGAGGAAGCATGGTGTTCTACTAGAATCAAACAGCCCTGGAAAGACCCACCACCTCTCAGAACATGTTGCAAAATGACTGTGGTTAGTGGAGATCATGAGAAGAGAGCTGGAAAATGGTAAAAGTGGAAAGAAATGTCAGCCACATTCAGCTGGTTGCAATAGTAATGAAACCTTCCGCTCATCTTTTTACCCAGGATCTCTCATATTTCCTCAGGATACAAGCTGTCCTCCTAAACACTGCTTGTTTTCTTGGGTACCAGCATAGCATTCCTAGCAGTCATTCCACCCTTCTCAGCTTCCTCAAATGCAGGATCAAACCACAGCTGCTCTTTTTCCCTGTGCTGGTTTGCCCATGAATCTCTTCACACAGATCTTACTCTAGGTCCCCACACCACCAATATTTTTTCTTCATCTGATTCTCCATAGAAAATTCCAGCCTTTTCAATCAGCTGGTGTTACTCTTGGTACTGCTGGCCTTGACCTTATAAACATGAATAGACTAATCCTGGGATGGGCAGGGAACCTGCTTGTGGAAGAGAAAGGGTGGAACAGTGTTGAGGCATAGAAGAAATAAACAAGAGCATTCATTGTAGCAAAACATTAAAGCAGAAATAGCTCCTGGTAACAATAATGAGGATACATAGTTCATATGAAGTTTTTTTTTTTTGATAAAAGCTCAGAATTACCTTGCTGAAAAGGAGAGGGAAAGCAAAGATGTTAATCATTTCCCGACACAGTAGGTAGAAAGGTTGGGTCAGTGTTTAGGTCTTCTAAATCATTGTCCACTGGTCACGCTAGATTGCGTTGGCAATGGCAAATAAAAGAGCTAGACACTAATTGGTGCTTAAGAGAAATTTATCCCCAGGAACTAATTTCACTACCTTTAAACTAAGGGTAATAATAGCCACAGCTCAGCTCTGACATACGTAACAGCATTACACTTAAGAGAGATTCATTTGGCTGGTGTTATGGTGTTAAATGACGTGTGGCCATTGGTAAACAGATGTAAAATTTCCTGCCTTCCAGTTGGAAAATGAAAATGGAGAAATGAAGAGGAAGTTAACAGGATCTTTACTCCTATGCCCTGTATTTCTAAAGTGATGTAAATGTAAGATATATTTAAAATTTGCAAATCACGACACTACATTAATTGGAAGAAAAATGGGCATGGTGAATCTACTGTATAGTGACAAAATTTAATATCAGACAGCACTTTCAACACCAATACAAACCTCAGAAATTTCACTTAACATATGGTCTCAATATAAGCCCTGTGAAAAAAGGGGAAAAAAATGAGTACATATGTCAACTACCTTGTAAATAAGTTAAAACTCCTCATTTAAAAATAAGCTGAGAAAAATTAAGAGTAAGGTGATTACAAAAGTCCTTTTTTTAAAATCTAGTGGCACTTATGCCTATTTCTCAGAAGGATGAGAAGCCAGGAATTTTAATTCTGTTTTAGCTCTTTCTCTCCCCACTAATTTGGCCTGAAGTACACAATGGATATAAAGTGTGCCAGAGTTTCTCTAGTATAACGACTCTAAAGGAAGTTTTTATAGTGCCAAAATGAGAAAATGCAAGGAGGTAAGAGCTCAAAACCTGAAGTTCCCATAGGAAGGAGACTACAATTTGCGAATACTTTTGTTGAAAGTTAATTCAATGTTAATTCAATAAACAAATTGCACCAGAAATACTCTGACTTTGTGGCAACATTTTTTCCCGAATATAAATTCTCTCAGCAGACACAACTACATCCAACATATGGAGTTCAGATGCTAAAACCTATATACAGACAATATCAGATTGTTTTCATAATGGAAAATTACAGCAGAACAAGCCATTTTATGTGGTATTTTTAGAATAATTGTTAGAATAATTGAATACAAGCAGGCAGTGGGAGGCCTCTTTGAGGCCTCTATAGGATTTCACTTGTTGTACCTGCTTTCCAGTTTTGCAAGAAACATATGTGAATAAGTTTCAGCATATGCAGAGTCAGCTATGAACCAATGGAACAGGAAAAACAAATAGCCTTGATTGTGACTACATCGGTAGACTTTGTCAAGTGTGGAACTTTTATTCCCACTTCTTCACTTCTTGGATGAATAGAGATATTTTCAGAAAAAAAATCCCAATTGTTCCCATTGAGGAAAGAAAAAGATTAAATAAGAATCAAGGAGCTTATCCATACTTAGCATTTTTACTGTGTTCATAGAAATATAAGCACTCTAATTTGTCAGGCAGAAGAAGTGAAGGTTGTGTTGAAAAAGGAGTATTTTTCTCCTGATCCGTTCTTTGTTCTTCCCCTAAAAGGTTTTCTGAGCAAAGTTAAAATAAGATGTAAGAAGGCAAAAGCAGGTCCAGATTTATCTAATGAATCTGCAAAAGAAAAGGACCCTATTATTTGCTAATTATAGTGTAATAGAAAAAAATGTTTAAGGTAGCTGAGGAGTCCATGCCCCCAAAACCTTCCAAATTAAAATGAATGCTGTGACCTCACTAAACAAATACGAGGGTAAACGCATTTTGTGCTGTTGGCTTATGTTTTAAGCAGCTGATCTTGAGTCTGTGGGCTGTACAGGCTATAATAGAGATATAATACTGACAGTTTATCTACCGAAAAAAGCTTTGTATAAGTCTCCATTAAACCTATGCAAATGCAATTTGCAGTGAATAATTCAACTGCTCCCCCCCACCTTTTTCAAAAAAGAAGTGCATTAGTGAAGTCACTAAATACTTCCAGTGTTATTGACAGCATTTTTAGAAAACAAGATTGGCTGTATATTTTGCTGCAAAATTTCACTATAACCAGATGCTCTTTTGGGACCAGAGTCTTGCTGACTGGCAGAAGAAGCATCTGGCCAGCTGTCAGGATTGATTGGCTGGGTAGAAACTGGCAGCCTTAACAGAACAGAGGAAGGCTGCCATTACACTAAGCAGTACCCCCTCCAATTCCAGTAGTTGGGAGCATGACCAAATACCCTTGACACCTGATGAAAAAGAGCTGATACAATGCTTGGTTCCTGCATTAGCTAAAAAAGATGTCATACACTTGCACTAGCACAGCATTGTCAGCACTCTACGGAGATACTGCAGGAATAAAATGTGGAAACTTGAGAAGCACACTGAGAGAAAAAAAAAAACAAAACTGCACTCCCTCCTTAATCCTTTTCACTCTGTTCTCTGCATAAACCTTCACATGTTTTATTCTGTGTCTATTAATGAATTTGCAGTGTCCTCATAAGCCATTCTTTTGGAATTTTGTGGACTTCACTTAAAGTATGTGAATCCTCACAGGACAGAAAGCCCAGACTCTAAAGAGAAAACAGGCTGGAAGAAGTCTTTCTGCTGCCTTCTGTGAGAACTGTCAGGAGCTGCAGTTAGCTGGCATATGAGAGACTCCGTGGCAGTTTTTATATTCCAATTGTGTGTTGTCAGCTCATGCTGACATTAACCAGACTACAAGGTGAGAAGATGGAAGGGAAGAGGGGGAAGAAGAACATATCTTATAATACCTCTGTCTGTCATCTTATTCAGCTTCTTCTTTCTGCACTTGCAGGACACTCTATACTCTGGTATTGAGAACACCTGTGCAAATATATGGCTAGTTCTTCTGTAAGACTATAGTATGTTGAGGGGTTTTTAAAGAGAGAACAGCAGGGATGTAAAGTATCACCAAATTATCTTTCAGAAATCTAACGCTACAGTCCAAGCTAAAGTGGACTATTTCATGCTTATCCAGATTTCATCCTGTCTCAGAGCCAACAGCAGCATAATAACCTCATTGAGAGCATGTGCTAAAGTGCAAGACTGTAAACTTCCTCTCGTCCTGCAGGAAGAGAGTACTACTCTTTCAGTAGAAAAACAACATTTTTTTTTCTGAGTAATGGAACCTGGAGGACATTAAATTCCTTATGGAACAAGCAGAATTTTAATACTCCTGGAAAACTTAGATAAATAAGAAACTTGGGTAAAGAACAGGATTTTCCCCTCTAGACAGCTAGTTTATATCTTAAAAAAAATAGATAGCTTTCAAACCATTGATGTTTCATGGTAGAACTATTTCCCTACTGCTATGTGTACAGACTCTTTTAACTTTAATAGAGGTATCTGTGTTATGCAAACAACCGTACAGTCCCACACATCTCCACTGAAAGTGTAAATAGCACACTAGTATTTTCCTTTGCTGCTGTTGAATATTGCTTTTCATTAGAACAGCCTGGACTGTTCTAAAAACTCTTCCTTTACACATGTACATGCATCATTCTTTGACAGTCCTGCTGGAACAAGTGTTTAAAAAATCATCAAGGAAGGAGGTAAAGCAGACAGCATCCTTGAGGTCATGCTAGTAGAGACAGTGTGCCTTGCTGATTCCACTGCCAATGTCATAAAGACTTGGTGTTTTCCATGGCTAAGCTTGCAAGTGCTTAGATACTATTCAAAACCTCATTACTTTTTTTTTTATTGGTATTAAAAAGTCAAAGAAAAATTACTTCTGTCTTGTTTACTGCCATCTCTTTCTATGCTTTTTTACTGTAGCTGCTAAAATGCTCATGGCAGGAAGCTATGATTTTTTTCTAGGGCAGTACACAATGTAAGATTGTATTGATTCTGCTATGTATCATAATTTATGTGAAAAGTATGAATTAAAGACTTCCCCAGACTGACAAAATTCAGTATTATCTTGATTGGGTGGTACCTCTGAGCTTTGTCTCAAAAAAAGTGATTAGTAATACATGTTCAGATTACCTCAAACTGAGTTTTCAGTACTCCTTCTTGGAACTTAAAAAAAAATCAGGTTGGAGGGGACCTCTGGAGGTGATCAGGTCCAAACCCACTGTTCAAGCAGGGTGACCTAAAGCAGATTATCTAGGACTGTATCCAGACAGCTTTTGAATATATCCAAGGATGAAGACTCCACAACCTTCCTGGGCAGCCTGTGCCAGTCCTCAGCCACTTTCACAGTCAAGAAGTGTTTTTTGATGTTCAGAGACAAACTCTTGTTCTGTCCTTTTTGCACCCTCCCTTTAGTTTTTTATGTGCATTGATGATATCTCCCTGAGCCCTTTCTCTCGAATAAATCGTCCCACTCTCTCAGCCTTTCCTCAAATATTAAGTGTTTCTGACCTTGAACCACTTCTGTGGCCCTTTGCTGCAGTCTCTTTAGTATGTCTGTGTCTCTCTTGTGTTTGGTATCCCAGAGCTGGACACAACACTCCAGATACAGCCTCACCAGTGCTGAGTAAAGGAAAAGGATGACCTCCCTAGATCTCCTGCCAATGTTTCTAATGCAGCCCAGCATACCTTGTGCCTTCCTTGCAATGACACATTGCTGGCTCATGTTTAAAGTGATGTCCACCAGCACCCCCAGGTTCTTTTCTGCCAAGCTGCTTTCCAGCTGGTTGCCAGAACTTACTGGTGCCTGGGGTTGTCCCTCTCCAGGTGCAGGACTTTGTACTTCCCCTTGTTCCTGCTGGCTCATTTTTCCAGCCTTTCAAAGTCCCTCTGATTGGCAGCACGACCCTCTGGAATATCAGCCATTTGACATCTGCAGTCTCTCCCATCACCCAGATTATCTTTATTATCTTCAAATACAACATGCTATATGTTTGAAAAGCACCCTCACGGGTTTATTGCATTTGTTATCATTCTTGCATTGTTGTCTGCAAACATGAGGATCAAGTGTAATATATAGCCCATATGAAAAGCTCATTAGGTTTTGAGGAGGTAGTCATATTTAGAATATTACAATTATTACCAAAATGTAATATATGAATTTTAAAAATACAGATAAATGACTTGAAGGTTGACAGAAAAACAAACAAACTTATCAAGCAAAATTACATAGCATCTAGGTGTTCTCTAATCTGCTACTGGTCTCAGGTTTTACAGAACAAAATGAAGGTATTGAAAAAGACAGACTACTATGACCTATCTTTTCTAGAGTGGATTCTATTGAGCAAAGAATAAAGTGCCTGTTCACACCCTCTTAATGGATTTAAACCATTGGATCAATAGCAAAGGACAAAACTAAACCACTTAAGAAGGTATTGCATTAATAAAATCCCTTGCACCTGTCTCTGTAAAAGAGGATAAACAGAGCAGAGTTTCAAGGGGTGATTAAGAGAGCATCAGGTTGCAGTGAAAGGCTTAAAAGGGACAAATTAGCCTTTGCTGTACATGGAGATAAGGCAATGGGCTGCAAGGCCAAGCTACACATTACAAGCTTTTACAGGCAGATTAAAAGTGTTTGGGTTTTTTAAAGATGCCATGGGGATATCATATGACAAAATATCTCAAGGCTGTTTATATAACTAATAAAAAAGATGGTAAACTGCTGTGCTGGATCTATCCTTAGGGCTGTTTGTTGATCTTATTTATTGCAGACAGAATTATACTTGATACATAGCTGTTCTTGTATTCATTCTGTAGAATGCCTACTGGGACATGTGGGGAAAAACGTGAAGGTTCAGTATGATTTTATTGCATTTTAATAATAAAATGTACTAGTTGTAATATTTTTATGAGCTTGTTAGTTTATAAATATGATCCACCCATTCTCAAGCCTCAGTGACTGAATCCCTTATGCTTATGCCCTTCTCATTCTTACTTATTCTCAGATAGTGGTTGTCTTCTGTTTCACAGAACTCTGGACCAAGGAGGACTTTCCATCACCCAGCCTCACTTCCTGCAGGTGGTTATCCCCACATATTCTCTCATGTTGTCCTGACTGACTAACTTCCTGTGCTTACAACAAGCAAGTGCTGAAGAAGGTCTGGCTGAGTATGTCTACCACCAAAGCTTGCTAGATAACTCCAGAATAGGAGGTCTTTGTAAGTATTTAAAGGTGGTTATAAAAGAGAATCAGAAAGTGGCAGTAAATGGAAAATTTTCACTGTAGATGGAGGTCATCATCAAAGTTCCATAAAAGTTTGTGCTAGGCCCCATGTCATTCAATGTGTTCATAAATGACCTAGAAAAGAGGTGAAAAGCAAAGTGAAAACATTGCTGAGAATACTTAGCCATCTGAAGTAGCAAAGGCCTGGACCAACTACAAAGGATCCACCAAAGAATGTTATTGGAATGGGAAAGAAACTAGCTGAAAAAAGTGCAGTGTAAATAAATATGAAGTGGTCTTCATTGCAAGAAGCCATCTTCCACTCTAAACTCCAAGTCAACCACTATCAATCAGAGGAAAGATCTGGAAGTTATAAGAGAGAAAATAATAAAGATATTAGGTGAATGTCAGCAGCAATAATTCCTGAATTATTAGAAATTAAGCAGCATAAAATAGAGAATGTAATTTTAAAGCTGTATAAATAATTTTGCTTACTATATGTGGTTAGCTCCCCAGGGGAAAAAAAAAAAAAAAAAAAAAAAAAAAAAAAAAAAAAAAAAAA
>JAAWXA010000003.1:32476977-32515363 GCA_038090715.1 Florisuga fusca
ACTGGATAAGGTTAAGAGAAGGGAAACAGAATATGAAAAGTCTGCAACAATGTCTGTAGAATAAATAACTAGACTGAGACTCTTCTCCTTGAAAAAGAAATGACTGAGGGGGAAATGATAGAGCATGTAGAGAATTGATCTATTGTTCTCTGCCCCTTGAAAGCAAAGTAACTAGTAGGCATCAAATGAAGCTGTCAACTGTCAGGTTCAAAATACAGTTACAGATAGACTGTGCATCACCTTGACACAGTGTTGTGGATGATAAAAATAAAACGGACTCATAGGAAGACTAGACAAATTCATTTCAGAAAAATCCATACAAACCATTTCTCCTCAGGTAGTCGTGTAGGCTAGAGAAAATATTACCATATGCTGCTGTGGTTTTAGTTACTGTTGGAAACAAGATCTTGTTCTAGCTTAACCTTTGGTTAATCTTGTTTAATCCTACTGTCAATTGCCCCAGTGATGCCAAAATCTACAAAATCAAGATAGCTACCAGAATGAAGAATGAAGACAATGAAGGCATTTACTGAAAATAAAACAATAAAACTCATATTTTCCTTATGAACTATTTTCAGTGAAGTGTTTCAGCTAGGGTTATCTTAAAATCTCTTTATTCCTATAGGATTGCTTTAAGGATGAAAGTTTGTGATCTAATGCAGGTAATTTCTACAACCCTGCCAAATTTTTCAGTCAGCTACATTGTGTTGTAGGAATCGGGGAGATTAATGATAGAATAGTATCCAAAGAAATCTGACATCGTCTGACTTCAGGTGTGGGATACTATAATCCTAGAAAAATTACTGGATGGCANAAAAAAAAAAAAAAAAAAAAAAAAAAAAAAAAAAAAAAAAGATATGGAGGGACTGGATAAGGTTAAGAGAAGGGAAACAGAATATGAAAAGTCTGCAACAATGTCTGTAGAATAAATAACTAGACTGAGACTCTTCTCCTTGAAAAAGAAATGACTGAGGGGGAAATGATAGAGCATGTAGAGAATTGATCTATTGTTCTCTGCCCCTTGAAAGCAAAGTAACTAGTAGGCATCAAATGAAGCTGTCAACTGTCAGGTTCAAAATACAGTTACAGATAGACTGTGCATCACCTTGACACAGTGTTGTGGATGATAAAAATAAAACGGACTCATAGGAAGACTAGACAAATTCATTTCAGAAAAATCCATACAAACCATTTCTCCTCAGGTAGTCGTGTAGGCTAGAGAAAATATTACCATATGCTGCTGTGGTTTTAGTTACTGTTGGAAACAAGATCTTGTTCTAGCTTAACCTTTGGTTAATCTTGTTTAATCCTACTGTCAATTGCCCCAGTGATGCCAAAATCTACAAAATCAAGATAGCTACCAGAATGAAGAATGAAGACAATGAAGGCATTTACTGAAAATAAAACAATAAAACTCATATTTTCCTTATGAACTATTTTCAGTGAAGTGTTTCAGCTAGGGTTATCTTAAAATCTCTTTATTCCTATAGGATTGCTTTAAGGATGAAAGTTTGTGATCTAATGTAGGTAATTTCTACAACCCTGCCAAATTTTTCAGTCAGCTACATTGTGTTGTAGGAATCGGGGAGATTAATGATAGAATAGTATCCAAAGAAATCTGACATCGTCTGACTTCAGGTGTGGGATACTATAATCCTAGAAAAATTACTGGATGGCAAGCAGTGGCCATGAAACTCAAGGTACTCTAAAGTGAAGATGTTTATATGTGAGCTGTGCTTGCCATATATTACCATTGTTGTCAATAGACACTCAATGAATACCTCCATGAGGAGTAAGGGAAAGATTCAATCACTGTGGGTTTTCTTCAGATACATAAGTAAAAGCATCTCATGCCATTTGAATCTCCCAAAAGCATTTTCTTGGAGATGACAGATATTATATGAGACTTAGAGCAGAACTGAATTCTTCTAAACACATAGCTAGAGGCCTAACAGCATGCATGAAAGCATCTCAAATGCTTAAGCAACTTGTTCATGTCCTGTTTCCCTGAGGATGAGGTGATCAGTCTCTACAAACTATCAACAATATCATCTATATTTTCATTCATGAAGAATAGCATAGCATAGCATAGCATAGCATAGCATGGCACAGTTTAGAATAGCTACATCTGGAACCTACAATGATCACCTAATCCAAATGTCTGGACTACTTTGGGGATGACCAAAGCATGTTAAGAACATTGTCCAAAAGCCACTGCCAGGCCTGGGGCATTAACCAGCTCTCTAGGAAGCCTGTTCCAGGGCTTGAACACCCTCTCAGTAAAGAAATACTACCTAACATCCAGTCTAAGCCTTCCCAAGTGCAGCTTTGAATCATTCCCATGTGTCCTATCACTGGATCCTGGGGAAAAGAGCTCAGCACCTCCCTGTCCACTGCCCCTCCTCAGGAAGCTGTAGAGAGCAATGAGGTCACCCCTCAGCTTCCTTTTCTCCAAGCTAGACAAACCCTAAGTTCTCAGAGGACATTCAAACCCCTCCTTTCACCACCTTCATTTCCCCTCTCTGGATGCACTTGAGCACTTTCACATCCTTCTTAAAACGTGGGGCCCAGAACTGCACACGATACACCAAGTGAGGCTGCATGAGGGTTGAATACAGTGGGATAATCTCTTTTGACTGGCTGCTCGTGCTGTGTGTGATGCACCCCAGGATGGGGTTTGCCCTCCTGGCTCCCATGCACAAAGCTGACTCGTGTTGAGCCTCCTGCTGACCAGCACCCCCAGATCCCTTTCTGCAGGGCTGCTCTCCAGCCACTGCTCTCCCAATTTATACTTTTGCTCCATCTTTCTTCACCTGAGGTACACAATCGGTCATTTCAAGTTCTTAAATTACATCCCATTAATGATTTCACAATTGTTCAACCTATCTAGGGCTTTTGGTGAAACCTCTTGTCCCCCAAGAAAGGCAACAGCACTTCCCAGCTTCGTATCAGCAGCAAACTTGCTAATGGTGAATTCAATTCCTGCATCCAAATCATTGACGAATATATTGAACAGGACTGGCCCTAGAATTAAACCCTGATAAACACTGCTGTTGACAGGTCACCAGCCAAATGTAGCCCCAGTCACTATAATCCTTTGAGATCTGCCCTTCAGTCAGACATGCAAACATTTGAAAATAAATATAAAAATAGACAAAAGCTTAACTATCATTTCAAACTTCTGTACACTTATGGTAGTCACAAAATTCCACTTTGACAATGTAAAATGTATTTTCATGTTTCAAAATTCATTGCAAAGTCTTTAAATATATTTAAAAATTACAAGTAATGAAAATGGCATTTTCTGAAAATGAAGTAAGGAGAGTTGTAGTGATAGCTGGCAGGTTAATAAACCATAACACATTCAAAATGAAATAAAGACAGATAAAAAAGCCATCTGATAGTTCAGTAAGCCATTTATAATGAAATATACATCTTTTAAATAAAGAGAATGCATTAGCTGTAGTTAATATGTTAAAATTATTCCTCTCTGTAAATTTGTTATAAGTTATGCATGTTTATAAATGAATTAAATTTTCATAAGTCGTTGACAGACAATCCTTTAAGAGAATGAGAAATGTATTTCTGTTTTAAGTCTATTATCTTCTGCAGTTAAAGCAAGATTGTTTCATGTATAATATTTTAAAATGGCACAGTTATTTGGAACTAATGCTTCTTATTTTAAAAATCTAAAGAATTTGAAACTAAGAACACCTTTTTGAGCTATTTATAATAGGGAAGATAATGCAGTTGTGATTTGAAAACTAATAATTCTTCTGTCATAATTTTCATGGTATGGATCCAGTTTTCCACTTCTGAAGGATAGATAGAATGATGATAAATTTAGACATTCTGATCTCAAGATACTATGGAATATCTCCGATTGCCTGTAAAAATACAGTGTTTGCAATGGTCTTTATTTTAACATAACATCTTCCCTTCCAGAGTTATAAACCCACAATATTTGTAAATCCACCTTGAGAACCTTGGAAAATTATAGAAATATGGAATAGAGCACAGCTTTTTAGGTAACTTTATTGAATACACCACCAAGTTCCTATCTCTTTTAATGATGCTTTGTAATTTATGGATTTTATTATTCTTTACTATGGATATTGTATAGTAGTAGGACTGAAAAAGTGTGTCATTGGTCATGGTGGATGAAGAATTTCAGGAACTGGATGCTACCAAATACTTCTTTCTGGAGTCCCTTTTATGCTGTCTCTGGGACTGTGAGATAAAGGTCACAATAAGGCAAACATGGACAAAAAAAAGAGGAATCACACAAATGTAAATTTTTTTTTAAGTGCTGGTAGTTTCAGCTGTGTTCTTTGTTAAACTGGCACAACCTAGACCTGATATATTACTGGCATTGTATATTTAAATAATTTTTAATAACAGGATTTACTTGTAGGATCAGTACCTTTTGTGTTATGCACATCTGTTTTCTTTTAATACAATGAACCTCTGGTCTTGTTTTCCATGTAACCAGTCAATCTTTATCTTCCTGATTTTCTTCTTCCTTCCTCAAAGGCCACTGAAAAAAATGCAGGGGGTTCATAATTTTCCTGTTGCCTTCTGAAAAGTGCACGGGGACTGACACTAGTATTTATCTTCTCTAATATATTGAATAATTAGGGAAGTAACTATTTTTTCAACCTTCCCTCAGAAGAAGACTGAAAATTAAATGACAGCAAAGACATACCCAAAAATTTTATTGCCAGGTTCAACAGTACAACATTTGCATAAGAACTTATCATTTATTTTCACTATGACAACAATTTCAGAAAATAATTCCACACTTTTTTATCTCTTTAGACAGCTTGGACTGGCTATGTATCTCTGAGTTATGAATAATGGGGTTTTTACTTACATTGCTCTTTTCAACAGTAAGATATAATAAATGCCAAAAATGCAGATTTGTCTTAGCCAGGTCTGTCACTACTTGAATCCTAGAGAAGGAGGGGAATTCATGTTATTTTGTAGTTTCTTAATTATGCCATAATTTCATACTGAACTCCTGTAGCATCAAGCACTGCTGTGATTACATTACAGCTCTTTTATGGTATCTGTGTAGTGGAAGTCAGTTAAAAAAAAACAAACAAAGCCTACGTCTTTCATATCAAGTGATTCTTTTTTAGGGAAGGAAGCATTTGAAAAGTTTAGACTGACTGAGCTTCTCTATAGTGCAGATGATAAGGAATTATTTGCAGCATGAGCAGGCTATTAATTTCTAAGGAGTGTATGTACAATTATGAGACTTAGAGTAAAAAAGGAGATGCTAAGAAAACTGTGAAGAGTGGGATTCACCTCAGCCTCAAAATATATATTAGAGATATATGTAATTGACCTCTGTATATGAATTAATTGTTTTGATTCCAGTGAAGAAACACAGCTGGTCACAATTCATACCATAATAAGATAATGCAGTCTCTTGACATGTAGGCTAGATGATGTGAATCCCATCCATCCAGTCCCATTAAAAATTTCTCATGGTCAATGCATCTAGTTTAAGAGGAAGACAAGTGAATGTGTATAATAAGTAAGCAAATCAGTAAGTAAGATAAGAAGATAACCTAAATTACTCTCAGGAACATTCTCTACATGCCTCAGCATGTTTGGAAGTGTGCAAGTTGGCAGCTTAATCTTTTGAGGAGCAGGCAAACAATTAAATTATATGGACAATCACTGGGCAGTGCCTGAGCCTGTTCTCTGGCCCTCCTTTATGCCATGGTGAAGACATAGCTAAAGATTCCTCCAGTCTAGAACTAGATACCTTAGCATGCCCAAAACATGCTAACTGACAAAACAACAGTTTTTGAAGTTAGAACACTGCCTGGATCTACTGACGCGTCCTTTCTTACAGTGCAACAAATTACAGCTAAGACCAGTGTAGACTAACCTGTGCCCCACCTCCAGAGTATGAACCATTCCCTGAAGCCAATGCAAAATTCCCTTCATAATGTCCCATTACTTGGATTTACATGGTAGTATAGAGGAAGAGAGTTTAAAAGATCTCCATACTTTTTCTATAATGGATTAATTCTTGATTATTTGGGGTACAGATCAGGATGATCATAGACTGCCATCAGTGAAAAATACAATTACAACACGCAGAGAGATTCAGTCTGGTCCTGTCTGCCACCTCCCAAACAGAGTTACAAGGGATAAAAACCTTGTAGGAAAGGAAAATTTCCTAGGGGAAATGTTATATTTTTTCCTGACCTGGTAAAGAAGAAAGTATGGCACTGCACAGCCTGGCCAATATATGTGTTAGAGAGAGAAAACAGAGTTTTTTATTTCATGATGCAGGATGCACTTATGCCAATGGCTCCTTTTTGGCAGTTAAATTCTCTTATTGTTAGCAAAGTGAACTTTCATTTTAGGAATTGACTCAGTCTAAATACAGATGTTTGAATAACATTGTCCTAACTCATTCTTTTGGATGCTTCTGATACAAATCCAGTTCATTCCATTTCATTGACCTTATTTTGATACTTACTTCCCTTACTTGCACATTAAAAAGAAACCAGTTATGTATTCAGAAAATGTTAATGACTAAATGATATTTCTATTTGCTCAATTCTGAAAAGTAGATAAAGAAGAAATAGCGCTAGAGATAATTACCAAATTTCAATATTTATAGAAACTAGGCACTTGTGTAGATAATAAGACAATCTCAATGTGCTTTGATGATGATGAAGTGCCAGTTTTCTGTAAATATTGAAATAAGCTAATTATCACTTGAACTATTCATTATTTATCTGGTTTCAAATCACAATGAATACAGTAAAATTGCCATTTTTTAATAGCAATGAGAAGCTAAAAATAAGTATTGTATTAACCTTTTATATGCTTTTTGTTTGGAAGTATCTAGGAAAGTATTTTACAAAATGTAATGAGATAAATGTTACATGCAGAAGCAAGGACAAATTTACCAACTTATTCTCAAAGTTAAGATAGCAGGCTTCCTACAAAATGAGCTATCCCATAACTATTTAATCTCTGATCATGCAAACATTGACATCCAAGGATAAATCTGTTTGCCATCTATGTGCATAAGTCTAAGTAAATAAGAGCAGAGGACATGTCCTGAGTCAGAATTCTGCATTTTACATGCCTGCAACACCAACTGCCTTTGTTGTCTCTGCTAATTTGATGAGAAGGCTGTTTCAGAACTTGCTTGTTCTGATAGGAATCTTCTAATTTACCATCAAATTAATCCTGAGTAGTTGATAAATATTTGTTCTTGCACAGGTGTTGCTAGGGGCATTTGCAAAAAAAAAGGTGTTGGCTTGTGCTGTGCAAGAACTATATATTTGTTGTGTTCTTTATATTGGTTTGAAACAAGAATACTCAAATACAGTATACTTTTCATTGAAACTAACACACTAAAGCAAACTCAAGTTGTATTATCAGGATTTCTGATAATGCATTCAGTAACAGAGAACTGCATGTCAATGAAAGTTGATAAAAGCTTGGAAATATAGGGACAAGACAGGCATTGAAATGCAACTTAGCACACACAAAATATTTCACTTATGATAAAGTGATGTCTACAAAACACTACACTGTGTAGAATTTCAGTGTCTGAGTGTACTGCACTCGAAATTATATGGTGTTTGGTTTTTCAGTCTTAAATCCAATGGTATATTTTGACCAAAGGCTAGAGGAAGGGAAATATCACTTTCCACTTTCAAGAAGGTCAAGGAGGAGAACTCAGAGAACTGCAGTATGGGTAGACTTACCTTTGCCCTTGAGAAACTGATGGAGAAGTTAATCCTGGAAACAATTTCCAGGTGCATTAAGAACAGAAAAATCATCAGGAGTAATCACCATGGATTCACCAAAAGGAGGTAAGGATTCACAAACTCAATAAATTTGGTCCTGGGTATCAATTTCTAGGTGGCCCTGCTTGAGCAGATGGGTTGGTCCAAGTGACCTCCAGCGCTTTCTAACCTCAACCATTCTGTGACTCTGTTTCTGTGAGTTTTAAGCAAGCAAGTGAAATAGTGTGCTGTGATACCACAAAAATAGCAAAATATCATCTGATATCTCTCCATCTTTGAAAAAAAAAAGATGTCAGTCTCTCAAAATATGTTTGTTCAGAGCTAAATTTGCAATGAGAGGGAGTGGTTTAGAGGAAGTTTTTTGGATATGAGCTCTTTTGGTTTCTGGCTAAGCAGGGCAACAGTTTTGATGATAGGGGTGGGATTTATGCATCTTGAACATGGGCATCTAACCTCATGGTACTCAAAACATCTGCCCAAAGCTGGCAGGTGTGACACAGGTCTTATGGCAGGGCCAAACTGCTGAAAATGCAGCTAGAGACCAGACCCACAAATTCTAAAAAACCTGAATTAATTTAAGTAAATGTGTCCTCTAGACCAGATAGACATCACCTGTTATTTACAGCTATGACACTGGCTCCCACAGCATTCTCCTGAAAAAGCTGTCAGCCCACAGCTTGGACAGGAGCACCCTGTGCTGGGTTAGGAACTGGCTGGAGGGCCGGGCCCAGAGAGTGGTGCTGAACGGGGCTGCATCCAGTTGGCGGCCAGTCACTAGTGGTGTCCCCCAGGGATCAGTGTTGGGCCCAGTTCTGTTTAATATCTTTATTGATGATTTAGACGAGAGGATTGAGTCCATCATCAGCAAATTTGCAGATGACACTAAGCTGGGGGGGAGTGTGGATCAGCTGGAAGGCAGGAGGGCTCTGCAGAGGGACCTGGACAGACTGGAGAGTTGGGCTGATTCCAATGGGATGAGGTTCAACACGGCCAAGTGCTGGGTCCTGCACTTTGGCCACAACCCCATGGGGAGCTCCAGGATGGCCCAGGTGACCAAGAAGGCCAATGGCATCCTGGCCTGTATCAGGAACAGCGTGGCCAGCAGGTTCAGGGAAGTGATTCTGCCCCTGTACTCAGCCCTGGTGAGGCCACACCTCGAGTACTGTGTCCAGTTCTGGGCCCCTCAGTTTAGGAAGGATACTGAGGTCCTGGAGCAGGTCCAAAGGAGGGCAACCAGGCTGGTGAAGGGACTCGAGCACAGATCCTATGAGGAGAGGCTGAGGGAGCTGGGGCTGTTCAGCCTGGAGAAGAGGAGGCTCAGGGGAGACCTCATCACTCTCTACAACTCCCTGAAAGGAGGGTGTAGCCAGGGGGGGGTTGGTCCCTTCTCCCAGGCACCTCTCAGCAAGACAAGAGGGCATGGTCTTAAGTTGTGCCAGGGGAAGTTTAGGTTGGATATTAGAAAGAATTTCTTTACGGAGAGGGTGATCAGGCATTGGAATAGGCTGCCCAGGGAAGTAGTGGATTCTCCGTCCCTGGAGACATTTAAAAAAAGACTGGATGTGGCACTCAGTGCCATGGTCTGGTAACCACAGTGGTACTCGATCAAGGGTTGGACTTGATGATCTCTGAGGTCCCTTTCAACCCAGCCAATTCTATGATTCTATGAAAGAGATCAAATGTGTGTATACCTCAGGCTACAGTTAGCAGGGTTTTCTGCTTTTAGTTTTGTTAGACGTACATGATACAGAAATAATGTTATTATATGCAAGTGGTAGCAGCTTGAATACAATATAGAATACAAAAATAACTATCACATCTTCAATTTTTAAGATACTGAGATCTTCAATCTTATTATGATGTGTTCCATTTTTATTTTGTTTATATAATAATTGCAAGATTTTTTAATAGATACTGGGAGATAAAAATTATTAGTTAGTTAAGAAACCTGTGGGATGGTGTGCAAAATTGTGTCTATAAAGCAATTTCCACTTAAAAAAAAAAATTTTCTCTGGACTTCCAGTTTTTCTAAGGGTATGTGACATCTTCATAGTTTTTCCATTCAGACTGTGGCATATATGTGCTGTGGCTCACAGGGACTCTTGCATTAGTTTGCACATTTGTGTGTGAGAGTGACAATACGGATTAAAATGTGAGTGTCCTATGGTAATAACCATTTGTCAACTAAGTATCAGCATTAACTCTGCAATGGTGCAAATTGGAAGTAGCTCTTACTCGTGTTTAAATGGTTAAAATCCTGTCTCCAAAAGGGCTGCCTGAATCCGGGATTTGTGCCAGATCCTACCAACTTCAGACAAGGACCATAACTGTTCATACTATATTTGGAGCACTATAGTTTGCTCCAATGTGTGTCTTATTAAAGCACAAATAAAGCATACCATGTATCCACAGACTCAGGGTAATTTTTTAACAGCATCTTGGTTTTAAGTACAATATGAGAAATAACAGCTTTTGTATAGGTATAAATCACTGCATTAAAGCAGGAAGGTAGCACTATGACTTGTCTTACCTGTGCTTCTTTCATTTGTTATTAAAACAAAATTTGATTTTGTAATATGCCTGCATTTATTGCAAGCCTTTGGGATTCCTACCTGCTTTTCAAACTCAAACAATGCAAGGCTTAGGAGTCCATGGACTAGTATCATACTGTGACTTGGGAGTTTGCATAACACTGAGCAGAAAGGATTTTTTTCACAGAGTATCCCCAAGATATGCATTATTTAGATGGACCCAAGCTGCTAATTTTACCTCATTGCTATTTGCCAGATGTGTACTTGACCTTTTGAGTTTGTACATGTGTATACGCTATGTTCAAAAATATGAATTTTCTAAGGAAGTAACAGAGGCCAAAAAAATAGGAAGTTTCTCATCTCACTCATGGGGATCAGCAAATTTTTCTGGCACAGTTTCATCCTTTCAACATTAACAACTTTAGATACCACCAAACACATTGGCCTAAGAAGTGAAAGGGCCCATCTCTCTTCTCTGTTCCTACCTGAAGGCACTTAGTAGAATAAGGTAGTTTCAATGTGCACGATTTGATGGAGCTGACTGAGCAAGCAGTCTTGCAACAGGCAGACTTTAGAAGAGATATGATCTGTAAATTAAAAAGAGTTATTTTTCTCTCAGTAGTAACATCTATCTCTGAAAATTAAAGCATCAATAGCTACAGATAATCAAACCTTAAATCAATTTTTCCGCATCTAATTTAACGCAACAGAAATTTTGTAAGGATTATATCCTATAATTTAATGTAAGAATACTTACTGATTTGTCAAGCTTGATTTTTACTTTTAAGTTCCATGCATGATAAAGAATCAGAATTTTTCTTATTTCTTACTTCACTGAAGACACATGAGTTTGAATAGCTTGTGTCTTAGCTTGACTGTTTTCTTCTGGCCAATAACTCTCTGAATCAACAGGCGTGCGTATATCTTTACTGAGGATTAAAAATCAGTCCCACTGAATCAAGTGATTTATTCTCCATGTCCTGCCCTTTAGTCTATGCATACTGTGGCAGTTAGTGATCACATTACCTGCCTATTCAGACCATGATGACTAAATAGAGAGTATAATCCCTACAAAAGGGAGTGTAAGGATTTCTGAAGTAGTTGCATAGGTTTTCCAGGACTTTTGTTGCAAACCTTCAAGCTGACTTTTAAAACTGGTTAGAAAAAACAGAAAGGCAATTTGTGGATTCTTACAGGTAAAGAGCCTAGCAAATGACAAACAACAAAAAAAAAAACAAAAAAAAACAACCAAACCAAACAACAGTTGTTTATAAAGATGGAGGAGAAATTAGTAAAAAAACATTAAGCTAAGTGAGTTAAGGTAGAAATGAATGGTATGGTAAAGGGATCAAAAATATTTCTGCTGTTAATATTAAAAAATGAAGAAGAGTGGAGTTCTCTGTGTCTTGACAGATCTTGTGAGGCCAAAGGCAGCCAAAATCTAGTTTGGAAAGTTAGATACATGGCCAAGAAGTTGCACCCAAAACGATTCCTTTAGAAAATGCATGTACATAAAGAAGGATCAATAGAGACGTATAACTCATTTTCTGATCTGGTGCTTGTGGTAGTCTGTTTAGCACCTCTAGTAAAATTCTAATTATGAATAAAATTAATCCAAGACTGGGTTCAGTTGCCTAAGAATAGATTTGGAATGACATTTTAGTTGCCCTGGGGTGTCCACATGGCTTCCAGCTGTGTCTCTGGAAGGACATAAAAGGAAAGTTCATAGCCACCACAGGGGAACATTAAAATGAAAATTGCCTATTTTCAAGCTTATATAGCATTATTTTATGTTTTAAAAAAGAAACCAAATACCAGGAGGTTCTAAAATACACAGACATCTATGATCTTTTGATTGTGTGAAACATATTCTATTTCTACGTCTTACTTGTATTTATATAAAATGCTGAAATAATCACACCCAAATTCAAGACCATGCCTAGTAACTTGGGCCAAATCCTATTCAGAATTGTCCTAGACATCATAGCTGTAGTGACGATATAGACAAGGTTTTTGAAATTTGGTGTAAGAACTTAATTGTTTCATTGAACTTATCCTGCTGATTGTGATGACTGAATTAACTGAAAATAAAAATTTCTCATTCTCTTGTGATAAAAGAGGGAATATTATAAAACCTACCTATCTTACCTGATTGTTACTGCAAAGTTAAGTTTTTTGTTAATATCTAAATGTTGTTTTTTAACATTTATTATTTACATATCCTGAGGCCACTTTGAAGAAGTAGAAAAAAATACATGCAAATGCTGCTCCTTACAGTCAATGGAGAAAGACAAACACTGGAGATTCAGAATAGAAACTTACTGCAGAAGGTCTTAACTTTTTCTTCTTTAATCAAAGAAGGAGCCTGGGTAATGAGCTGCTTGAGATTATCCATAGCCCCTTTAATCATGTCTGTACTTAAACATAGAATAGGAAGGAGGAATTTCGAGCGTAGAATGTCCATACTGACTATCAAAATTCCTGACTTAGTCCTGGCCCTCCTTGTCAACATCCTTCTGGACAGTGTTCAGACATGGTTCAAGGGAAAATACTTGGGATGAGATACTATTTATGAGCAGTGTTGGTCAAGAGTGCTCCAGGCTGGCATCCTGTTGCCCTTGCCAGTTCTCTAACACCATTATAGCAGGTGTTGCACATTCATCTGTTTCAGCACATCTTAAGTCACATTCAGGACATCCTTCAAATGCCCACCCTGAGGTTCATGCTGTGAAAAATCTCATTGTGTTGAGTTACAAGACAGAATTTCTCCTACCTTAGAAATGGCTATTTTTAAAATCTTAGCAGATATGCACTTCTACCATCCCCTGCTTTGTAACATCTTTTCCTGTTAGCAGATTTGTTTCTGTAAAACAGAGAACCCTTGTTGAAGTTTCATAGAGTTGCTATCACATTGTATCTATCTGAAGACAACATTCCCACCCTTCCTTATTGGATTTTTATGAAAGAGTAAACATGCTACACCAGAGATAAGGCACATATTGCACACCATAGGTCTTCCAACAGCCACTTATTTCCCTTAGTTTCCTCTGAAATCTTCTATGTACAGCTTGAGCATAGCATTATTATTAATCCTGTTAAACCCAGTACTTCATGCACAACAATCTCTTCAGTGGCCCACTCTCAAGTGGGATTTCTCAATCTGGATTTACCTGAAAATCAATTTCAGTGTAAAGTTTAAGAGAATGTTTCATCTCTAACATCCTTCCTTCACCTACTATCAAACATACTTTTCTTCTTAATTTTCTATTTCAAAAAATTCTAATAAAAATATTTTTTTATCTTTTGTTTTGGTTTTTTTTATAATTATTATTTGTTCAGTTTCTTTAAAGTTATATGCAGGGTGTTAACTAAATTTCAAAGATATAAGTTTAAGTGCTTTAGCATACACAGGTTTGTTTGACTGGAAAAGACTTATTTGCAACAAGTTCTTATGTAAGTAAAATTATCTTTATCCTTATTGGAGATAAAAGTGTAGATGGGATAAAGAGATATTTTAGTCAATTTTCCCCGCTGATCAAAAAGCAGATGTCAAATATATTTTTTTTTCTCTGGAATTTTTGTACATTTTGAAGTACTGAAGTTGTTGTTAAGTTCCTTTGTTGTCACAATGGTGCAGTTTTACAAAACTTTACAGTTAGCAGCAATCCAACTGTTCATTTGTTTTGCAAGCCTTTCTGATAAGAAAATGGTTCTGCAGGATAAGTAACAGAAGAAATTGTATTTTTACTATTTCTGAAGTGCTATTGCCTTGCCAGAACAGATTGAACTTCAAAACCTGACTAAAAGCGGCATATATGGTTTATTTGTTTGGAAAATACAAAAATAAAAGGCAGATCTAGGGTTGCTACAATGGTATTTCACATAAAGTATTGTGACAGCCAAGTATACGTCAAGGGCTGAATAAGCTTTTCATCAGCCAAACTATTTCTCTGTTCCTGAAGTTAGTAATTGATCACTAGTTTAACTGCTTTATTGCTTCTCAAACTGTCATACTGTATCCAGAGCACAGGGAAAAAAAAATAATATTTATGTATATATTCCATAGTTTTATTTTCTTTCATAAGTAGTGTTTTTAATGGTTGCCTCATCATAAATTCTAATCAGATCCTTTTAATAGGGTTTTGACCTACATACTATTATGGGCCTGATTAACAATTCCCTAATCAAAAATGCAAAACATTTTTCTTTGTGTTCCATAATTTAGAGATCCATGTGGGAGATGTATTGTTGCTCTTAGTCTCAGGGTGAATTTATTTCATTCTTTGCCTGTTATCTTGAGATTCACTTGAACAAAAATAATTTCAAATTAAAAAAACCACCAAAACCCAACACCCTAATGCACCCAAGAATGCAATGAGTACATTGCTGTGTATTTTGCTAATTAGCAAAATGGCATATTTGTTCTAACAGAGGCTCCTAGGACTGAGTTTTATCATGATTCCTTTGAACTATCTGATGAGTATTTTTGGACTATCAAGTTTTAACATGCAGGCTCAGGCAGAGAATTCTAATTGACAAACAAGGTGCAGAAGGTGACATATAGCACCCTTTACCATCTTCCGTCCTTAGTACCAGGAAAAGAGGAGCAAGATGTGGAAATATGTCCTGACCACAAAATAGTGAAGTATTGTGATTAGAGGTTTTTAAAGCCAAAAGTCTGCCGTTGGTCTGTAAGTCACATAATTTCTGTAGCATTCCAGAAAACAAGAGTTATGTTTGCAGCTTAAAGGCCACTCAGTCTTTTCCCAGAGGAACAAATGCTCTTTTAGAGAGAGTATAGCTAACAGCACAGGTGAGGAGCAATACTGGAAAGCAAATCATTGGTGTTACAGGCCTGAGTGATTTCCATCCTATTGCGTACTTCTTGGTCACCCTAAAGTTCTTCTTAAATCAAGGACCCTACCATGGCAAGAACCTTCAGCCTTTTTCCTTTCCCCTTAATCCACACCAAAAAATGCTGACTTGTTTTCAGAAGTGTTTTCAGTTTAGGGAATTCTTTCAGATTACATCTCAGTTGTGTTGCAGGTTATGCCCTGTTCAATATAAACACAGACAACCACTATCCCCTTATGCATTTCCAGTGTTTAATTCAAATAGTTGGTTAAGAACTTTCACAATTAAAAAAAAAAAAAAAAAAAAAAAAAAAAAAAAAAAAAGTCAAGGAAACACGTTACTGCTGACAAAGCTTTGTGCAAAAGATGCACACACAAGGCATTTCCACTAATTTGCTGATGACTTTAGTTAGCTGCTTGGTGAGTTAAAATAATTCTCAAACCTTAGAATGAATTAATTGGCATACTAAGACTCAAGATGAGGAAGCAAGCTCATTTGTTGATAAACCTGTGACATATTTCTCACAGCCAGGGAATTTCATGTAGCAGAACAGACTTTTGAGGAATGGAAAATGTACCATACTCAGCCTGATACAAGATTCTTTGCAAGGCAGTTTTTCCTCGGGGAACTATGTTGAAATCCATTATAAATATTCAGCTTCTGACACATCGGCAGATAAATTAATACAGTCCAGTAAGTAATTCCTTTTTGCAAGAATCAGACAAACTATTTTCATCACCAAGAAGACATGAAAGTATTTTTTAAATTTATGCCTCCTGAATAGTGTGTGAGCAGCAACACAATGGGACTGAAGTTCTTTTAAACAGTTACTAGTCCAATACATGAAAGCTGAAAAGTTTTTGTGTCCTATACTATAGTCTTAATTTCTGCAGTTTAAAAGAGTAGTAAGTTTCTTCTCTTTATGTGTTTTAGTACACAAAAGTACACACCTACCATCATGAAAATGCATTAGTGTTATTTCCCTACACTGTGAGAGAAGTAAATGTTGTTACATTTTCAACAAAACTAAAACTCTCATTTTGTGTGGCTACAGGGATTCCGTTTATAAACATAGGGATGCTATTTATAGAATCAAAAGGAATAAAAAACCCACGATATGAAATTCAGAGTGAATCTTAAACTCATCTGAAAGATTACACTAATAGAATTTAGACCCTATCAGATAGGCATTATCAACAGAAAGGTTATCAAGATACTGTTTGAATTTTTATATTAAAGTCTTCAAACTGCATGCAAATGTTAGAAACTGTTAGAAACAAGTGAAAAACACTGCATGAAATGTATATTTATGTCAAGGTTATAAAAAACAACCCTTTTATGCATAATATTTCCTATGGATCTACAAAAAAATTATATTTCATATGATTTAATCTAAAATACACATTATAATGTCTGAAGCTAATGAAGGATCTGGGAAAAAAACTTAGCACAAAAATTGCCAAGAAATCACTAGGGGTCTTAAGCTAGAGGAAAGTGAACTGTAATTGCTTAAAATCTTATCTAAACTTTTAGTCATGATAAATGATGAAGACTACTAAGCTCAAAGGACATTCCTGCCTATTGGGTTTGAAAGAGGTTTTAGATGGCAACAATTCAGGGTCTGATCACTTTGGAACAGCAACCTTAATAACATGTTCTATCCAGTTACAGGCTGAGCAAACATTTACTCCATCATCTGTCAAGTTCTAGATAATGTTCTGAACACAGATGCTACTGAAGTCTTCACAGTATAGTATTTCATGAAATAAAATTTCAAAAATGTCAAGCTATGTAAAAAAATGAATTAAAAACATAGTCCCTGAAGAGGAAGATGAGCATCTGAATTAAAATCAGGGGATGTGACTTTATGAGATAAAATGTTGAACTTTTTTTTTTTTTTTAAAAAACAACAAAGTGAAAACAAAACAACAAAAAAGTAGGTATTTTCTTATAACTGTATTTAAACAACTAACTGCTCCCTTATGTATTCTTCCATGAGCAACTAAATGGCAAAGTATTCAGAATTTTGAAGGAAATATTTCAATGAATTTTTCAGGAGCTCTGCATCTAATATGATGACAAA
This sequence comes from Florisuga fusca, assembly GCA_038090715.1. Lineage (NCBI taxonomy): Eukaryota > Metazoa > Chordata > Aves > Apodiformes > Trochilidae > Florisuga > Florisuga fusca. Next base: position 32,494,236 of record JAAWXA010000003.1, read on the forward strand.
TAGACTGTACAGGTAATGTCATCCTTGGTACTATCTAAACCAGAAACAGTTATACCTCATTGAAAGCTCAGTATCAGTTCAAGCCCAACAAGATATCAGCACCAGATCTACAGAAAAGTGAGAGCTAGAATTCCCCTCTTGTACCATAGCCAGTGTTGTTCAACATCCTTGTTTAAGACTGTAAGATTACATACTAAATTGCTGTGCTCAATCTGCTTGGAGATAGTGGGCCATTTTACCATGGAATTATGCCAGGATCATAGATTGTAGAATGGTTTGGGTTGAATGTGAACTTAAATATTCCAATGCCCCTGCTATCGACAGGGACATATTTCACTAAAATAGGTTACTCAAAGCTCCAGCCAATCTGACCTTGAACATTTCCAGTGATAGGACATCCACTTGTTCCAGTGTCCAGCTACCCTTATCACAAAAATATCTTACTTATGTCTAATCTAAATCACTACAGTCTTTCATAAAGAGTCTTTCCCCATCTTTCCTATAGGCCTCTTTAAATATTGGAAGACTGTAATAGGTTTTTCCCAGAGCCTTCTCCAGTCTGAACAACCCCAGATCACTCAGCCTGTGCTCCAGCCCTCTGGTCATTGTTATGGCTCTCCTCTGGACTCATTCCAACAGCTCCATGTCTTTCCTGAGTTGGGGGCTCCAGAACTGGACACAGTACCCCAGTTGGCATCTCACTTGCACAGAATACAGGGGAAGAATCACTTCCCTTGACCACTGGCCAAAATTCTTTTGATGCAGTCCAGGATACAGTTGGCTTTCTGGGCTGGAACTGCACAATGTTGGCTCATGTTGAGAGTACTAGGCAAGAGCCCAAGTCCTTCTCCTCAGGACTACTCTCAATACCTTCTCTGCCCTGCCTGTATTTGAGCCTGGGATTGTCCTGACCCAGGTGCAGGACCTAGTACTTGGCCTTGTTGAACTCTATGAAGCTGGAATGGGCCCACTTGGAATGGCCCCATCCTTCTTGATGGTTTCCTTTTCCTCCAGTTTGCTGGCCATACCACACATCTTGGTGTTGTCTGCAAACATGCTTCTTCAGCCTAAAAAACCAACCTTCTCCTTGAGCAAAGTTCTTTAGACCAGAACTATTTTGACCTGATTAGACAATGCAGCACCTGTTTAAATTTTGCAAATAGGCACTGCCAGTGAAGGTGACTTAGATTTTTTTTTTTCTCAGTTTTACCCACACCCTTTACCACATGTACATATCCAACAGAAAAGAACTGCTAGTTTAGAGAACAGGGACACTACACAGTGACCCAGTAAAAATGAAAACGAAAACTTATGCCAACTGTGCAAAGACCCTGTCCTGACCTTTTGAACTTGTTATCAACTTGTCATGAGAACTTGCTTTGTGAACCAGAGCTTGGTAGCAGGTGTCTCGTGTTATGACGTAGAGCTTAAGCATGAGATAATAGCAAGTGCCTTGAAAATATAGTTGAAAGTGGAGGACCTAGACCTATAAACAACCTGCAGATGGTCAGTTAATTGCTGGCCATTGAAGAAATACAACCTTGAGAGGGGAAAAAAGACTGCTTTCAGCATACTAAAAGAAAGAAGCAGGTAAGCAAGAAAAAACACCTGAGCAACAGGATGAGACACCTGCCAGAGACAATATGCAATGCCAGTCCTTGTTGGTGTTACAGTGTTGGTGGATAGGGGTGAGCAACTGATGTCATCTACCCGGGCTTGTGCAAAGCATTTGACACTGTTCCTCAGGACATCTTGATCTCTAAATTGGAAAGATATGGATTTGATGGATTCCTTATCCCTCGGTGGGATAAGGAATTGTCTTGATCTTTGCACTCAAAGAGTTCTGGTCTAAGTTGGTTTCTAAGTGGAGAACAGTGATGAATGTTGTTCCTCAGGGATTAGTACTGGGTCTGGTCCTGTTTAGCATCTTTGCCAGCAACATGGACAGTGGAATTGAGTGCAACCTCAGCAAGTTGTTGAGGTGGGCCCATGCCAACTTCATGAAGTTCATTAAGGCAAAGTGCAAAGTCGTGCACTTGGGTCAGGATGATACCAAGCTCAAATATAGACCAGGAAGAGAATAGATTGAGAGCTGATTGAGTCCTGAGGAGAAGGACTTGGGTCTGTTTGTTGATGAGATGCTCAACATGAACAGACGATGTATGCTTGCAGCCCAGAGAGCCAACTGTATCTTGGGCTTTATCAAAAGAAACCTGGCCAGCAGGATGAGGGAGATGATTCTACTCTGTTCTTGTGAGACCCCACCTGAAGTGTCGTGTTTGGTTTTAGAGCCCCCAAGACAAGAAAGACATGGTGCTGTAGGAATGAGTCCAGAGGAGGGCCATAACAGGCTGAAAGAGTTAGGGTTGTTCAGCCTGGAGAAGAGAAGGCTCTGGGGACACCTTATTGCAGTCTTCCAGTACCTGAAAAGGGCCCACAGGAAAGCTGTGGAGGGGTTTTTTACAAGGGCATGTAGTGATGGCATGAGGGGTAACATTTTCAAGCTGCAGGAAGTTAGATTTAGGATACACATCATGAAGAGTTTCTTTAGTGTGGGGGTGGTGAGACACTGAAACAGGTTGCCCAGGAGAGCTGTGGCTGCCCTCTCCCTGGAACTGTTCAAGGCCAGGTTGGAAGAGACTTTGAGCAACCTGATCTAGGGGGAAGTGTTCCTGCCCATGCAGGGGTTTGGGACTAGGTCATCTGTAAGGTGCCTTCCACCACAAATCATTCTATGATTATTTGTGCAGTGCAGAGTTTAGGGTGCAGAGGCTAAAGGCTGAATCTTCTAGGAGTACAGACATCATATGAACCAACAGGATTTTGAAGGGAAGCAGGGGGAGAGAAGAAGTAGGTATCACAGGAAGTGTCTCTGCAGAACTGATTTGAGATTGCTGGAGCAGTGAGGGAGCCACCTGTTTTCCCTGCAGCTCTCCTTCTCTTCACCTGCTTTTGAAGCCCTTCAAGTGCCTTTTGATATCTTAAGACAATTGTTCAGCATTGTTCATGGAAACTGCTTGTGGATGTGCATGTATGTGTGTTGTTTTTTTTTTCTTTTCTTGCAAATGGTGCATTTCTCCTCTGTAGCACTCACACATCTTAGTAGAGCTTTATTATGCACAGACCCAAATACTATTCCATTGTTTCCTCATTTGTCCTTCTTCTTCATGCAGACTTATGGAGTTTGAAAGTAAGAAGGATATTTTACATCTCAGGGGATGTATTTTCTTGAATCCTATCAGCAGTCAAACCACGCTATGCAGTGTAGACAAGGGTTATGAGAGGCATGGGTGACTGCATGTATATTTGTCAGCTGGTCTGGTGTATTCTAGCCGGTGGTCTAGTAGTATGTGTAACCACGAATGTCATGATTTTCCCCAGCCTATAACTTGAAAAATAGCCTATTTTCATAAACCCTCCTTTGCAAGTCACAGGTCAGTCAGAGCCAGGGTTTGTTATGCTGATCATGGAATTTTATGCCCTCATGGGGGGCTAAGAAGATATTGCCTTATTAAGGTTGAAACATCTTGATACACTTATTAATCTTAGATCTGTTTCCTCTGTTTTTTAATAAATATGATTTAGAGAAATTTGACAGTTATGTGAATATTTCAGAGGTTCATTTTCAAGGGTAAGACAGGCTTGCAACTACAAAGAAGAAATGATAAATGAGAGAGAAATGACACAGTCAAAAGGAGCAGGTAGGGTTTGCCTTTACCTCAGGAAAATGGGACAAAAAGTGCAACAGCAAATTCCACACTAGAGGAAATTAAAATAGCATTATAGAAGGAGTGTGCTTTTGGGAGAAGTAACATCCCTGGTTTGTAGTGAAATCTTCTGCTAGCTTCTAGACAATCAATTTTTTTGCTTTTGCTGTCTTCTTCCTCTTTCCTATTTCTGCGAAGGTGAAATATCTTACCAAGATTGAATAGGGTAAAGATTCCCAATAGTGAAATCTATTACATAGTGACATAGTCTCTAAAGGGAAGTAGTAGAAGCTTTATTGCTAAGTACATTTAAATCTACATGAGACAAAGCACTGGAAAATATTCTTTAGGGAGCAATGAAGTAACTAAATGAAATAGAAGACCAAATAGGTATTTTCAGCTTTAATTTCTATCATTAACATCTATGTTATGGTATGAATTGAAGGTGATTCAGAGATGAATGTATTACATAGCTGCTGGATAAGACATTAATTATGTAAAAATTCTGGACTTCGCTATTTCCTCATTATTATAGTTTTCATGTAAGCAATTTAACCATAGTTAAAAGGAAGCATGTACGAATAAGGACTGAGTTGCTACCAAATATATCCATCTGATTCTAAGTGTCTGCTTTTCACATAGCAACTAGAAAATCACATTACTAATCTGGCTTTTCGTCATAATCATAGATGTTGCCTAGGAATAGCAATTTAAGTAGCATGCTGATGAATACATCTACTGGTGTTCTAATAGGCTGGAAATGGACAATGGAGACAGAAACAAGGAGAAATAAAATTTTTTTGTCTGACTAGTATCTATTTAATAAAAGATATTACTGAAGACTTGGATGAAATACTTGGAACATTATAGGCTGTAGTTAAGCAATATAAAAAAGGGTGATATGGTAAAGATTTATTATTTAGATTTCTTTTCACAAATTCATCCAATTCAGATAGAATCGAGTATTCCGGATGCAACTGAAGCAATTTTCCAAATACCCTCTCCAATAAACAAGAAGCCTATCTCCCTTACCATTTAGAACAGGGTGGAGTGGACTTAAGCCTCACATTTCAGTTTTGGATTCAGAAGCTAATTTACTCAGTGTTTGGAAAGTGTTTTATTTTGTTTCTTTATTTCTAGTTAAGAGGTGTGGGCAGTTGGAATATGCTTTTGAATCTCTTTTGGCACCAGGCTTTCCCTTTGATCCTCTTGCACATAAGAGATGTAACCCTATGTATGAAAAGTGGCAACCAAGAAAATCAGTCTTGCCTTTTTGGTGATATGTAGACAGAATTATTATAGCTTCAGGTAAGTAGTAATTCTTGAGCATGTTATAGGAAGAGACAGATGGGTAAAAATCAGTGCAATGCAGTACCATTACACTGACTCTGGCAGTGAAAGAAGAGTGTGAAACCATAGTAACAGCCACCGATAGCCTTTCTAACATTAGAGAAGATCCATAGCTTGTAAACTCTCCTATAAATCATGTAAGAATGCTTTAATGTTTAATGTAGAACACTGCTGGCAGAATGTTGAATATCGGACTAGAAAAGATGTGGCCACATGCTAGCTGCTCTGATAACATAAAAAGTAACTCAGCACTACAGCATGGAGCAGGTGAGGAGGAAAGGAGAAACCAAAGGCTGAGGTTAATTCTTCCTGCAGGTTGCCATCTTCTTGATGTCTGCAATGAGGTCAACAGTGCAGAAAGAAGGTGCTGATCTTATGGGATGGAGAAGTTTGCAAATTTTGGGCAGATTTGAATTCACACTTTGAGGCTTTCAGCCATTGTTGACCTGCCCGTGGTCCCATGTGTTAGCCTTGCTTCTGATCATCTGACGGGGTAGCTAATGTCTTTGCCTTTAGCCTTTGCCCATAACTTCTTTCCCTTCACATCCTCTTGCCACTGGCATCTACAAGGTAAAGCAGAAAAGAAAGAAAAGAAGAAGAAAAAAAAAAAAAAAGCAAGAAAAAAAAAGCCTACAAGCAGAAAGAAATACAGATTACAGTGTACCTTACCAATCTCTCTGCTTCATGTTGGTTGAAACACAGCTGGTGAGGGAGGCAGAATGTATTATTAACATAACAAAAAATTATTTAAAGTAGAATGGAATTTTATGTTTAACTTACCATCATTTTTCTTGCAGTGTGAGTTTTATTAATTTTTAATGTTTAATTTGCTGGGTTTGACTTCAAAGAAAGTATAAAAGGAACTTTCTGCACCTTTTGTAGAGAAATACCTCAGTTTTTCTGAAGTTCTCATGTATTCTCGTTTGTAAAATTCCACCCGTTTACAGGCGGCGTATGACTTCCATGGGGAGCAACCAAAAATCTTTCTATTAAAATAAGGTTCTCACTGAAGGTTCAACCTAAAAGTACTCTAATAAAAAAATAGGTTCTGTTATCTGTCTCTCTGTCCCTGAATAGCCTCTGCTTTCTAATAAAACATGTTGATTTACCAACCTAATCTTTTGCTGGCAGAAATATAATGCTAGTCTATATGAACTGCAGGGGTGGTGGTGGAAGAACCTGGATAGAACACTGTCAGAAAACACGTAGCTCTCATCCAGAGGGAACAATGTTTAAAATTTACCTTCCAGTGGGGACTTAAACATTTTTATTGTTCAGGGTTTTTTTGCTTTTGTTTCTTTCTTTGTGATTTCCAGCTGTACTTGTGACTGGGGCTGAAGTTATTACAGTGATTCATATGTTCTTATGCTATAAGCACATATAAGGCTATGCTACACATAATAAATGGAAAAGTGATGGAACTCACTTGGGAAGTCTGTGAGCTTTTATGTCCTGATACATAAAAGTATGCCAGATGGTCACCCAGATGGCCTCTCACTTCCCCTCTTCAATAGGAGAAGGAGACAAAATGGGATGAAAAATCTTGTGGTGTGAGACAAGGGAGATCACCTACCAATTGTTGTTGTGAGCAAAAAAGACTTATACTTGAGGAAAGGCCCATGAAAATTCTCAGAGGGATGGAAGTCCTGTCCTTTGAAGACAGACCAAGAGAACTGGGGTTGTTCAGCCATTCTGATACCACTCAGCAGCCCTTGCCATGCCCACCCAGTATAAAACTATATGAAGTATAGTCTGGCCTTCTACTGAGGTATTGCTTTAAAGATCTATGAAAACTAGTTTTATTTAATTTTGGGTCATCCTCTACAGGCCCTTGGAAAGGACAACACAGTAATTAAAGGTGGCTTCTCAAATGCTCTCAGAAGCCCTACTGGATTATCAGAGATTCTTGCAGTGTGTGGAAGATAACTTCCTATCACGGCTGGTGACTGAGCCAACAAGAGAAAGCTCACTGCTAGATCTACTGTTTGTGAACAGAGAGGGACTGGTGGTTGGCTTGGACAAAGAGACCATGACATGGCTGAGTTTTCAATTCTTGGGGAAGTAAGGAGGGAGGCCAATAGAACTTCCTCCCTGGACTTCCAGAGGGCAGACTTTGATAAGTTTAGGAGATTACTCAGTGGTATCCCCTGGGATATAGTCCTCAAGGACAAAGGAGTCCAGGAAGGATGGACAATCCTCAAGAGGGAAATCCTTAGGGCACAGGAACAAACTGTACCTGTGCATCTTAAAATGAGCCTGTGTGGTGCAAGACCAGCCAGGCTAAACAAAGAGCTTTGGGCAGAACTCAGGAAAAAAGTCTATCGGCTATGGAAGGAAAGGCAGGAAACTCAGGAAGATTACAAAGTTACTGAGAAGATATGTAGGAAGAAAATTAGAGAGGCCAAAGCTCATCTTGAATTGTACCTGGCTAGTGTCATTAAAGATAATAGAAAGAGTTTCTGTAAATACGTAAATAACAAAAGAACAGCTAGGGAAAATCTCCCCCCTCCATTTGACCTGGGTGGTAGACTTGTGACCATGGACAAGGAAAACGTTGAACTGCTGAGCGCTCATTTCACCTCAGTCTTTGCCAATGCTAATTGCTCCCTGAGGGTGCAGCTCCCTGAACTGGAAGACCAAGATGAGGAGCAGAATGAAGCCCCCATAGTCCAGGAGGAAATGATCAGTCCCCTGTTGTGCTGCATGGATGTGTACAAGTCCATGGGACCAGATGGGATCCACCCGAGGGTACTACAGGAGCTGGCAGAAGTGCTCTCCAAGCCACTCTCCATTATTTATCAACAGTCCTGGTGAACAGGGGAGATCCCAGTTGATTGGAAACTGGCAAATGTAACACCCATCTACAAGAAGGGCCGAAAGGATGATCCAGGGAACTACAGACCTGTCAGTTTGACCTCATTGCCAGGAAAGGCTGTGGAGCAGGTCACCTTGAGTGCCATCAGCATGGGTTTACAAAAGGTAGGTCCTATCTGAAAAACCTGATCTCATTCTACAACAAGATAACTTGCCTAGTGGATGAGGAAAGAGCTGCGGATGTTGCCTATCTGGACTTCAGTAAAGCTTTTGGCACTGTCTCTCACACCCTTCTCCTTCAGAAGCTTATGGCACTTGGCTTGGATAAATAAAATTGCATTGGATAAAAATTGGCTGGATGGTTGGGCTGAGACAGTAGTAGTCAATGAAACACAATCTGGCTGGTGAGTGTTCACGAGTGGTGTCCCCCAGGGTTCAGCTCTGGGTCCTGTTCTCTTTAATATGATTTGCATGAGGGGACTGAGTGTACCCTCAGTAAATTTGCAGATGACACCCAACTAGGTGTCTGTGTCAATCTGCTGGAGGGTAGAGAAGCCTTACAGCATGACCTGGACAGGTTGGACCAATGGCCAAGGTTAATTGTGTGAGGTTTAACAAGGCCAAATGCCAGGTCTTGCACCTGGGTAATAACAACCCCATGGGAAACTACAGACTTGGGGAAGTGTGGTTAGAGAGCTGTAAGTTGGAAAGGGACCTGGGGGTATTGGTTGACAGTCAATTTAATATGAGTCAACAGTGTGCACAGGTGGCCAAGAAAGCCAAGGGCATCCTGGCTTGTATTAGGAACACTGTGGCCAGCAGGAATAGGGAGGTGATCATCCCTCTGTACTCAGCTCTGGTGAGGCTGCATCTTGAGTACTCTGTTCAGTTCTGGGCATCTCACTGTAAGAGGGACACAGAAGTGCTGGAACATGTCCAGAGAAGCGCAGCAAGGCTCATTAGGGGCCTGGAACACAAATCCCATGAGGAAAAGCTGAGGGAGCTAGGGTTGTTTAGTCTGGAAAAGTGGAGGCTGAGAGGAGACCTTATGGCTCTCTCTCTTCCACTGCCTCGAGGGAGGTTGAAGCAAGGAGGGGAACAGCCTCATCTCCTTTGTGGACTGTGATAGGACCAGAGGGAATGGATGGAAGCTGCACCAGGGGAGGTTTAGGCTGGATGTTGGGAAACATTTTTTTCACTGAGAGGGCTGTCAGGCATTGGAATGGCCTGCCCAGGACAGTGGTGGAGTCACCATCCCTGGAAGCATTTAAAGGCATTTGGACCTGCCCCGTAAGGACATGGTTTACTAGTTAGCTTATGGTGTTGGTCAAATGTTGGACTGGATGATCTTGGAGGTCTCTTCCAACCTAAAACATTCTATGATTCTGTGATTTTGTGATTCTGATCCTGCCTCACATATGGATAGACAGCATTCCAAGGAATGCAAACACTGAAATTTGTGTTGTTCAGATTACTATTTGTTTAAACACTGGTCATGCACAAGTACAATCCTTTCCTAAAAAGGAAGGGCTAGATTACTGAAAGAAATAAACAATTAGATTTTTACTCTGTATTTTTCAGTTACAAAATATATCAGGACCTCAAAATGTTCCTGAACTCAATGTAGAATACAAGTACACAGCCTGAGATACCAGAGAATCTCTCTATCACTATCCATTCCTCTATCTATTGCTGGTTATTGTTATGAAGGAAAAGCAGAACACATATAATCAGCCAGAAGCTTGTAATATTCCTCATTATGAGACGGTGAAGAGAAAGTTAATGTAAATTTTATATTGATTCCCTGCCTAAATTCCTTTTATGTGTATCTGCCACATAAAATCTTTGTATAAATGATTTGTATAATATCTCTGTATCTTTTGTGTGCGTGTTTAGATATTGAAGACTTTTGAATTAGAAAATAAGTCAAAATATTGTATTATCTTGCAAAACATTTACAAAGGTAACATCACAAAAACTTGCTGGCTTTTAGCTCTCAAGGACAATGCAGTAACAGAAGCAAAAATCATCATCCAAAAATTTAAGAGTTTGCATGTGCATAAAATACAACACCATTCTCAATTATATTCTATATATTTTTGCTTCATCTTTGGTAGAATGTCACTGTATTTTATTTTTCTCCTTTAATTATTAAGTTAACCATTCATCTTTTTGGCATAATGAGAGGTTTTTTTAAATAGTTATTTTATGTACAATTTTTAAGGAAGTAGATGTTGCTTGGGAACATGTAGTTGTTTTAAAATAACTTGAAAATGTACAGTCCAGTGCCTTATTTTCTCGCTAAGAATTAAGTTGAAACTTTTCTTTCTACCAGATAAGGTAAGGATGAGAAAAAAACTATGAGCTCTTCTTTTAGAGAAAAATATTTTCTCTGTAATAGTTTTGCAACATGACTATAAAATAAAATGCTCAGTCAGGTGCTTTTTTGCTGTCTCGATTTTAGATTTGCATGACCATGAGTTTAGTGTGGTAAAGTTTTTGCTAAGCCTTATCTATTTTTTCATTTGCATTATGGGCTATAATATAGGCAGTTCCATACTATATAAATTTGTTCTTTGATACTGAGGGCAACTCAGTCTGCTTGCTCGTTATGTAAAGACAGTCAGAACCCAGAAAGTACAATCTATATGGTAGGGTATTAGTTTATTTTGTTGTTACAACTCAGCCATATTTCTGGAAGAGATCTGGATTAAAAAAATAATTCTTACTCTTATTGTGAATCCTTCAGAAACATTTTTTGATGAATTTTAATCACTACATCATAACTCATGAGACAGGAATAACCTCTATTGAGTAGCTAAATATTCATAGTCCTTGTAATCTTTGCAAATGTACATTTAAATCTTCCTAGGAATGATGGTAACTTTATGCTATAAATTCCTCTAATACTAGAACTATAAATAGTACTTTGTGAACTCCTGCCTATGTTTTACAGCTTGCACTGATTTGGCACTTCTTTTAGAGTTTTCAGATATTACCTGTGAAAGACATTAAGCTTTTCCTTCCTAAAATTATGTGCTGAAAATCATTCCAGACATACACACAGAGCTATTAATAAAAAAGGGTTTAAACATGAGATCATTCATTGCTGAAACAGTTCATTTTCGGTCAAAACAGGCACAGAATTAAATCAGAAATTAATGAGAGAAACTTCCTGTAGTAGAAAAAATTGTACCAGAAAAATGTCATCTGGAAAACAAAGATTGTTTATTTCCAAAATAAATTAGTTCTCAGAGTCTGGACTACCTAGCCTTTACCAAGTTAATATAAAGCTTTAAGTGCAGGCACAGCACAGCACTTCTAATAAGGGGCCATAACTTCTGCGTATGGAGGATTATAATGCAGGATCTGAATAGGGCTGGCCTTGCTCTTCCACTTGCAGGAAAAATCAATGGCTTGGGACTTTTATAGTTGGAAATTGTATCTGAAATGTGATATCTGATAGTCACAGATGGACCATTTCTCCGTCAACTTGTTGAATTCTTTCTTGACTTTTATATATATATTTGTAAAGTGTTATTTCTTGTGCTAAATGAAAAATGTTAAAATTTATTATTTTAAAACTATTAACTGAGGATTTCTTTAGAAACTTCCAAGTTCTTATATTGTATGATACAGTCCTAATATTCCTTATTCATCTCCATGGTTTATAGCACTCTTATATACCATCCAGGTTCATACAATATTTTCCAAAGCAGATATAGCAGAGGAATATAGTGGAATAGTTGCAAAAGGAGGGCTTTAAACCTTAATCAACTGGAGAGCCTTCACCATGTGTCTTTTTTAAACTCCCTGGGTAGAAGCCATCTCAACAAAGAATAAGCAGTAACTACTGCTTGCCAGCATTATTCACTAAATTGTAATTGTATTATGTCCCTTTAAGTAAAAAATATCTGCCTAGTATACAACCTTTTCAAGTAATTTTAAAATAGTCAGATTTTTATTCTTTCTGCTTACAAGCACTCCATGAACTCTCAGCTCCTGAGTCCATTTGCCATTATCCTCAATGTTAGGTAATGCAGTTTTTATCCAAAAAGCACACTTTATTTTTCTCATTTATCTGTTCTGCAGTCTTTCCCTCATCCTCCAATACTTTCTCTCCCATCTTTGTTATCAGCTCAATAAAGGTATATCGTTATCTACTTGCAATTGTCTTCACAGCAGTAACCCTCAAAATTTTAATAGTTACTCCAAGACATCTCAGGTGCATTCAGAGATATGTGACTTGCCTCCTAGAATATTTTTTTGTTATTATTATTTCTCATAAATTTCTTAATTTCTAATTCCTGGAGAATCCATTACTTCTATCCACATCCTTTTGCACTATACCATCTCCCCTTTCTCAATAGTTTGCTTGTTTCTTCAAGCAAAGCACAACGATGCCATCAGATATTTTGAAATCATAACACCTGATGCATTCTAAAGCTCCAGCCAGAGAGATTGTAAGTATTATCCTGGAGCTCATTCTTTTAGAATCAATGTCAAATGTGTCTTTAAAAAAAGGAATAGAACAAAGGGTCATTCTTAAATTTCTATTACTAATTGAATCATAGAATCATGGAATCATAGAATCACAGAAAGTTAGGGGTTGGAAGGGACCTTGAAAGATCATCTAGTCCGATTCCCCCCTGCCAAAGCAGGGTCACCTGTAGCAGGTCGCACATCCAGGGTAGGAGACTCCACAAGCTTCCTGGTCAGCCTGTTCCAGTGCCCTGTCACCCTCACAGTGAAAAAATTCTTCCTAATATTTATACGTAATCCTATGCTCCAGTTTATAACCACTGCCACTTGTTCTATTATTAGTTACCCCTGAGAAAGAGCTTTACTTTGTCCCCCTGGGACTTGCCCCTTACATATTTATATCCATTGATATGGTCACCCCTCATTCTTCTCTTCTTTAAGCTGAAGAAACCCAGCTCCCTCAGCCTTTCCTCATAAGGGAGATGTTTCTTCATCATCTTCGTCACTCTGTGCTGGATTCTTTCAAGCAGTTCCTTGTCCTTCTGGAACTGAGGGACCCAGAATTGGACACAATATTCCAGATGTGGCCTCACCAGGGCAGAATGGAGGAGGAGGAGAACGTCTCTCAACCTACTAACCACACTCCTTCAAATGCTCTCCAACAGCTCAGTCCCCAACCTATACTGGTACCTGAGGCTGTTCTTTTCAAGATGTAAGACTTCACACTTTCCCTTGTTGTAATGCATTAAATTTCTCTCTGCCCAACTCTCCAGTCTGTCCAGGTTCCTCTGAATGGCAGCACAGCCTTCTGGGATGTCAGTCACCCAACCATATTTGTGTCATCAGCAAACTTGCAGATAGTACACTCTACTCCCTAATCAAGGTCATCAATAAATATATTGAATAGTACTGGTCCCAGTACTGACCCCTAAGGGACTCCACTAGAGTTTAATTCTGACTTTTTCCAGACAGCTAGTAAACCTCTATCCTGCTTGTGAAAAGCGTGAGGAACATTATCACATAATTCAACAAGCTGAAAATAAAAACATATTTTTCTGTGTTTTACAACTCAGCATAAGAATGGTTACTTGCACAATTTCCTAAGTAATAGACCTGATCCTGCTATTCCCATTTTCACTGAGAACTACTTTATCTGTAACTTAGACCTAGTACTCTTGCTAGCACACCCTATGACAACAGCATTGAACTAGAGGCACTTTCTATATGTCAGCCATGAAGACCGCCTTCTTGTCATCACAAAGAAAGAACATAATGACTGCTCCAAAGAACTGCCTGAGAATCTAAAGCAGAACATAAGAGAGGAAAGATAACTCTGCACTGACTTCTTTCTTTCCCTTTCTGCAGAGTAGTTTTTCTGAACAATAAAGGATTTGTTGAACTCTGATGAAGACTTCTGTTTTCCAGGGTACAGAAATACTCCATCTATTGGGATTCTCAAAAAACATGGATCCACTGAATTAACGCTTAATTACTATGGAATTCCTACGTAAAGTACTTAAACAATTAAAGCAAGACCATATGAACTCATCATGAGTAATGCTAGCACAAGGCATACCAAATGAATCAGTACTGGTTGGACACTCATTTTCTACAAATGTTAAATCGACTGTGGGATATATGAGATGAACAATTATAATAATAAAGTAGTTATTATTAATAATAAATATATGATAATATATTAATATATTCTATTAATATATAATAACAATAAATAATTTTATAATAATAAAGTAGTATCTAGAATGTTCATTTAACTTAGGAAGGTATCAAATACCATTTTCAGTTGTCACCTACAGAGAAGCACACAAATTAAAGCTTAAAGTGCATACGTGGCAAACTACATTCATATTTCTTGGTGAAGAAGCTGATGTCAGAATATGTTTTGGTGAGGCATTGTCAATGGTAAAGAGAAAGATTAGTTCAAAATATTACTCTGGAATTTTCCTTAAATGGTGACCGCTTGAGAAAGAGTAATTTCTGATTAATCTAATTCTGTTGTTTATAGGTGTGGCCATTAGAAGAGAAGCTGGATTCTTGTGGATTAAGAATGTCAAGTTTTTCAGCAAAGCTTTGATGTTGGATTTGTTTAATCTACTCTTGGTTGGTAGAACAAAGTTGGTTGTAGCTTGGTTGTCTTTCTCTGTCTTTAGTGTGTATAAATAACAAAGCAGAAGGCCAATGGTAATTAAGTAGATAAGAACACTACAACCTTCATCCAATGCCACAAGAAGGGAATATAAAGTGTCAAGTCATTTATTAATAAATTTATTAGGGCTTCACCAACAAGCATGGTTATTTTCTGATAATTCAAACCTTGTCTGTAATTGTCCACGTATAAAAGTTCCTGAAGGCAGGTATACTGTACCATTTCAACTTTCCATAAGAACATTTTTATAAGATGTTGATTTTCTCTCTAACCTCACACAAGTATTAGTAACACAGGACTTGGAAGACCAGTTGGCTGTGTACGAAGAGGACAGTTTGCCAAAGGGTTGTAGGTAGAAGCAGGATGTTTGGAGCCCATAATGAGCAAAGAACGAAATTATTGTCAAGCTGTGTATTGAACTGTGTGTTTTATACAATATTTATGGTAGAGATGAAAAAGAAAGTGTAGGGTTTTAACATTCGACTCCTTCGAGAAGACTGATATGAATAAGGACTGAAAATCATTGTAAATATCCTTAAAAACAAATAATTAGATGTGTCAAAGCAAACTTTTTTAAAAGTTATGCATAGAGGTTCTATGTTTTTATTCGTTAGCTAAGTAAAAAAGGAAAAATTAAACCAAAATTTAAATACCAGAAACTGAAAACACAAAATGATGAAAAACTATTGAGTCAAAAGCCACATAAAGCAAGCCTGTTATGAAAGTTCTAAGTAATCCTTAGCATTCCTCAATGTAAACCCATTATAGCATGATGTGCTAACTATGCATTAACTATCCATATGTTACAAAAAAAAAAAAAAGTAGTTTTGTTAGGTATGTAGATGTAGATTAGTTACCTAAGCATAGAATACCAATAAATTTATTAAATTATTAATACATTTTTTTAACAGTGATATTTCTACTTTTTTAAAAGGCTTGATATGACTTACATGATGAATGCTTTCCAGAAAGCTGGATTGAATATATAAGCTGAATGTTTGATCTCATTTAAATGAAAAAGACCTTTTATAGTAAATTTACATTTCTCTATTTATTTTTTACTGCTACAGTTACCACTGAAATATGAGCCAGATAAGAGTAAGAATATAACAGAAACTATCTTTGGATAGAACAGAGAATTATAAAAATTTAAATACCACGTCTTTGATGGGTTGATTACACATCCACTATATATTTTCAATTCACCATGCTGTTTTGATGCAAAATGAATTTCAAACTTATTATAGCACCTTTTATCGTAGGAATGTCTACTTACTTCTTGCAGTTAAAATAATTGCATAAAATGACATTTTCTTCTGAACTGTCTAACAAAAACAGATAGCTTATTACAAACATACTATTACCAATTAGACAGGTAATACAAGACCAAAATACCAGGTGTTCCTTGATAATGAGGACACCCAAGAATTCTCCAGGTCATTTGTGACACAAAGTACTTTTCTTATCAAACAAACAGGAATCTATTTCACTCAAATTGATTGACACTGCTCAAAGGGGAGATATTGACTTTTATTAGCCTCTTTTTGCTTTTAGCTTTTCCTTTCACTCTCAAAGTCTTCAAATAAATTGTTTCAGCTGACACAAACAGAAAGAAATAAACTGCCTTTTCTTTGTGACAGAACCTTTGCTTCAAACAACAATATAGACTTCAGACATAATGTGGAAATTCCAAGAGAGAAATAATTCACATAGAAGTATTAATTTCACAGTGCCCAGAAAAATGAAAAAATACAAATATAGAAAGAAGTAGAGAAAAGTAATGGTAGTCAAATGTAGCCCTTTCTAGAGACATACAAAGTTTTCAATACCATTTCCACCTTCCTGTTAACATAGATACAAAAGGATGGCCTTTTTTTTTTTTTTTTTTTTTAAGCAGATAGTTTATTGGAGGTGTTCATAAACATTAAAGAATCAAGGAGGTGACTTCCAAGTAGCTGCCCTTCTTAGGCTGCATTTGGTGCCTTATTTAATTTTCATGGTTCAGTATGCATTTGTGCTTGTCAACAACAGCATCCTGTATGCTTTCTGACATTCAGAATCACTTCCTTACAAATTAGAATGCTACAAGGAAATATTAAAGTTTCATCCTTTATTCTGCTAATTAATAGCACCAAGTAGTTTAAAAACAAGTGTCAAATAATTGAGGACCAAATTTTAATACTTGTATTGACAGTGAAATCCATCTTTACTTTGGTGGTAATTTCACTGACCCTCTTTACCAAGGATGATACTCCTCAACATGAAAAAATGTTACAAATGTCTCAAATGAGTCTATAAAAGTGTGTAAATATTTTTTTTAAAATATACAGAATTATGAAGTCTATTTGGAATACTTTTTTTTTTTTTTTTTTTAAGTACTTCTTTTTTTTCCTACTCCTACATATTAAACCCTACCTCCCATGTTCTGTAGCAATGAATGTAACAATAAGAAAAAAAAAAAAAAAAAAAAAGAAAAAAAAGAAAAAAAAATGTTTTCTGTTATTCATGAAAGCAAGATGAAAAGACCAGAATATGACAGGAAGAAGACTTGAGAGAGGCGTAACAGGAAAAATAAACTGATGTGTTTCTTGCTGGTTTTTGTATGAGTTTGAATGTTGCCTCAGACACTGTAAGAATCTCTCATAAAGCTGTAAGAATACAAATTACTTCAGAAGAGGTGACCTAGTGCTCTGATGAGCCCTGGACAAAGACCTTACATTCTGTTCCAGACCTAGCATCTCCTGAGATGAGACAGTTCCAACAGGGAATCTGAGAAGAGGAAATGCATGTCAAAACACAACAATCTTTTTAGTCTAAAGTGTTGGTTATGGATAAAATATTTTTTTTTCCTAAGAATTTTCTTAAAATGTAGGGTCTGTGAATCAAGAAATAATATATAATGAATCATTATACTCTCCTTTCAAACTTCTCATTTTGAAGACAAATGAAAATTGCCCTCCTATGTTAAAAAACTATGTTAGAACAGTTAAATGCAGGCATAATCTCATAATATCATGAAACTGATATACTCTCCTATAAATAAGGAACAGTCTTAATATCCACAGAAATCCTCTCTGAATCTTACTGCATTCTCCTGTAAGAGTGCAAACCATAGTGTAAATAGAGGCTGAGGTATGTATTAATAAGAACTCAAAATAAATAAATAGAATAAATAAATAAATAATTCTGATTAAAGCCCTCCTTGAAAACATTTCACAAAATTGTCAGAAGTCTTTTCTAACTCAGAAAAAATGTCAAGTAAGGTCTTCTTTCCTTTTGGATTCCTTTTCTATTTTTATCCATAAAAATATCTCCATTCACCCTCTTTTGTAAAACAATGAATTCTACATTTCATAACTTATTTATAGAATTTAAAGCTACACAACAAGGTTTAAATGTTCAAAGTGTTTGCCACATGATGGCACCAGTGATGAATTACAATTATTTCTACTTTCTACATTTTTTAAAAATGTATTTTTCAGCATTGGGAAGAGCTGGAGTTTCTTTTTTTTTATTTATTTGATGCTAAAGCCTTCTGGGTAATTTCAGCCTGTTGTCATCAGAGCACCATAAGTCTCCAACAATGTTGTAATAAAACTTCCTTTGTAGTACAATAAAGATGCTCTCACTGTGCAAGAGATAGAATTATACATATTAGAGGAAGAGAATAATATCACTCTGAATGGTCACTGGGACCAGAAATGAAACAGCAATGTTAATGCCAATACAAATATGAATTACAATAACTAAACTGTATGCCAAGTCAAAGGAAGCACTGCAGGCAGTATTTTGCAATAACTTTAAAACATCTCTATGGATAGCTTCAAGTTTGTCTAAAATTATAGAAACAGTCCCCATAAGGAGTTAGGTTTACTATTTATTTTTTTAAAACTTTTCCTTCTTCCTCCTTGTTGTAGCTTTTCAGTGTCCTAGCCTCATCTCTTTTGCTTTCAGGAAACTCTTGCTCTGAAATGTTGAAGGTCAAGGCTGGGTTCACCTACCGTACTAGTGTTACTTTGCCTTTACCTCCTTTAAATCCATCTCAAGCCCAAACCCAACCTCACCAGTAATTTAAACCAGTGTTAACCATCATCATAAAATGCTTGTTTTATAAGTGAGATCACTGACATAGTACTGGTACACAAATGGAGAAATAAAATTCAAATTAAAGACAAGTAAATATTTTCTATACTTCTTGTAATGCAAAGAACGATTTTGAATCAAGTTCTAGCCTATGCTATATCTTTTCCAACAGCTTTATCAATCAATGACCACTGGAAATATGTGATTTTTTTGGTCAAAATTATTTATAATTTTTATCCCATGATTAGAAAAAAAATTATATTACAATGACAAGGAAGTCAGAACTATAATTTTAAAAATAATGTAATTTCTTGGTTAGAGTCACAAAACTATGGTGAAGCAAAGGCTTTATCATTTAAGCTTCTATTTCTTTTCAGTATTAATTTAGAACAAAACTTACTTAAAACTATAGAACTAAACTCCCAAACTATTAGTTTCAAAATAAGGAGGTAAAGTTATTAGAAAAATATGCTTAGTTTTACACATTGTAAAGCTGTATCTGTTCAACAGATAATAGAGTTTCTTGTGTATGTATAGAGCAGTTGACACAACTGACCTCTTCCAGAGCTGTCACAGCTTGCAATGTAAATATGCATGAGATCCACATTTTTAAGCTGATAAAAGGCAAATTCAACATATTTGAAAAGTTAGGCTCAAAGGTAAGTGCTGAGTCAATGAAAAGGCGAAGATCATCACAAAGTACAATGAGAACAGAAGATGCCTGGAATTTGTTCAAGGACAAACTTTTAGATAAAATGAAGGGCATTATACTGGCAGTGGCTAATTATAAAAGCCATAAAGAGCAAATCTTGCCATCTAATTTTTTACACTTACAAAATAGTCTCTCAGTTACTTAAAATCATTTTAGCAGAGTGGCTGAAACACATGAACAAGAAATAATCCCATCTCTGATAAAACAATAATAAAGACACCATAATCAGAGAAACAGGCAATATGAACTTCATTAGTACTGGTTCCTGCTGAATTTTATGCATTGGAAAATGTTTTTTTCTAAGTGTAATCTGAGTGAAATCTCTGTGATACACCAGATGGAAAGGGCAGTACAAGTGTGGTTTTCCTAGTATAGAAACTGCAATAGGGAAAATGAAACTTCAGGCACGTTATTATAAATATCAACATCATTAGCAAACAAAGCACAGTTACTGTCCTAAAAAACATGAGAAATATGAAAAGATGAAGAGTAAGGAATGTAAGAACATTACATAAACACAACAGCCCCCCAGGAAGGGTAAATTTTCTTCTGTATCCTTGTCCTTATTTTCCTTTATTTGTGAAAGCAGAGGAGAGACAATGAGAAATAGGGAAACTGAAGAATATATGATCAGTTGGTAAAGACAATACCTAAGAACGAATAAAGGGATTTAGTGGTAGAAGGCTTAGACAGAAGTCATGCAGTAGGCAAAGGTTCTGATTTTTGCAGTGCAGAAATTAATGAGACAAAATTAAGTGATCATAAAAACAAATGAATAAAAATAATAAAAGAACCAGGATACTGGATCAGAACAGATATTTTTCTTTAGTCAGTTACAGATATGTTGACAGACAATATAAGACACAGGACAAGTATAAATTGATCCTTCCCTAGACTGCTTCTAAAAACCTAACAAATGGTAGTTTAAGAACTTGCTAGGTGGTAAATAAGTATATGTAAGTTTCACACAATAAACTTCATGCTTGACATCATTGTTATGCAAGATGATACTGCTTTTGTGATTCCAAGCTGTGGGAAAACAGAGCAGAAATAGAGGAAGATGCAAATATTTTCCTCAAACTTTCATTCATTCTACATCCCCTAAGTAAGAGCTCAATTCTAAATAAGAATGTGCAGCCAGTAACTGTCCATGGGAGAGTGATCAAAGGTGCTGAGTGAGTGTTGTGCTGGCATGGATAGTGAAGATGCAAGGAGAAACATATTAGCATGGGATCCTAGAGAACCCAGAAGCCATTTGGATATTTTTTTCTTATATCTGTTTGTCAGCTGATTGCTTAATTAAAGCTTCTTTACCAAAGTACCTTTGATCTACATAATTACCAAACTTAGTGAGTCTATGACTACAGGATGATGCTCCCTGATTTTTTGTCATACTGAATGAAACTCAAATCTGGATTTGATAGAACCCACACTTTTTTTATCCATGAGTTTTATGATAATTCTGCATAGGCAACTCCATGATAGCAGTCTTAAGGTATGTAAAAGGAATCATTCTCAATGTCTGTAATGAGGAAAAAAGCTATCACTTACAGAATCGTAGCATGGCTTGGGTTGAAAAGGAAGAAAAATTTAGTCTAGACTTTAATTAAGATTTTTCTATCAAAGGGTTTCTAAGAACTAAATGTGTTACAGAGCTAAATTGTAGAGACTCAAGACTGGCAGCCCTTAAAAATAGATTTAACAAAAATTGTCAGGAATGACCTTCCTATAGTTGCTAAAGATTAACTCAATGATGTGGAAGGTACCTCTCCAGCTGCTGTGACTCTGACTGTAGCTCATTATCTCATTAACC
>JAAWXA010000003.1:32515392-32595395 GCA_038090715.1 Florisuga fusca
AAAAAAAAAAAAAAGCCTAAACTGGCAGAATGAAAGTTATGTGTTGTACAATGAAAAAATTCAAGTTACATTTGTAGAGTAACAGGGTGTCAGGGCTGTGCCTGTGTACATACACCCAGCACATTCAGTCATCTATTCTCTCAGTTATTCAGGAACTCCACATTAGTATCAGAAAAGACAAGAAAAGTGAGACAAGATGGTTTACTAAACTGCTACCTGGTTTCAAAAAAGTGCATTTAACTCATTGTCACAGGACCTCTTCAGGTGGGAACTTTAAACAGTCATGTCATCATAACCTTCCTCTAGGAAGCTCCTGATGGACATGGACCAATGGATAGGCACCATTTATATAGATAGAAATACTGAACAACATCCAGGGTATGATGTCAAGCAGTCACAAGGACTCTCCCAGAGAGATACAGCTACACATGGCTAAGAGATTTCTAAACAGGTGGTGCACTTTTTTTATTCAGATAAGGAAATGTTCACTTAGGACTCTCTTTTGTACATAACTGAAACAGCTGATGTCTTTTTAAGTAGCTTAAGATATTCAGTAGAAATGGATCACGTGTACCTTGGAGCAATCAGAAGTAGGACTTCTGGTTATAAGAATTCAGTAAAGCACAGGTTTGGAGAATTTTGTTCAGTAAATCTAAAAATCTAGTTACCAAGGCCC
The DNA here is from genome assembly GCA_038090715.1 of Florisuga fusca. Classification (NCBI taxonomy): domain Eukaryota; kingdom Metazoa; phylum Chordata; class Aves; order Apodiformes; family Trochilidae; genus Florisuga; species Florisuga fusca. Next base: position 32,516,069 of record JAAWXA010000003.1, read on the forward strand.
TTGCCTCATATCTAGACAGCAGCTGAGTGTCCTGTTTAGAAGATTAGATTCCTTATATGAGCATTACTTATATATAGCAGTTGATATAATAACAGAATCACAGAATGTTAGGTTTGGAAGGGATCTCTGGAGATCATCTAACCTAGCCCCCTGAAAGTTCACTTAGAGTAAGTTGCACACGATGGTGTCTAGGCCAGTTTTATATATATCCTGAGATGGAGAGTCCACCACCTATCTGGGCAGCCTGTTCCAGTTCTCTGCTACCTTCAAAGTAAAGAATTTCCTCCTCATCTTTAGATGGAACTTCCTATGTTCAAGTTTGTGCCCATTAACTCTCTTTCTGGCACTGGGCACTACAGAAAAAAGACTGGGTCCAACCTCCTGACACCAACCTTTAAGCATTTGTAAGCCTTTATAAGATCCCCCCTTCTCAAGACTAAAAAAACACAAGTCCCTCATCCTTTCCTCACAAGAGAGTTTTCCTAGTCCCCTACTGATCTTTGTAGCCCTTTGCTGTATTCTCTTCATCAGTTCCCAGGGAGCCCAGAACTGGACACAGTATTCCAGATGCAAACTCACCAGGGCACAGTGGAGTGGGAGGATAACTTCCCTCGACCTGCTGGCCACACTCTTCTTGATGCACGGGATGCCATTGGCCTTCATGGCTACAAGGGAATGTTTCTGTCTCATGGTCACCCTGTTTTCCAGGATCCATGGTGAAAGAAATACCTTAATCACATACATATATACATGTATATATTCTATATCTCTGTGTGTGTGCATGTGTATATGATTTGATTTAGAAAACCTTGTAAAATCTTAAACAAGTTGCTGTGTTGATGAAGATGAGGAGTGGAGTTATCTTTGGGGTGATGGTGTTTAAAACACCATTGTTTGTGATGGACTCCTGCTTTCCTGGAGATGGCTGAACAAGTGCCTGCTGATGGGAAGTAGTGAATGAATTCCTTGTTTAGTTTTTCTCGTGACTGCAGCTTTTGCTTTACCTATCTAAGTGTCAATGTCTCAAATCACAATTTTTCTCACTTTTAGACTTCTCCCCCATTCCATCTGTGAAAAGGGAGTGAGCGGCTGTGTAAGGCTCAGATGACTATGGGATCCAACCCAAAACAAATGTAATGAAAAAAACAGGCTATAAAAGTAAACAAAATACTAACTTTTATGATTTGTGGAGTTATATACATATATATTCCAGCAAACCTTATTTGCACCTAAATAATGTTGATGGGATTCTTTTCAGACCATGTGATAAACCCATTTGTTTGTATGTATTATCTTCAACAATTTAAGACTCATAGTTTATATATTTATACTTATGTTTTATTTTTTTAAATAGTAAAAACGTAGCTTTTTCATCTCTAAATAAGTAATGTAATTTTTAATCACTTTAAATTTTACAGTAACCAAATGTACAGCAGCTCTTGTAGCTTTTAACTGTTGCTGGATTTTAAACTTCTTTGGTTATTTAACCCTGTTTGACTGTAGTAAGTCATGGCCTTGTTCTTACATAAAATATTCACATGCTTAATTTTGAGCAAAAGTAACCTCATAAAAAACAATGATCTAAGTAGATGTTTAAAGTTAATCATGACAAAAAAATCTTTGAAGACTTGAGGCCTTTAAATTTTATGGACTAAGTATTACAGCAACTTTCAAGGAATTAAAAGAATTTTTATTAGAAAAAACTAGCAGCACCAAATGTCCTGGTTTGGGCCAGGATAGAACTAATTTTCTTTCTTGTAATTTTGCTGTCAGTTAGGTCTCTTATAAGTATCTGTACTTGCTGAAATTGACAGCAAATTTCTCATTTAGTGTCTGCTTCTAGGACTGATAAAACTTGATTTTTATAGTTACAGCTAGAGAATGATGTGCAGAACCAAGGCCACTGCTCAGTTCTGAGGAGCATCTTATGATCCAGAAAGAGAAAGGGAGTAAAGGGGTCACACCTGCAACCCTTCTTTGGAGGAGAGGACCAGACCAGTGACCAAAATCAACCAGAGTATTCCATCCTATATGTATCACACTCAATATAAATCTGAGGGATCACGAGGGTCAAGCCCCTTTCTTCTGCTCCTTCATCCCTGGCCAGAATCCTAGGAGGATTCCATCCATTTTTTTGTCTGTGGTCCCAATCCATGAATCTGAGTGTTCTTGTGGGAGCTCCAGCTCCCAACTGCTGCTGACTCCAGGATCCCAGCCTGGGACTTTTGGGGGGGCCTATGCTGCAGCCTGGATGGTGACATTTTTATATATATTTTTTTTTTTATTTTCCTTTTTTATCATTATTGTTTCATTAAAGATGTGTAATTTAGTTTCCAACATGAAAGTCTCCCTGCCTTATTTTCTATCTTTTCTTGTCTGGATAGGGGATTAATAGAGAGCATCTGTCATTTGGTTAATTGCCAATCCAGCATTAAATTGTGACAGATTTATAGTGACCAGCGTGGGGGCTTAAGATCATTAGCTAGAGCCCAGGTTCAAATTCAGACTAATTTGCCTGAATAGTTTCAATTCCAACTGCAGTGCCAGGATACCCAGATTGCTCCCCTGGAAGAGAATCGGACTGTTCCCTTGAAATAGTACCTGTAGTATTCAGGGTATGTGATATATTGCTTTGCAGCTGGGATAAACGTTGCTCCGTGGTTTATCTTTGGTAAGCACTGCTTATGAACCATAGTTTTGTGATAGGGTCTTTAATACTGACATACAGTGCTGTACATGGCGCAGTGGTGTTTCATACAGAGATAGAAAACTGTTGGTAAATATGATTGCAGAAATTATATCACTCAATTTTGTTTTGGGCTGAGTCCACCAGATTATGCTTAAGGTAGCATTATGGTTTTGAATTTCCTGCTTGGTATTATTATTGTTTCTTATGTATTTGTATTTATTTTCCTATATTCTCATGGACTGGTGAGGAGTGAGACAACTATCACAGCTGTGAGAGTGAGCACGCTCATTCAGAGACTGAGAATTCCTGCTCGGAGAGCAAGACCTTCCCCTTATAAAGAGAGCACTGCTGTTTCTGCTTCTGCCTCTGCAGCCAGTTCTTGCCCCCCATATGTAAGGCCATGAGTCTTTCTCTCTCACACGAGGCCATCTCATGAGATGCTGCTGATGAGCATCACCAGTTTATCTGCTAAAGATGCAGCTGCTGCCTCCCCCCTCACAAACACTGCTGCTGTCCCAGTTCAGGAGGTGAGCCCTGCTGCTGCTGCAGACACTACAGCCTCTCCCCCTCTATCCCCACCACTACTTGTTGATCCTGTGATTAGGAGAAAAGCAAAGAAAAAGAAATCAGATCTTAGCCCTTGTCCTCCAAAGTTTGTCCAAGATCAGGAAAAGGATGATATGACCTCTCCTCTTCAAGCAGCTGAGGCAGAGTCTTTTGAGGAGGAAGGCTCAAAAATCTTTAGCCATCTTGCAGGTGAAACACTTCTCACTTGGTTACTCCAATGCTGGAAGGAAAGGGCGGAAACTATGGTATTAAATGAGAGAGAATCCAGGCAGTTAGGGTCCCTGTCCAAAGATGTAATTATTGATCAGGCAATTGAGGAAAAGAGCGGGAACTATCAGCCTATGGAGGCAAATCTTGTAATTTGAAAGGGAGAGGTTAATTTAATCTATAAAGATGAAATACACTGCCCGCAGGTCAGAGCAGCCACACTTTAAAAAGAATCAGGTATCTGAAAGAATTGGCTGTACAAGATGTGGTTTATAATGATGATCAGATCTCCTTTCTTTATCAGGGAGCAGGACTAATAGCATCCCTTTTTCAGTTACTTGCTGGCCCAGTGTTAAATCATGACACCAAATTGCAAAATCTTTTTTATACATTACTGAATAATAACTTTGGCCTTTTTACCTTAAAAATCCAAACCCTGGGTCAAAACAAGTAGAGCTTGTAATTTCTAGGATGAGAATTAAGAAGCATAGGGAGTGGAGTGAGTTAAAAAATAGGGGAATAGTACTTTGGAAATCATTAATAACTCAAAAATAATTTCTGAGCACGATTTTCCTCATGAGAATTTTGAGGCCAGATTCAAAAGCGGGCTTTAATCATAAAGTACAACCTACACAAAATTTAAAATTTAAAAATGTTTTAAGTGTGTCCAGACTCCTTCACCATGCATTGTCTTTGATTTTTTTACAGATGTCTCAATTCCTACCATTACACACATAATTTCAACAAAAGAGCCAGAAGATAAAATTGATGGATTAAAAGAACAGCTTACAACACAGGACCTGCTCCTATCATGACCACAACACCTGTATATGATGTTCTACTCATGCTTTCCTACTTTTTTATCCTGGTCCAGACCTTCTGGTTGGTTTTGGCTATGCAATATGGCCTAGCTTCAACCTGAGCTGTGTATCTATCCCAGCCTCTATTACAGCCAGAGAGGTAGCAATTGTGTGTGATTGGGCCAAATAAAGCATTGGACCCAGACCTTTCAATTCCTCAGAAAGAGTGGTAGTATAGAAGATGAAAAGAGAAGTCAGTTTGCCTTGTGCACAAGGTCCTCCTCCTCTGTGACTATGTACTGAAAGCAGAGAACCAGCTGTCAGTGTCTGAAAGGATGATCTGAAGTACATTAGTATGGATTAAACTGTGTTAAGATGGTATCAGCCCAAACTGGTAGAAGACAAGCTAACTTCATTCTGAACACCCTGCAACTGCACTCTTGCAGGTGATAGCCAAAATAATGACTTATTAAGATATTTGATTGATCTCTATGCAGGTACAGACTTGGAGTAAAATGTATCCCTATTTTTGGATTGGGTCTGTTTTATATCCATCCTCCTCAAAGTGGAAGTGGAGACCACATGTCATGCCTGTACCTCTCTGTACTAACATGTCATTAGCTGCCAGGCTTAACTAGTTACTGTGAGTCTTCCTACGGCAAGGACTTCTGGAAAGTTAATTGGTTTCATGGATTCCACTCTAGGATCGTAAATACAACAGGGGTATACAATATTTTGGTATACATAAATCCTAAGGGTCTCATTTTCTTATGACTTAAAAAAAGGCATTTTTTACTGATTACACTGTAAATTAGCTAGGGGTTGGGGGTTTTTTTTGTTGTTTTTTTGTTTGTTTGTGTTTTTTTGCTGTGGCCACATATATAAGAACAAGTTTTCAATTTCTCACTTGGAATTGAAATTCTAAATAAACCACCCTAGAGCAAACAAACTACATAGCCTGGTACACAGAATAAAAGAGGTGGCATGTCCTGACTTCTTTACAGACTACTATTCTTGGAAAGATATTTTTTTTCTTTAACCTTGGACCACAACAACTATTCTGACAATGACTGTAGTATCTTTAATATTATTTTTTTATGACTTTGAGGACAGCAAGTCTTTCCTCTACTCCACAACCTCCTCCTTTTATGGCAAAGGACATGGTAACACTGGCCTTAATCCCCCAGATAAATCAACTGGTCAGCCTTTGCTATTAAGTATTGTGGTGTTAATTCCTACACTTGAGATAAACAGGAACACTTGGAAACTAACCTTAGGAAAGTAATTTCAAATTCATTGGGTGCTATTTGTTCTTCTACACTGTCAAGACAATCCTGATAATATGTGATATTTGCTACTGCTCTGTTAATCTGTTTTTACAAAGAGCTGTCTATCCTCTAATCTTGCTCAATTTAGTGAAGGCATTCTGCTACTTCACTGCAAGAATTGCATTATATGAAGACTTTGTAGGTCAAAACAAAGTTCTAGCTACTTTCCTTCTTTTTCAGTGAGTTTTGGTCATAACCACACCTACATGGTTATACACTGAAGTAACACGAGTGTAAAAGGCAGCGTTCCATAGAGGTCAGTGCTGGGTCCAGTCCTGTTCAATATATTCATCATTACAGGCTGGAGAATTGGGCAGAGAGAAACCACATGAGGTTCAGCAAGGGCAAGTGTAGGGTGCTGCACCTAGGGACAAACAACCTCATCCACCAGTACATGTCAGGGGCTGACCTGCTACAAGGTATTTCTGTGCAAAAGGACCTGGGAGTCCAGGTGGATATGAGGATGACCATGAGCTAGCAATGTTCCCTGGTGGCCAAGAAGGCCAGTGGCATACTGGGGTGCATCAAGAACGTTGAGTCAAGGAGGTCGAGGGAGGGTATCCTCTCCCTATACTCTGTCCTGGTGCAAACACATCTGGAACACTGTATCCAGTTATGGGTTCCCTGGTTCATGAAAGACAAGGAGCTACTGGATGGAGTCCAGCACAGAGCCATGAAGATGATTAGGAGACTGGGAGCACCTACAGTACAAGGAAAGGCTAAGAACTGGATCTGTTCAGCCTAGAGAAGACTGGGGGGGGAGAATCTCATCAGTGTTTATGAATATATAATGAATATATAAATACGTTACTGTTACATATTGTAAGAGTAACAGAACAGTGGAACAGGCTGTCCAGGGAAGTGATGGAGTCTTCATCTCTGGAGACACATTCTAAATTCTCATGGAACATTCTAGCAAATATTTCCCTGGAATTATGATGATGAACTCTGAAAACAACTGGGTGCAGTCAGTGATCCATCAGCTAAGTCTTACACAGACTGACACAAGGTGAACAACAAAGCTGGCACACTGTGGAGCCTGCAACTGGCCAAGGAGACAATACAGAGCATATTCTGTTTACATCAAAAATCTGATGCAAAGCACAAACACAGAGTCCGAAAAATTTAAAAAATGTTAAAAGTGAAAATTTGGTCCAGAGAACTGCTGAGAGATTCTGGAAGGGCACCGTGGGCAGTGTCCTTGCCGCATTTGACATGGTAGCATCCCAGGTTCTTGATCATGTAACTGAATGCTGACCAAGCAGTATAGCAGTGGAGATACATTTCCTTCAGTTCTTTACCTGAATTTTACTATCTTGTGGCTAGATAGTTACAATCTCAGTAACAAAAGCATAACTTCAAATCTACTGGTAAGGAATATGCTTGACATTTAATACCTATCCAGTGACTGTAACTTATACAAGGATAATGTGACAATGGAAATATTTGCATTTTCCTAAAAGCTCCAGCCTCTGAATTTAAATGAGTATGGAATAATGTTATCAACTTTCATGTATCATAATAACAATAAGAATAGTAATAATAATAACATTAAAACCAGAAATATTTATAATGTGGATGTTGCTTCAGGCTTTCATGACAAAAAGGACAACTTAGATTTGACACAAACTTGTACAAATAATTTCCAATAATCTTCTGAAAATGCCTCCTAAATCAAAGAGATTGTCATCAAGAGATCAAAAAGGACTACAGAAAAACAACTGTGTTCTATCTGGAGAGGGAAACTGCAGCCATAGTTTCACATTTTGTCTCTTCTATTACTGCCCTTGAGAAACTACGCCGGTTTAGTAGGACATTACTGTTTGTCCAACACTCTATACAGTCAGTCAATATCAGGCAAAGGAAATTATTTATTTTAGAAGTGTATCTAAGGAGAGATTCACTCATCATGTTACAGCAGAAGTCCCCCACCTTTGAACTGTTTCCAATGGAGCTGGGAAAGGACATCTAGGAATGATGGAGGAAACAAGAACTCTGTAAGCTGCTGAGAAAAAGCAAGTGGAATAAAGCCCTGTTCCACTAAAGGGTGAAATGCCTACATTAAAGTTATCCTGCTGAAAATGATCATAAATGGTAGTACATCCTATAGCTTCAGAGACTACTTTTTCTTCCAGTTTCTTAAAAACAGCATACAAGAAACAGATCCCTCCTTTAGGAAAATAAGAGACAGTGTTTTAGCCTAATCTTTTAAATGTGAATATTTTGGTTTGATGATATTGCCAGCTCACTGTCAGAAATATCTATCACAGACTTCATTAGAGAAAATTAAAACAGTGACCTCTTTATTCTGTTTTAGAAGGAAAGACAGGTCTATTTTATGATTTATTAAGTTATTTAAATTATAGACTGAAGTCAGTTATAACAGCTTGTTATGTGACTATAGTGCTCTCTGGAAAATATTTCATGCCATTCATTTACATGATCATTTTTTGACCCTTCTTCTCTGCCTCTTTCAGGAAGGAAGTACAGTGGGTTTGTTCTCCATCTGTTTGGCACAACACAGAACACCTGGGAAATCTGGCAGCATTCAAGGGATTTCCTGTTACTTGTGCCCTAGGACTCACACAGATCCAGAGTGGAAAGATTTTTATCTCCTAAGACTTCCTATTAGTGCCCTGGTACACACGTATGAAGGCTTATCCTATATTTTTTAAACAGTCCTGTCAGCAAATTTGAAGCATCAGATCTCAACTGGCAAATCTGCTCAGTAGTAATTTTAAACACGTAATGATAACAAGTATAAAAGCATAGATTCTACAGTAAATATACACCATTAATAATCTGCACAGAGCAGAAAATCTTATCTGAGTTAATATAATCAAGAAAAGTGTAAGATTCAGTTCAGGTATCAGCTAGGACTCAGACAGATTCCTATTTTCTATGTGTAAATTTATCGAAGAATATGTAATCATTTGCAAAATGTAAAAGCATGTATAATCTCACTTTAGTGGGAAGAATAGTATGGCTGCTTGTCATCATAAAAGAAGAACAATGTAGAATCATTTTCTTGTTGAAGACTGCAAATGCGTTGTAGTCAAACCTCTGGATGCTTAATGACTGGATGAACAATTTATAGTGGGTTACAATGTAGAGAATGTTTTCAAAGTGCAATTTGATTCCAGTAAATTAAATATCTAACATCCACTAAAATCTGTTCCAGATCTGTTGGCTAATTAGAAAATTATTTTAAAGAATTATAATGGACAGTTTTCTGAGCTCTCATCAGAATTAAGTTTTTCAGAATTGCCAACAGTCTGCAAAACTCATTTTATTAAACTGACATTTACAAGATTTTGTGCAACCATTAGTAAACTTCTATGCTAAGCCATTCTACAGAGTATACAAAAGAAATGGGTTTTTTTCAATTTTTTTTTTTTTTCTTGGTGTAACTTTCCTTCAGCTGTAGAAATCAATGTTTCCCTCTAGGGTGCTCTCCATGAATTACTTTTGAAACTTTATTTTGTGTTTATGTAAGGAGAAATAACAATAGTAAATGTTATTCCTCATTTAGTTCTTGTGTCATATAATTGTGATTCCTCCACGTAGTCATTATGGAGGGCAAACTGCAGTGCTGTATCTGTATGGTAAATTAAGAACACGTGATACAAAAATTAATGCATTGTAGGTAGGTACTACAAGTATATTCTTTAACTATCTATTTCTTCTGCAAAATGATAATGAAGTGGTTCCAAAAGGCACCATCATAACAATGTTGCTTTCTTATGAGGACATCCAAAGAGTAAACTGTTCTGTCCACATGCATGGTAGTCCATGAAACAGCTTTCACCTTCCTCTAGAAAGCTTTGTAAAAAAAATCTTTGTAAAACCATAATTTTCCTGTAAATATTTATTTGTCCTTTTTATTTAAAAGGACAACTTGATCCAATAAAGAATTTTCAGTATTTTGCTTTGGTCATATGGAAAAATTCACCTCAAGGAAAATGGAATGTAAATTTTTAAGAAAAAAGAGCAATTATTTGTACATAAAACTTTTCAGCTTTTATTATGACTATTAGTCAGACTAACTTGATTGTTTTGAAATATACAAGGATGAAATAATAGTCTGACTATTCAAAGAGGTGGGCTAGGCAAGGATGTATCAAGCATGATCAAAGCTGTTAATGGGTCTATTACAATCATCTGTCAGAAGTCTAGATTATGGTGCCTTCTGTTTTCTGTCTTTACTTTCCCTACCAGTAGACACACCTGTTCTCAGATGTTTCCTTGCCAGCTGATCTTGCTGCACTGAGTAGGGTTATGTTTGCCCCCAGCTTTTAGTAAATGATAGACTAGATGGCCGTAGAGCTTTTTCCACAGAAAAACTGCCTGCATGACTTCTGAGAACAGTCAGACTCATGTAAACACTACACTTCTCCACTGTGAATGATCTTCTAGAATGATCTGCTTTTCAGACAATTATTAAATGCAGGTGCACTGAACTACACAAAGTGTACAAACTATACAAAGAAAATAAAATCATTATTAAAAGAATCAGTGTATTAATGGAAGATACAGTTAATTTCTAGTGACAAAAGTACCCAGTATCTCCCAAATGAAGTTATTCAAAGGTAGTCACCCCAAAAGACAATCTACAAAATTATCTTTAAACCTTTTACATACTTCGTGCTTGTAGAAGACTATTACAAGATCCCAGGGTCTACACTATGCTAAAGAACATTGTAAAAATTGTTAAATTGTAAGCAATTCTACTTCCTAACTCCTTCAGGATGTTTTTGAAAATGTCATACACTTCTCCAGAAATAATGTAGCCACTAGTGCTTTGCATACATTTTTATGGTACAGCTGGTCTGTGCAAATTTTTGCTTGTTTCAATATTAGATTACTAGCAGATCCTCAAAGCCTGTCTATAGACATTACAGAGCATATAGAAAAAAAGTAGATCCGGGCAAAATACATTAATTTATTTCACTAGACTTATCACAATCTGCTTAAAGTCTTTCATTGAACAAAGGCAGTTTCATCTTCACAAGGTTTCCAAGATTTTATAAGGAGTAATTTCAGCAGCAGCAGACTAGCAGTCAATAGACTGGAGAACATTCTTAGCTTATAGAAGCCATGAAAGGAGACTTTGTCAAGATTTTTGTCCATGTTAACCTAACCTTTTTCTTCAGTTCTTTGGCTCTGTTCTGCGTTCTCTCCATCCTACCAACAGCTGAATTCAGCTGCCTTCTGGCTCTTTCCTTAGCTTGTAATTGCACAGTGCCCTCTGTGTCTTCTAATCTGTTTACTAACCGACAGTGAGTGCTGGCATTTTGTGGCTTTTGGATAGGATTTGTGAAAATATTTGCAAATATTCCTGCACCGGTGTTGCATAACCAAGTGTAAGAGGAGCTATTTGCATTTAGAGGCAGAAAAATTATTTAACTTGTAACCTTTCCAGCTCTTCTGTTATACATATTCATTAAGACCATTAATCATTTCTTCCACCTTCCTTCTTTTTTTTTAAAGGTCACATTTGGTTTCATATCAAAAAAAGAACCTTTCTTAAATATACATATATATGTATATATATATATAAATGTATAAAATTTGTCAAAATCTGTGAACACACATGTTTCATGTCATCAACTTCACTAGCAAAGGCCAAGCAGTACTTATCACCTTTCCACTCTCTCTTAGATCATAACCCTTTTTAAACCGGTTTCATGGTCTGTGTGACCCAACTCACAGTGGTAGGAAAGAATGTCTAGAATAACCAGTAACAAGTATTTTAAAAATCAGATGAAAAAATGGATACACAGAGGGATATAACTTCAAAATTTTCGTCAGCCTCTGAGGACTATAAAAATGTGCGTTGTGCTTATATTAAGAAAAAGATTTCCATCAGGATGAAAAAGTTCCACTTGATGTAAACTTTTTTATATAGTACTGATACTTTCTCTTAGCTGCAATGTTTTTTATAACAAAACCAAATCAAAACAAAAATAAAAACAACCCCCCCAAAACCTCAAAAAACAACAACAACAACAAAAAAAACCCACCCAAAAATCCAGTATGGGGGAAGAACTGCAAAAGCCCAAACACCTCCTTAGCTTATGTGCAATCTTGTTAAGTGAAGTGTCTAATTCAGAATCCTAACCATTAAGGTTTTCTTCTATAGCCAGTCACCCCTAGGGAATAATTTAGCCCACCTTGAATTTCTGGAGTGGTTTATCACTTCCCATTATAGTTAATGGGAAGCTAAAAGAAGATACTCTTCTGAATTACATGCTCTGTACAAGAAGTAGCATGAATTTGTGCTTTTATATTAAAAAGAAAACATTATTCTATTTGTCTGTTCTCTTTGAAAGAGCTTTGTGATGCAATGTTCAACTTGTTTTTCATTTACAGTTGTAAAAAAAGGCAGCTTTCTGTTGTCAATAATATTTTTCTTTATTATAATTATACTAATCCTTAAAACATTGCTGAAGAGAGCCAGAACAGAGAAATTTGGAGAATTAAGCTAGACTTCCCAGTCACCTTCTGATGGCACTTCTTTCTTTTCCCACTGACTGCAGCTGACAAATCCTGTGACTGAGACATCTGCAGTGAGATTTGACTCCTGACACCTGAATTTGAGTATCTGACTCTACTCTCAGGTACCTATGCTGTCTTAAGACAATGTCAGCTTTAAGCATGGAGACAATACTGTCAATCACCATCGATGGTCCTTCTGCTTTGGGCGGAGATCTTCCAGATTTCTAGATATCCAGAGAATTTCCAGATGTTGAGATTTTCTTTGGAAACCAGGCAAATGACCTCAGGGAAATGAACATTGTGCACAGATGGAAGATGTACATGAGCTTCAGAGACACTGACATGCATCCTCACCTCAAATATGGTATGCAGTCTTGCTATAGGGTCTTACAGGTTTATTGTTCTTTATCTGATACTAAACCTGGTTGCCCAAGATGCAACAGTTCCATCGTGTTTCCACTTTCCAGTGCTGGCAGGACAGAGGTAGGTTCTAGAAAGTTCATTGGCTTGAACACCCTGGGGGTCCTCTTTTGCCTTAGGTAGACACATCACTGAAATTTAGGTAACCATTACTGTGCTTTAGAAACTTGCATAGTGAAAATTCTTCTGTTCTTTGAGATAGTATTAAAATTAGTTGTATTTTTTTTCTGCATGCAAAGTTATGATTTCAAATATATTGTGTGCTCAGGAGTCTTTTTTTTTTTTTTTGCATTTTAAATGATAGCTCAGAAGATGGGACTTTGCTATATTCAGCAATTTGTTCTATGCTCTGTGTTGGTCTGAGAAAGTTAGCTCATGTGAAATAAGACTATATTCTCTATGGTTCCTATTGAAAAGTAAAGCAATAAAATTTTGATGTTTTTTAAGTCAGTAGACATTTAACTTTTTTCTACCATTTTTTTTTTCAGGTTTGTGTTACTGTTACTGTTAGAATTCTCCTAAATTCTAGCAGAACTACAAGCAAGAAGTTGCACTAGAAATTTCTGAAGTAAGACAATAGTTATGAGCGTTTGAAATGTGAAATCTCAAAGGAATGGATTTCAAATGTGCTTAGGCCTGTCAACTAGGAAAAATCTGCAGTGTCCCTCATCCTACCGTTTTTTTAGGTATGTATGATGTGTACCGAAGTCCAAGGAAAACCTTCCAGGGTCCGCTAAGAGAATAAATGGGAAAAAGGAGGGAATTTCCATCTTTGAAAATAGATCTGAAGAAGTTTAAAAAGATTACTACTGTGTTTAAAGTCTGGCCTGTGGGACCTTTTGCAATTTTATGATAAAGATTGATGCTAGCATTTTGTATTGCTAGTAAGGAAAAATATTAAAAATTAACCCAATGTAAAGACCATGATTTCTAATGATGAAATTGGCCATTATCACTTTTTTATCCATGAGAAATGGCTCATGATGGTGTTAACTAGAGTCAATTGCTACCCGCTGTCTTGTGCTGACAGATAGTCACTCTGCTCTGGAGGGCACTTGCACAGAGCAGAATTATTTTTAGTTGCAGATACTTGGGAGCTTCAAGTCATTACTATGAATCATGTGACATTAAACACCTGCGGCAAAGTGCCACTTCTGACAAACTCTTTACTGTGACCCACGAGTATATGCACAATTAATATCAGACTGTACATCATTAAATTTTCTTGTCTGACTTATGAATGAGTTCTGCCCTACAGGCATGGAATGAAGAAACAACAATGATCCTGCTTACCAACCCAGAACAGCTAACCTACTTTTGATATGGCTTCCTACTAGACTGATAAAAAATTAATTACATTGATCATATATCACCACACTTTTTTATTTTTTCTAGTAGAGATTTCAGCAAAAACTTTAAGCTATTTATATCAAATATTACTTCTTCCATCACTGAGTGAAATTTATGTAATTTAATTAACTTATGCCTCGGTGATATTTTGGAAATGAAGTAGCTCTGAAGTAGACATTGAATGGAATCTAATTAACATTCCATCAGAGTATACTGCAGCATAAACCTAATTCTCTCAATAAGATGACACTCTGAATGTAAAAAGGCAGGAAAATTGTACTTTCTAACTTAGTGTGAAAAAGACCATGCAGTTCAGATACCTTGACAAGGTAAATGTGCTGAAAAGCAAAGACAGATGGAAACCTGAGGTCCACTTGAAAGTAGGTGGCTTCCACAAAGAGTGGAGATGATGCATGTTTTGCGTGTTCATTCTCTCTCAAAATTGATGGGTGCTACCATTGATTCCCCTTTTTGGCACATGTTCAACAGAGTTAAGGTCATTGTCTTCTCATCCACCTACAGACACTATTCAAAATATTATTCTTGAGTTTAGTGCTCCCTTATACTTTGTTCTTTTACTGCTCTAAGATCAGACCTTTTTTCCAGGTTTCAGCTGCACTGTTTTCACTAGCAAGTGATCTTAACTTCTTTTTCATAAATATGGAGCTGATCTCTGCATCAACAAGTAACTGTGTATGACTCCAGATAATGGCTGCAAGATCAGACCTTAAGAAAATGTAATGATGAATAGTTCCTTAAAAAGAAAAGAAAAAAAAAAAGTGACTTTTGAATTACATGTAATTTTTTTTGTAATTTCAGACTGACTGATATTTTCTAAACCAGAACGTGCAAACAGAAAAATTATTTTTTTTTTTTTTTATATAGCAGGGGAAGCAAATTAAATTTTTTTGTAAATGTAATTTGATGTTTCCCACAGAAAGATTTCTTTTTTTCTTTTTTAAGTGTCAGAATGCAATCTGAGAACCTGATCAGGCAGACACACATGTAAGAAAAGGCTTTTTATTTTTTTTTATTTCTCAGATGAAGCTATCTAAATATTACAGGAGAAGAAAGGTGTTAACTAGCATTATAGTAGGCATTTATGGATGTAGGCAGTTGGATACTGCGTGTAGCTTTTTCAGTTAAAAAAGAAACTTGGCCATCATAGATTTCTGTAGTAATAGTAATACTTGACATGGATCTCCTAGTTAATGCAAATAAAGGCCACCTTTACACGTAAATTACAGTCCCTCTTTCTTAATATTAAACAGCTACAAAGTATTATCAAAGTGATGCAAGTTCCACAAAGAGTAAAACCTTAATCTAACTTAATTTCTATGATTTTAACTTATTATATCGATGTTTGTAGAAAACCAATGTATAACCATACAAAATCAGACATTTTGGATGTTCCTGTATTATATACCTTCTAGATGACCACCATCAGCATGAGGTATAAAGCAGATACTCAGTTTGTCTACGGACTACACACAGTGTGGAGTGATAGAGGACAAGCCTTCTGCTCCTGTGATTCAGAGAGTCAAACTAACACTTTTTCTCTCTGACATTACCAGGAAGTTAAGTGCATGCATGAAACAAAGCAAGTGCTATATATATATTTAAAAAAAAATAAAAAAAAAAAAAAAAAATTAGGATTATGTACGTTCTTGAATCAGGTCTCATGTTTTGTGACAGGAGCAGGACAGCAAAAGTAGTAGTTATGATCATTGTAATAATGCCATTAATTGTTTGTATTTCCAGTAAGAATTGTTCTTTGGCTTTTTTCCATCTAAATGCTATGAAGAAATAGTTAATAGAAAAGGAGGCTGCTTTTTATTCCCTCCACCTCAGGGAGAGGAAATGTTGCTCCCTTTAACCTATGTTACAGGAATTTAATCGATTTTTTAAAACAGTAATATTGTTGCATATAAACTATCAGTGGTTGAATTTTCAGTGTGTTCACAATAAGACATGAAAGGATTTCTTCAAAAAAATACATGAACAGGAGATAAATCGTGCATGGGCCAAGTGTGGGCTGTATGCACTGAGTAAAATATCACCCCGTGTGAACAGGTCTTGATGTAACTGCTTCTTGGCACCAGCTTTTCAATCATCCCTGCTGAGGTCATTTCAGTTCATTTTGATAACTGGGAAAGGGCAGCTTCCCTTCAAATCAGAGAGCAGAGTTAATGAAATCTATTCCAAAGGTATCACAGCCAGCTTGGCCATGGGAGGAAATAAAACATTAAGTCATTTCTGATATGACTCAGTTTTTGTGTAATTGGTAGTTACCCTCTAAACTACCTGGCACTCAAAAGGCAACGTATTCTAATTGTCTGGCAGCAGTTAGAATGCTAATATTTAAGCCTGGCATAAATTATACTTACCCGAGCCAATCTATTACACTCTACTTCTACATTTTTATGGCTGAATGGCTCATGGTTCTTTGTTACTATATGCTGTGGATTGCCACTTTTTCTTTGTTGCTCTGCTCCAATACAGATGCATTTTGTCTAAATTAAGTCATTTCTGCTATCTTGTAGCTTTGCTTAATACTTTCAAGGTTTAGCTGTTATCTACATCTGTAATCTTCACCTCTACAATTGATGTTATTTTTATGATATTTAATGTGAAATCAGTTTGAGAAAGTCAACCTTTACTGCTAATATAAGCTTTAAAAAGATGAAGCTCCAAAAGCTGGAAATGTCTTTGATCTTCAAGGATTATTAATGAAAGCAACACACTTAAAGCTATGCTTACAAATTCAGATATTTTCAGATAATCCAAATGGAGTCCCAAGGCTGTACAAATTTGCATAAGTGGTTTGAATTTCCAAAAGCTCTCAATGAACTGGCAGTTTGATGGAATAATGAACTTAAAGTGACACATGCGTAATGATGCTGAAGTTTCAATAATTTGAAACAACACTTCTCAATTTTTAGTCAATGTAATTAATGAACTATGGCAAGCTTATATTCTGAAAAAGAATAAAATAGAGCATGATCTGAAAAAAAAGAAAAAAGAAAAGAAAAAGGGAATACAACTTTTGATTTGAAAATTAACTTCTGTTCATTTAAATTCAAACTTGAAACTGCTCCCTGCTTCAGAGAACCACCAAACCACTTTCTTTGTTCAATTATTATCTGATTTACACTTACTTTGTAATTATGCAGCCGAATTGCACTCAAGGAGAGAGTATGTATAAAATGGCAATAAATGGTACAAACTGTGAACATGCTCACAGTCAGAGGCATAAATGTTGCAAAAAGATGTCCACCTTTTTTGATTGGTTCATTTGACTCTTTTGTGATACTTCTCAACAGCCATTTTCACTTTTTGATTGGTTCATTTGACTCTTTTGTGATACTTCTTAACAGCCATTTTCACTTTCCTTTACTTAGCACCTCATGCTTAGGGATCTTTTCCAGTCCCATTGACCTGCTGGATTTTTTTTTTCCTAAAAATATTCCCTAGCTCCATACCTTTTGATTAGATTAAATATAAACCATATCGAGCATTCATTATGTAGGTTATGTTGCAATATCATTTCAAACTAATTTATACTGTAGATGTCCTGGAAACTTTAATCAGATTTCTCTCTTCCATTTCTAATATTAAATTGTCTATTAATAAAAAAGAGAAGACAAAAAAGCAGCAGTTTACAATCACACATGGAAGCTCTTAATAACCAACATATTTTTTTTAAGAATAGAAAGGTATCTTATATTATACAAGGCATATTTTCTTTCCTGATGGCAATTGTCGGAGTTTACATTAAATTGAAGGGCACTACAAGTAAAAGTCCTTGAACACAGAAATATAGACTATTATCTTCTGAGATTAAAGGTGGCATTTTGTAAGCTACTGCACAACCACATATTAATATACATCAGAGATGCATATACATTTACTTAAAAGCTTCATATTTCTGCCTTTTTCATAATCTTTAAATATAATTTTCACTCTGGAGTTTAAGCAATATGAAAAAATGTTAAACTGTTCCAAATAGAATGGAAATGAAAGCTTTGAAAAAATAGGAGTCTTCTCATAATGTTTCAGAAAAAAAATATTCCCATAATTGGTTAGAAAGAATTTACAATTGATTGTAAAATTGATAAGACTGATAATTTACGAATTACAAAAAATTATGATGAGTTTTATCTTTATAGATGTTGTCAACATCTTATGTAAATGGCATATTAGGATTTTTTAAAATGTCCACCTAATACACATGGAAGGAAATCTGTCCTTACAATGTAACAAAAGAATACCTCTTAGGCACCGCCTAATTTCCCTATTAAACTTTTGAAATAATGTAAAAGGTTTTGCAATTGTTCTCTATGTGATAAGGAAACATACTGCCATTTGTTACTCAAGAAGGCTGTAATAATAATACAATCATTTGGCAAACAAAATCCTTTGGGTTTATATGCCATTATGATATCCTATATTCCTTCATAAAAAATAAAAATGAGATATAGGTTTGACTGAAGTGCACTATTGATAGAAACTTTAACAATTTTTACTATCACAAAAGCAATTTACCACTTTGAAAGAGTAGTTCATCGTATTAACCAGTAATAACCATGTAACTGCTCTGTGCTATTACTGAACTGTTTTCATTTTGAGTATTTATAGTAAGAAGCAGCAGGTGTTTTGAAACTTAGGTGTCTCAGTCTGCTTGACACACATTCAGATGGATAGACCTATTTTAGTCTATCCAAACAGGAAGCCAGGTCACTCGGTAAAGAATGGTCAATAAAAATGGTGAAATAGGTTTTCTCCTAAGGACTGATAGCTGGATTATTTGAGAAAAGGATGGAGAAGAATCATGAAATGCTTCTGGATCGATGGCTATTAATTTAAGAGCAGAACATTTCCTGGAATGAAACAGCTGATGTTGTTATGTGGAACAATTACCATTTTCAATTAACTGACATTTCACATAGCTTTGAGACTAGGGGAAGACAATAACCCTCAGCACCTAATCTCAGCTCTGTTGTTAGGTGAGCCTTCTGTCAATAGTTTTGTGGTCTTTTTTCACAGGCAAACCCAATTCACTGTGAGAAGTTATTTTCTTTGTCCTCAAACATAAGAACCAGACAGACACAGTTCAGGCAGAGTTCAGATGTAATGAGCACTATGAAAGTAGTCTTCCATGCTAATATGTACATATAGATGTGTATATAGTTACATATATGTGTAAAACATGGGTAGGTGTTTGTGCATGGCTTATGTACCTATATATGTTCTGTCTTTTTTTGTCATTTCATAACATGAGCAACTCAGTGAGCTTTTACGTTTCTTATGGTAGGTCACAATAAAATGGTAAAACAAATATCACTGATACAGCAAGATATCTCATTAGAATGAAACGAACTTGTCTGCTCATCAACACTGTCTTATATCCTGTAGTATAAACCACCATTTAATTTCCTTAAATCACTAGATACAATTACTGGGATAATTCAAAATTTAAATTGTCTCATCAAACTTTCTTTTATTTACATGGGTGGTAGATTAAAAAACAAAACAAAACAAAAGAAACTGGTGGACCAAACTATGAAAAGTATAGAAAGAAATATCAGAGAGGAGATTGAAAACAAACTGTATAAAATATTAATTACTTGGCCAACATTGTGCTTGTAAGGGGTCCTTTAATACTGGTCTCCTGTAAAATGGTTCTGTAATTACACCAATAGAGCAGAAAACTACTGGTCATTCAAAAATTTATATATTCAGTGTGTTCCCATTTTTAAGGCTTAATAACATTTTAATAAAGTAATTTGGCATAATCTCTGCTACACTTTACCCCCTGAAAAAAGTATCAGCTGTTTTAGACCAATGCTTTCAGCCAGCCCACAGAGCATCACTCAGTAAAGCATTCAGGCAGCCAATGGATCTCACGACAAGGGGTCTCTTGACCCCCTTGGGCAGCCACAGCCCATCCCAAATCCATGACAGCTGTTTGTTTGCTTTGAGAAAACAGAGGGAAGATTCAAATACTTAGGCTGAATTAGGTACCTAAATCAGAGAGATAGTTAGAAAACTTATTGTATGGTTTCACACAGTCCTGGAGGAGATTATGTCCAGCTGGTGCCAATTTCATTTGGCAGCAAAATCGAGTCTCAGGTATTTAAATAACTAAGCTTCATAATGTCTGAGAAGAGAGGTGCTCTCACGCAAGCCATGATGATGTTCAGGCCCAAAGTATGGATAGATACCTAACGCTCTGAAGGGATACAATCCACTTAGTATGCTTTAAGCAGGCTTAGCAAATTTGACAGCACAGAGTTCAGCAGAAGGCATAGCCCTTCTCATTTAAAAAAACTTGGTGTAGAAAGAAGAGAAATTATCAGCCTTTTAGATTACAACATAGGCTAAAAGTAGTCACTGAGAAGAGGAAAAAACTAAATTCTTACCTGTGTTGGGAGAAATTCAGGTAATTCTCTCTAATTCAGGAGAAGACTGTCCTTTTTGACTAATTTTATATTCTTATAGAAATTCATATTTTTATTTATATCTTTATTTATATGCACTATATTTATATGTAACATATTTAATTATATATTTATATAAAAGAGTATATTCATATTTTAATATAGAAATTTTATATCTAGGCTCAAAAATTTCAAGAGGAGAGAACTAAAACGAGGAACTACAACCCTGATGCAGGAAATGAGTCCCTAGTTTCCAGATGATGCAATTTTGCAGTAACCCAAATCTCAGCTGTGGGTTGATGCAGTTTCTTAGGTACTCAATTCAGTTATCCTTGGTTCCTCCTGAGAATAAAATAGTGATTTTTCGTGTGTCACTGAAAATACAACAGGTGAATAAGGGGCCAGCAAACCCCAAAGCCACATCAAAAGAGGAGTTGGAACACATGCGTGGCAGGTTCAGCAGAGGATGGAGCTGCAGCAGCAGCCACTGTTTACATCAGTTTATGCTGCTGTGAAAATACAGGCTTAGTAATGTGATATTTAAACTTCTCTAGCAAAACGCAGCACTGTATTAAATTCCTTGTGCTTTCAGTTACTTCTGCTTTTTGTCACATGAATTCAGAATAAAAAAGCATGAACTGTGCAAAGATCAAGTCAAGAACACCGAGTGGTTCTTGATTTTTAATTTCAGCCACTTGAAGAAGAAGTATAGGCTTCTTAAAAGTATAGGTTAAAATATTTAAGAAATCTATGTGGGGGGAGCCACAATGGGAAAAAAACAAACCAAACCAGAACCAACCAAACAAAATACACACACTGAAAAACTCAAACAAAAAACAAAGAAAACTCCACAAACCCAAACAAACAAAAACAACAATCAAAAAAAGCCCAAAACAGCAACCTAACAAATTATAATATAAAATAAAACTAGACTTTAAAATTATCTGGATGATGAAATTGCAAAAGAGGATGAGCTAGACTTTTTATCTTCTGAATAGAGTTCTGAAACATTCAAATAGCCACTGATGAAAGGTTTGACTACCAAGAGATAAGCAATTTTCTTCTTAAGTCACTGAGCAACTTAAGTGTCTTTTTAATATACTGGGATCACCAATATATATCTTGCAAAAACATTAGCTCTTGGTGCAGTGCATAAATCATAACTGGTGAAGAATTTAATCAGGCAATAGATAAAATAAAAAGATCAAAGAACAAAAAGGAATAAAAATAAACATAAAACTACTTCCTTAGCAGGTGGCTATGTTTTCATTTTTAACCTGTTTCCCAGGCTAAAATCAAATTATAATCCTAAACACAGATGTTAGTTTCTCCTGAAAGCACCCTGCAAGTACTGTTAATTTCTTTACATGTGCAAAATAGCTTTCACAAGCAACTGTTAGAAAAAATTGATAAAGTATTAGTTTAAAATGGATTCAGAAATTTTTGAATAATGAACTAATTATCATGTAAGTATTCAGTTTTAAACATGGCCACTGATTGTAAAAAACACCACCACCAATTAACAGTAATAATAACAGCATTTTTGCTATGGTGTAGTAATTCCGACATTGTATTAGAATGTGTTCAACAGTATTCTAAGACAGTGCTAACTGAAGAAAAATGTGTTGTTCATGAATATGTTCTCTTATCCTCCCTTTAAGGAGAGCAGACATGCTGCTTTATTTTGAACATTTCTAGTTTTGCTCTAAAATAAACAGAGAAACACACATACAGTGGAATAGTCATGCTGGAAGGCAGGTGACTCATTTTCAGGAACTGGTGCAAGGTTTTTTGTGAGTCCTAGCTCCACTAGGTGTTAATTCCTGGTTTTATACCCAGCATAAATTATTTCAATTTTTAAAAGGTTTCTTAGTGCCAGAATTCTGGAAAAAATCAGCCCTAATTTGCAGCCTAGATTTCTTAGATACCATTGTCCTTGTCTCTGGATCATCTTTTGTGTATCATTTAATATTTGGAACAGAAAAGCATTTCAAAAACTGAAAGTCATGTTAGATATCCTGTTTTCCATGTATGGTACATGTATCCACGTAATCAAGCTCTGTGCAGACATATCTTGCTGCAGTTAATGAAAAAGAATAATGATCTTACAGTTATTGGCTTCTCTCATAGTGAGTGGAGTGCTGTTCTTGGGAATCTGATACAATTTATATGCTTTCCTAGCAAAGTCAGGATGTCTGATGTCTGAGAACTGGAAGAACTCTATTCAGAATCTAAGTTGTGGTATAATAAACATTGAATGCTAAGCTGAATGGCAATCAAAATTCCTGCATATTAATATTCATCCTAGTGTTTCCATATTCTATGTTCTATGTTATTTCTTCCCTAAATTGGAGGAAGAAAAATAAAAGCTGCAGGAAACTGATGGAGAACCCTTTGGATTTGAATATGCAAACACCTCCCTACATGCCACTCTTGTTTCTTATTTATTGCTCATCTTCTAACCCTCCAGATTCATATAATAGCAGCTATCCAGCTGGTCAATAGAAGGGAAATGGACAAGTACTCTCTAAGGACTCTTGGAGTTTAATGGAAACTCTACTTGACAAAGTTGCTTATTTCATGCTAATGTTTCTTGTTTCAATTACTTATTAGAATGTCCAAGAAGAATTGTTTATAGATTTGTCAGATTCTTGCATTAGAAATGCTGCTGTGCAATTACTGCAAAATTGTTCCAAATTCAAATGAAATTAGTGTCAAGTGTAAGTACAATTATCCATAACATCTAAAAGACATCAGAGTGTTACAAGTATAAATGGAAGGCTTAAACAAAACTGACCTGCATACACTCTGCATCCCCTTTATATCTCTGACTTTCTGCCCGTTTTCACAGCTTTAAGGTGTTCCCTCTTTCTACACACTTTGTATTAACTATAGATTAGATTTTCTTGCTGAACTGTGGCAACCAATCTCCCTTTTGAAATCCTCCAAGGATCCAGACAGATTTAATTTTTCTTCCTGAAACTTTTATTTTCTCTGTTCAGGAGAACAATTTGCTTATTCTTTTTAATTGAAGTAAATATGATTTCCCTAGTTTGGAGATATATCTTTGTTAGATTAGATAGCATCTCCTGTAATTCAGTAACTAAATAGCATTTCCTTATTGGGTTGTAAAAGATTTAATTTCTGTCTACTTTGCCATTGAAGAGTAAGTTCCACAAAACAGGCCAAGACAGTGAAGTCTATGATTTCACGTTGGTTTGATCCAGACACATGGATTATCAATGCCAAAAGAAGAAGCCTCATTCCTCCCCAGAACACCCCTCTCCTTCCTTTTCTCTTATCCTCATCCTCTCTCCCCTTCTCTCTCCCCTTTCCTTCATGCCAAGTAATATTTGTCCCTGTTTTATATTTCATGGGGTCATGTAGACCCTTCATGGAACTGATTCAACTCACTAAAACTGTAGAAAAGTTCTGAAATAGGTTTAGAAAGATAGATCAGGACATAGTGTGGTCAAATGAGAAAGTGATAATGAGAAGAGTGGAAGCAAAGTGAAAAATTTCTTGGGTTTTTTTTTTTTTTCCAGTGAAGATGGTATCTTTACCTTTGCCTTTCCCTTTAGAAAATCAGGGCAAGGGGACTACTGCATTGAACTATACCTCTAAGAAGCCACATTTAATACAAATATCATGTTAAATGATAAGGTCAAAGTTCTTTAGGATATATCAAACACTTATCATTGAGTACCAGGGTAAATGTCATACGAGACACAAAGTCTTAATATGAATTTCATATGTTCTGTAATTATGTGAAGTTTAAAAGCTAATGCATTTTCAAATTTTGTCCATATTTTAAAATGCATGAATCAGTTTCTTAAGGAGTTGAACACCCACTCATGCGTTGGCTTGTCAGGAGGATCAGATGTTCTTTGTAAGTCATTATTTTTGTAAAGATGAATAATACTCTGTCTTCCTACAGTGATGTTTAAATTCTTCCTTATTTCTCTAACTAAACAGTCATTTAACATTCTAAATACCTGTATGAACGCTCCTTTGAAATGTTGCATCTTTATTGAAATTCTTGTTTTTCATAAAAATGCTGGCTGAAGATTATCTATTGCCATTGTTATGTCACAAGGGTGCTGCTTCTATAAGGAATCCCTCATGGCATTTATATAGTCACAAATATTCTGCATTATTTAATTGCCCTTTTCTCAAAGTTATTCTGCAAGATTTTTCCAGGCACAGATGTTATATTCTACAAGAATACACTTTGGGCTGAATCTTCCATTTGGGCCTTTCAACCAAAAGGTTACTATATAGTGTGAAAGGAAACATTTCCAAGGCTCTAAACAACATGATAGTTAATCTGAGCATCAACAGAAATTAATGTATACACAAATGGTCCCCAAAAAAAAGTGGAGGTATTTTTTATTATCAGAAGCAGTTATATTTACATGCATGAACTTTAAGATGATGTGGTTCTAGTGCTGGAATAGAGGCACATCTAGTATTATATATGCACTCCAGGTGTTAGAGGAAAAATTCATCTTATGAATTTACCCAGAACTACTAGAAACAAGAGGAGATGGACAATTTTCTGTGTTACTTGGGTAGATGCTTAGGTCTCACTGTTCTGGAAGCCTGAAATTTTCATTCTTACCACTGCAAAGGATATATCCTCAAGGGTACACAAGGAATTCCTGGCCAACAACTAGAGAAAATTAATTTATCAGTTCAGTGCTCCATACTGAGAATTAAGAGAAAAATGGGTGAACCTATTGTCTAGGGCCCTTTACAGAAGAGATCAGCTACAACAAAGAACCTCCTCACTGCAAAATTACTTGGAGAAAAAAATGTGCAAACATGATCTAAAACCACAGTGAGTCCCAACTATTATTTTCATACACATGAAAGTTGGAAAAAATGGACTCTACTCACTTTTGTAAGACTGGGATGGGCATTTTGGAAAACAAGATGCATTATTTGCAGAATAAAATTTTGCAAGACTTGTTTTAGCAACCTAAGAGTGGATGGGAGGCAGCAAAATACATAGCAGTGTAAATAATAATTGATCATCAATTGCTTCATATGGAACACTATCACAGAAATAGCCAACCTATGGAAATAACAACCTCAAATTTAAACTGTAGCTTCATTTTGTAAGTATTATTAAAATACAATATGCAGAGAAATTAAGTAGGGTTCAGCTTATTGTACAAGTGTATATGCATAAGGCACACTATCACAGAAACAGTGGTATGGCAACTGTTGTTGCAAGTTTTAGTATTCTTACAAGCAACTGAGCTTCTCAAGAAACCATTAAAAATGACTGTATATATAAATAGTTACTATTCTACCATCAAACCTGCAAGGGACTTCCAGAGAAGGAGCTGATGCCCTCATTCATATTTTCCAAAGACAAAACACACAATGTAGTGTGATAATAAAAATTATAGTGAAAACTCTACTTTATATGAGCCTCTTATTATTACTAATAAGTAATATAGTCCTGTATAATAGTCCTGTATTTTTTTCCTCACTGGCTGAGACTTTTTGTAACAGTCTCTTGATACTGGAAATACAGCCAGTCAAGGAAATTAGTACCTGAAACCAACAAATCCTATTTTTGACAATCAGCCACTGGGACAGAATCTAGGATTCTACATTAGGTGGTAAATGCCCTCTGTAGCATATTGAGAGAGTAAGGTGATATGTAATAAATGCTAAGAGAGATCTGAGTCAAAAATGTAATTCCAAAACTGTCTCCAAAAATTTTATCTCATGAAAACCTCTCTTAAATACCTTCCTGTTTCACTGAATTTCATAAGAAACCTGGAGTTATGTTTCTGAACATGAATTTTAAAAGTCTTAATTTAAAAAAATTAACAGAAGATGACTTTTTTGAATATTTTTTAATTATTATTATATTTTAAAATGTAATTAAAATCTGTCTCTGTATTCAACACATCCTGTGGGAATTTTCTCTGTTATGGATAACTTCATACCCATACTTTTCTCATATATTAAGGTACTTGGCTTTGCATGTTCTGTTGAATTCCATTTCTTTGTATCACTTATTTTTTTATGATGAGTTTTGTGGAGTTTCAAGGAATTTTTTGGTTACAGAAGATTTTTATACCTATATGTGGAGATTTTCATCCACAAACCTCAGGGTTAGTAGAAAAAGGAAGGTAATTATTTGATCAGGGTAATATATATTCTTTTATTTTCATTCACCATTCAGTTTGCAGACTTGTTTCATGTAGAAAATATGTTCATGCAGGTATGTTGTATATGCGTGTTTGGGTACAACGCTTTTAATTTTGGATTGTCAGTAAATTTTTACTTCAGTCCTAGTTTGAACAACAAAAGAAAGCTGAAAAATTTAAAAAAAGGTATTTTTCATGTCTTTGTGAAAGTAGCAAATAGAAAGCGGAGAAGCCTGCAGCTGCTTTGTGATAGAGAAGCTGGAACATGCACTAATATCTTACTCATGAGGTCACATTTAGGATATATCCCAGGTGACCTTTCATACACCCTTGCACATACACCTGGAATTCTGATTTTGTGGTCCTTCATGACAGAAGCTCTTTGGGAAGTGTAGCAAGATTTTATCTATGTGGCTAATAGAGTGATGAAAGGACATAGCCCTGATAGAGGCAGTGGAGGAATCCAGGTTTGCGATCTTGGAAGCCCTCCTGGCTGCTGAACCAGATGTCGTCTACGCACAGCCAGAGACACCTTATAAATACTTCATCCAGCAATGGAAACTTCAGTCAGAAACTGTAATTCATCACTGCCCAAACCTGGACAATCACAAGACACTGAATTTTAGAAAATAGGCTTCATTGTTTCTGATGTTCATGGAAAATAAAACTGCCTGCATTTTCTTTGTGAGAAGTCTGATATTTTTAGTTTAACAGAAACATGGGGTAGTTTCCCTCTCTGCTATTCATACCTTTGTTCTGGGAAAAAAAACAACTTTACTCAAAATGCTTAGGAAACATAGCTATATTTTAGTATACCTTTGCTAGAAATGTGGCTTGGTGCTACAACTTTTGCATAAAATATTTGCCCCTTTTAGACTGTTCATTGCCTTTGGTAGCAATAAGATTAATCTAGTATACCCTTAGAGTTTTATGTACAACATATGTATAATGTGAAGAGACATTTTAGTTCATGTTAGTTTAGAGACAGTTTAGTTCAGGAACCTTTTTTCCCACCTCTTTAAAGAAATACGAGGTTTCTATTCCTGTGCTAAAATAGTTATGTCAGTTAAGGAGGTTGATTGTTAACATCATAGTTATACAAAACAAAGACAGCTGCTTTTCTCTGTGGTAGATATAGCAAAAGACTGTAATAGCTATAGAATATGAGGTAATCATATAAAAACAAAATAACTCCATCTATGATGCCTATCTTATTCAGATCATACAAAAACATTTTGAATGTTTTATTTCCTGAGCTCCTTATAGATATTTATTTTGATTAGAGATGAATCATTTCCTAACAAACTGATGTTGTACTTTGCGTGACC
Organism: Florisuga fusca; assembly: GCA_038090715.1. Classification (NCBI taxonomy): domain Eukaryota; kingdom Metazoa; phylum Chordata; class Aves; order Apodiformes; family Trochilidae; genus Florisuga; species Florisuga fusca. The sequence goes on from JAAWXA010000003.1 coordinate 32,543,866, forward strand.
ACCATCAAATGTTTCACAAACATTTGTCCATTTATTATTACAAAATCCCATGGAGAATGGAAAGTATCATGTCCATTTCTACAGATGTGTCCAAAGACTATAACAGATTCTGGAACAGACTTTAAATCCCAGCCCAATAGCTTCCTGGTAAGACTATCCTTACAGATTTCCTTACAGACTCCCTTTTTTAGTTTCCATTTTAAGCAACACTTTACATCACAGACACATACTTACATAACCTTATTTACTTTTCACCAAGAGTTTTCACAGTTGAAACACTGAACATTTTCTTCAGTATAATTACAGAATATTAGAGTAGTAATTAGAAGATATTAATTTTATTAACAAAGATGTCAGCAATAATCTGACCCAGCCTAAGATGCACAACTATGCACATTAGGATAAAAACTTAGGGCGTTGGACCAGGTTATTTTTTGAGTTCCCTTCCAACCCCTAACTTTCTGCTATTTTATGATTCTGGAAAATGTAAACCCAGTGCCATCTGGCTTTTTCTGGTCATTGCCATAGGAATAACCAAATGTCTATCAAAATCCCTGGAGCAGTAGATTTTCAGTGGTGTAAAACACCACTGTACATTTGGACTCCTATGACTGAATAAAATAAACAGAAAGTATTCAACAGTTGTCAGTCCGGCTTTTTTTTACCGCGTTTTGGGTCTGTGCAGAATATCCAGTGGGTGGAACAAGAGGAAAAAATGTAAAGAGGATAATTTCCTCCCTTTGAGGCACTCCTGAATATAACTCCTGCCATGAAAAATATGTCCACTGTTCACAGGCATCATATGAAGCTGCAGCACGTTCTTGCCTTGACACTTTGTACTGTAAAACCGATTCATTCTTAGTTTCCTACATGTGGATATAGTGCTGCCTTTTAGCTACTTAAGGAAAAATATTTATTTTGGGACAAAAGCCTGGCCAGAATATTGAATGATCAGCTGGTTGATGGAAGCTTTCTTAACTAAGGTACTGCTGAGTTATACCACATACCATATCAGTTATACATCGAGTCTTACCTTACATCAGTATTTAGAAATACCTAATTTAATGTTTGACCAGCTTTAAAGATGTTTTAGAGAAAGTCTGGATTGCAATTCCAGCCTTTCCATATATTTAATACACAATTATATCTGTTTTCAACACTCAGAAACTGGGTTAGTTTTGTATCTTATTTAGTTACTGCTTTGAGGTTTTTTTCCTTTCCTCACCAGCTTTTAGAAAACAGTACATAATGTAACCCCTTCTCAAATGTGATTAAAAAGAATATTGCACCTGACAAAAGCCAGGTCACAGAATCACAGAATCAGTGGGGTTGGAAAGGACCTCCGAGATTATCAGGTCCAACCCTTTGAGCTATCATCTTTCCTATGAGTGAGCCATGAGCACACACCTCTGAAGTGGTTTTATAAATTCTTGTCTTACTTGCTTTGTACTTTCTGAGTGCCATTACCAAGTAAATTATAAAATAAGCTCATCAAACTGTGATTGGTAAACAGATTCCTAGTTTCTTAGATAAAGATTTTTAATTAGGTTTTCACAATATATTGACTGAAAAAAAAAATTTAATTGACTACAAAAGCAGGGCATGAAAATGTTTTGAAATCTGTGCTTTCAGCTCTAAGGATTGCATTTACAAAGACTGCATATTTTTCAGTTGTCTAAATACTTTCAGGCAACACACAGAATCTGCCCTGGTGTTCCGGCAACCTTCATTTTTTTATGTGAAGGATGTTCATTCACCAGCTCTCAGTCCATTCATGTTAAAGAGCTTTATAAATCTGCTACATTCAGGAGCTACATAACTTTAAGGCACTGCAGCCCTATGTTGAAGTATTTTATCTCTTTGCAAGATCTTATACAATGCTGAGCTCCATAAAGGAAGGTGATTGTGGAATTCCCAGGGATTTCAAGGGCATTTAGGGTCCTAAATGACTTCAGGCATCTGGTAAATGCCAGATTACTCTTATATAGTAAAGCATTTAGGGATTCACTTAAGTATTCTGCTGAATCAACACTAAAGTCCAAGTATTTCAAATTCATTTTTTCCTTCTGCATTGTCAAAGGTAATAATACTTCAATAATACTTTAATAAAACACTTCAATCAGTTATTTGAATACACTTACTTAATTTCAATTATAATGTCTTTTTGACAAATAATTTACGTTACCACAGAAGGACACTGAGCTTGTATAACAGGTGGTCACTTAAAATGTCAGAAGTTAGGTAGGATGAAGGGACTTTTGTGAATATCAGGCAATAGGTATCGACTAAGTTTGTTTTGCTTTTAAGAAACATTTTGATCATAAGATAATTTTTTTTGAGGAGGGCAAACAACTGACCCTCTTTTTTTTTTTTTTTCCTTCGAAAACAAAGTTATCCTTTTAAGTAAGGAAGCAAAGAAGCATCAAAAATCACTTAGAAATGATCAGTTTCCATAATGAAAAAATTTAGCTAGAGCAATTTCTTTCCAGAATAATTTGACTTTAAATGGGTTTAATATTAGTAAAGATTCACTCCAAGAAGGTGAAAATATAATTTTCTTCTAAGTGATATCTTATTTAACACGTTAATTTATCTTCTGTGTTTTCCTCATCCTACAGCACAAGTACCAGATTACTTTTCCACAGCATAGCCTACATGTAATTATTTTTCATTCACATTTTACTAACAATAAAGTTTTTTGATGTAGCCTCCAAAGAAAAATAATGGCAGTCTATCTAAGAAAATAAATTTACTTGGCTTCTGACAATAATCTTAGCTATTCAAAAATTAACCCTTCACTCTGAAAAATTTAATTCCTGTGAACAGTATGCATTTAGAACATTTTAGCGTAATTTACATTAATCTAAATTATTACAAGGCAAGGACAACTGACAGATTGGAATACTATACTGTCTTCTTAGAATAAGAAATCAAAGAAGCTTTTATAAAAGATTAAAATGGTCCTTAAAATAATTATGATTGTCCAAAACACAACTTTGTATTCAATGAAAGTTTTATCTTCTGATATACGAATTTTGATGAAATCATGGTGCTATTAACATCAATATTTCTTATGCAACAGTTCTAAGGAAATATAATAGGAAATTTAATAGAAAGGGGCAATTTCTATATGCTTATCATGATCATAGGACTTTAAATGATCCCATGTATTGCTGAATGCAGTCGCTTTACGTTACAAGTGCCCTCATCAAAAATTAGTTGGGCCTTACATGTCAGTGAATGAAATTATGGGATTTCCAGTTGCTACTGCTTCTATTGGCAAGGATATTCTAGAATTAGGCTTACGCAATACTGACAAACCATACTTTAAAATTCCAGGATAAATTTATTCATGACCAGTAAGAAATATTTGTTCTCATTCCACACCATCCTGTAGCTTAATGTCTTTCTCTCTTCCCAGTGTTTACTCCCCCGATGTCTTCGTAATGTAACTATATCTTCTCCTAATCTTAATTTTGGTACACTAAGTAGATTAAAATCTTTTGCTCTCCTCTTATAAAATAAAATGTTTTTCATTCTCCTGATTGTGTTAAGAGTAATTTTTGCATCTGTTCCTTCTTAAATTAACCTTTTTTGAATGTGAATGGCCAGAATTACACACAACACTCTATATGATGTTCTATGAGAACCATGACTTGTACCAGAGTATTGAGCTTTTAAATACAAGTGCTGCATCTAATAACTTTAAGATTGAATTTTACTTTTAATCAGATGCATCACACTGATCACATATCTCAGATTAATCATCATAGCAAATCTTTGCCTCATTTTTTTATTTCCAGTTCACTAAATCTCATTTTATTGTAGAACATCTCCCTTGTAAATATGTCTTAATTCTGTGTTAAGTATCATCAGGTTTCATTAGGTCACTGCTCTAGTCCTCAAGAACAGTGATATTCCTATTGCCTTTCATGTAAATGGTACTTCCAGCTTAGCCAACAGTGAATTTCTTCAGAGCTCTCCTGTATAGTGTGTTTCAATTCTTACTGAAATTAAGCCAGATTAGTTCCAAAGGTAATGCTAAGAAATACCACTGTTAACTTTCCAGCTCCATATTTCTCCAGATGGATCACTTGCTATGACTCATTTTCCCAGCTCTTCACCAATTTTTAATGCCTGAATCAACCCCTATTTTTCCACCCTGAGATATGAATTCTCAAATAGCACCAATAAAATGTGCTGTTGAAACCCAGAATGCCAAGCTTGTTGTATTTTCTTACCCTGGAGAGTCAGCTGATACAAAAAAGAAAAACATCAGATTCTTCTGGCATTATTTATATCTGCAAAACAATGCAGCACTTTATCTTATTTTATTTTTACTTTCCAGGTCTTTGATTATTTTTTTTCTTCCCAGTGTAATCTAAAACTTACAGAGGTTAGCCTAGTGAGGTTGCCCGGATTGTTTTTCCTGACTTCTTAAGCATTTGTTATTCTTCAGACATATGAAAATACTCCAGATTTTTAAACAATTACATTAAAACAGCTTTTGGTTTCAAATGGCAGTTTTTTCAGAATAGTCAGTAAGATGCAATTCAGTTTTCTAGTGAAAAATTTTTTTAGTGTATTTTACTTATTTAGTTTTATTTGAGTGTTAGCAATGGTACTTTTCATGTTTATATATTTGTTCCTCTTAAATTTCCTGTCTTTGTCTCCACATCTAGCATCACTTCCTTGGTGAGAACTGGGACATAAGTGAGATAGGAACAAATGGGCACTGATTTCCAGGTTACACAGCACTTATCAGATGCAAGTCACCAAAATCAAAAGAAAAAGGTTATCACATAAATGAAAAGAGGAGACTCCTGACAGACTTAGTGCACTGACCTACAGGAGTCATGAGGGAAGAAAGGAAACAGCATGAATGAACAAAGAAACAGACATACAGGAAGGATGAATATGGATGGTAACAAGACGAATATTGAAATTTTGGGGGGTGATATAAGACAGAGAAATTTTCAGAAAAATCTTGTGAAGAGCTGTTTTCAGATTTGACCTTGGATAAAGCAAATAGTCTTATAGTAATGAGTGCTCACTTTAGAGGAGATACTTTAAAAGAAAATAAAAATAACTCCAAACTAACTACTATGAAAGAAAAGATGATGTCCCCATTGTTAGCATCCAGCAAAAATAACACGTAAATTACTTTCAGATGTTAATTTCTTTAATTCTTAACAATGTTTGACATACAGTATTTTCTGAAAAACAGCTTGAAAAACTATTTGTGATTTATATATGTGTCCCAAGGTGGTTTTATTTCAGAAATTGAATGGTTATCATACACTGCAGGTGTTTTGTTCACTCACTTGTTTTTTCTTTGTCTGGTAATAATATTGCGCTTCAAGCATTTGAGAGCATATTTTGTACAGTATGTGCTTCTTTGTAGGATACTGGTTACGTGAATTTTTTCTAAGTATCAAACAACAGCCATTAAAATTTGTGGGTGTTCAGAGAGGATGTTTTTATCTGAACTAGTTCCCTACAGAGAACAAAGAACATGTTTTTTGAGCTGCGTTTCCCTGACACATCCCACATACCCTGTTCAGGATAAACCAGATTTTTTTATACCTTCCTGTTCCCTATACAGCATACAGTGGTAATGGAGTTTCATGTTTTCAACATTGCTGTTTAAGTTTTTACACATAAAGGTTTCGTATGCATTAGATGTCTAATCTTTCATTACAGTAAATGGAAATTTACCCAGGAAGTTCAACACAGCCTCAATAGTGTTGAGCTGAAAAAATCTAGCATTCTATTTTAGCATCAACCAAATGGCCTCTACTTCTGCTCATACTTTAGGCTGAATTGTGTAGGTATTTATTACCTGGGGAATTGCTACATTGGTCATGTATACCCAGAGGTTCATGTATACCCTTCTCTGGTAACATTCCAGGTGAGGCTGGATGGGGCTCTGAGCAACTTGATCACCTGATATTTCAGGATATTCCTGAAATAATTATCTAGCCCAACTGCCTGATCAATTCAGGAATGACAAAAAGTTAAAGTAAGTAATTAAGAGCATTGTCCAAATGCCTCTTAAACACTGACACCCTTGGGGCATCAACTGCATCTCTAGGAAGCATGTTTCAGTGTTTAACCACCCTCTCAGTAAAAAAATTCTTCCTAACATCCAGTCTAAAGCTCCCCTGGTGTAGCTTCGAACCATTCCCACACATCCTGTCACTGGAACCCAGGGAGAAGAGCTCAGCACATCTATCTACTTGCCCTCCTCAGGAAGCTTGGTCTGAGGTCACCCCTCAGCTTCCCTCTCCAAACCAGACAAGCCCAAAGTCATCAGCAGCTATTAAAATATTTTGGAGAAAAGTGTAATCTTTCACATTCTTCTTGTCACCCCATGTTCAAAGTTGAGTAAATAAGCTACTTATTTCAGCTGACAGAATAGTTGCTGTAATATTCAAATAATTGAGGATTTGGGATGTTTATGTTTTCTGTTTTTTACTCTTTCTAGAGTAATCATAAGCATTTTCTGGAATGACCAGTTAGAAGTTAATGTAAATTACAATATACTTTAAAGTAATTGCGTAATTTAAGCTTGCAATAGATCCAGAAAGTTCCTTAACAGACATCTATTTTGTGAAAGTGACATAACCCTCCTCAGATTTTCAGTCTTTCTCACTCTTCCATGGCTGTTTCACTGTGCACAAACTCATATATTCTAATGCCCTTTGTTTGCTTTTATACCCTCTTTTCCCTAGTGCTTCTCATTATCTCATTCATTTGTAAGTCTATGGCCATCAAAATCCCATATGTGTTCTTGGTCTTTCTAAAACTTGAGGCCTCCTTTTCAGGATTTTTCTACTTTCTGAACAGTTTGTGATTTAATAGAGGAGGATCTTTTTCCCTGAGAGATTTCCTGCATCCATTATTTTTGAGCTCTTTCATCTGTGCCTTTTAACTTAGAAGTGATGTGCAGGTATTTAAATCCCTGTAGGAGAGGCTGCTTTTCACCAGTGATCACTTTTCAAAAGAGAGTCAATACTGATCCTTAAAACTCACTTTATAACTTTGCCCTTTTTGGAGTGAAAGGAATCAAAAAATCTCACAGCATTCGGCCGCAGCCGGGAGTAAAGCATTAAAAATTCACCACTGAGGTAGGATAAAAGTCTACCCAATCATTCCAGATAGATACTCTTTGATACATGAAATAATCAGTAATATTTTGAAAAGCTGTCAAAACATTTACATACCCCAATTATGGCACTGAATACTATGGAATAAGGATTATATTTCATCAGGCAGAAGCTCCAGATTAATTCTTCCTAGGTCTAGATAAATTATTTAAGTGACTGTGAGGAGGTAAGTTACTTGAACTATCTTGAGAGAGAGACAGGAACTCTATATTAAAATGAATACCCCTCCAAAGTGTTCAGAAATAGAAGTAACAGAGGTATGCATAGGTTGCTTCCATATAGTGTCTCAAGTGAGACAAGATGAATTTGTACTGTTGGTATCCATGATACACAGCAACACAGACTTGCTATAAAATAGTTTCATTTTAATGTAGCTTCCAAAAATTACTTTCTTACTAAAGGGTGGCCATTTAAAGTAACATGTAAATATAAGATATTCAACTGTGAAGTGAGCAAGCCAAGCAGCTATTACATTTGTATATAAAAATAAAAAATATTCCAGCTCTAAAATGAAGTATTTAAATATATAATTAATCATGGCAGTTAACCAGTAATGACACCAATTAATCAAGAAGTGAAAATATATTCACTTTGTAACCCCTCCCCCCAACCAAACCCATTATATTTTGAAAGAGATTGATTGTGTTTATAAAACAAAGCCAACACTGTAATTTAGTTATTGTAAGACAATGTCAAACAGCCTGTAAATTCCATGAGTACTAGAAATGCAGTCCTTGCTCAGACTAAAGTCTTGTACAGCTAGTAGAAATTCTGCTCTATGAGTACAGGACTGGGCAATACTTTAATTAATAGGAAGTACAAATTATCTTTCAAGGGTAGGAGGAAAAAAAAAAAAAAAATCCATTTTTTTCCACAAAGAAAATAGAAAATAATGGTCTTAAAATTTATTATTTCAGCATACCAAAAGCAGAACACACAAAATTGAGACATATATATTTTCCAAGATACAAGATGGAGAAAAGTGTAATTTTATAAATACAAGAGTTGACTTTCCTAATGAGTCAACTAAGAATATAGACACACCTATAGAAAATACAACAGCACCATGTGTCTATGACAGAAACTATTAACCTATGTTAGTAAGAAACATAATCTCTAAATTTTAGTTTATTTTTTGAGTGACTGATTGGTTAACACCACTTAATTTTTTTTTTCTTTCTGTTACACAAGTTTATTATATCAGGATTATAGATTTATTTGTACATATCTCTCTAGTTATGGAAGCACCATGATGGCTGCTCAGATGTATTGTCAGTGTTCTAATGTTTTTTTAACTACTTGTGATCATGTGATGCCAGCAAAACAAGAAGTGTGAAGGATTCTGACAGATAAAAGTAAGGAGGAAAGGTTAAGAAAGGGAAAGCACTTACAGTTGTGTTACCTTATGCTGACATACTGGTATGAGGAAAAAAGAGATCTGACAACAAAAGAAGGACAAAATTATTCTCTCCACTATTTAGAAGCTTTCTGTAACATTTTATCATTTGCAGCATGATATACACAGTGAGATATCTGATAGGAAATGCTTTAGGGAGATGAAGCAGCTAAAAATTATTTGTGTAGTAAAGGTGAAGATATACAAAACCAACTGTTTTGAATCTTAACTGCATTCAGTGCCACAAAATCTCCAAATAATTTCCTCATTGGTCTGTAGTCTTAAGGAACTAATGAAGCCAGAGAACTCAAGCATTATGTAGTTCCAAATAAATATGAAGAGCCCCTAGGGAATCATTATTATTAATATTTAAGATCATTATGGCTTAAATTTCTAAAATAATTTCAGATATTTGGGAGCCATGATTTTCCAGTTGTTTAAGTAAGCACCTCTAAAAAGTGCATATTAAAAACCTGCCCACAATCACATTCTCAAAATACCTTTTATATATTGACTTCACGGTAGTAAAAGCCTATTTTTTATGGAGAATGGAGGCTATGTACAACAAAAACTGAAGACGGGCCTCCTCAACTCTGCATGGTTTTGGATATGGCATATGGTATAGGACATCATCACTGACCAGTGCTAATGATCAGAGGGAATTATAAAGTCCTTTTATCACCAGTAAATTTTGAATTCTAAGCTCTTATATGAAATTAAGACATAAATGATTATGTTCCCTTCATAGCCTCTCTGCCTTCACATTTAATGCCTTCTTTGCCTCTGTCTTTAACATCAGTCGTGGGCCCTGGGACTCCTGGGACTCTCTTCTGTAAGACCATGACTGTGGGGGATGATAAACTCTCAGCTGACCCTGAACTTATTCAAGATCTGCTACTCCAGATGAATGAGTGTGGACCTATGAAGCCCAAAGTTTCACCCCAGGGTATAAAAGAGTTGTCTGATGTCATTATGGGAACTCTCTCCATTATTTTTCCATGGTCTGGGGAGTCTGGAGAGGCCTGGCTGAACTGGAAGCTGGCAAATGTCCCAGTATTCAACACTGATAAGAAGGAAGATGCTAATTACAGGCCTGTCAGCCTCACTTCAGTGTCTGCTAAAATTATGGAGAAGATTATTCTGTGAATTACTGAAAAACACTTGAGAGTAAGGATTTGGAATTCAGCAAAATTTTTGATGCTGTCTTTCAATGTACTGTGCTGGACAAAATGTGCAGAACACAAGTCCATGGTACTTCAGGTGAATAAGCTGATGGGTCAAGCTCAAAGAGTTACAGCAATTGGGTAACATCAGTGGTCAGTAAACAGTGGGGTTCCCTACGGCTCAATTTTAGGGCCAGTGCTCCTTAATGTTTTTATAAGTTATCTGGGTGCAGGAACTGAGTGTGCATTAAGACAATTTGCTGATGATGCTAAATTAGGAGGAACTACGGACTCCCTCAAGGGCAGAAAGGCCTTACAGAGAAATCTGGATAAACTAGAGGGCTGAGAAATCACTGAATATATGAAATTTAACAAGAGCAAATGCCAGACTATCTGGGATGGGGTAATCCTAGTTGTAAATTCAGATTGAGGGGGTGAGAGGCTGGAAAGCAACCCTGTGGAAGGAGATCTGTGATTTTGTGTTGATGTCAAGATGAATAGTCAACAGAGCACCTTGGCAGCCAAAAGAGCCAGCAGTAACCTGGGCATATCTAGTCAGTCAAGAGAGGTGATTGTCTCACTCTGCACTGCACCAGTGCAGCTCCACCTTGAGTACTGTGTGCAGTTTTGGTTGCCTCTACAAAAGAAAGACATCAAACTATTAGAGTGTGTCCAGAGGAGGGTGACCAAGATGGTGAAATGTCTGGAGGGCAAGACTTAAGAGTCACCTTGTCATTTGGTTTGTTTAGCTTGGAGAAGGCTGAGGAGTAACCTCATCACAGTTTACAGGTTTCTCAAGGGAGGTAACAGAGGATGAGGTGCTGCTCTTCTCTTTCTAGCTGGGTCCAGGAAAGTTCAGGTTGGATGTTAGGAAAAGGTTCTTCACAAAGAGAGTGGTTGGTCAGTGGAACAGGATCCTCACTGAAGTGGTCATTCCACTAAGTCTGTTCAAGAAGTGTCTGAACAATGCTTTTAGTCGTATGATTTAATTTTAAGTAGTATTGCAAGGAACAGGGAGTTAGCCTCCATGACCCTCATGGGTACCTTCCAACTTGAGATATCTATGACCTCACTTTGAACAATTCTAGATTCTAATTTTTCTGGGGGATGAAATGGGCTTCTTATTCCATCTAGCTGAACAGATGCTTTTGTACACCACTAAACTAATTGATGATTTCTAGGGATGCAGAATCAGCCCTCGAGTATAGGATGGCAGAGAATAAGCTCTGAAATGGTTTGAGAAACAACTAAGGAAAATCACTGAACAATCAGAATGGCTTTTTCAACCCTTAAAACAACCGGACTGCTGCTAAATTTAAGAGCATTTGTAGTCTAATAGCTCTTGGCAAGAAGCTTGACATATTCTCCAGCAATTACAGTAATTTAATTGTTTTTATCTTACAGTATTAAAGTGTACTGAGCAATTTCCTGTAATAAGCTTCAGATACCTCTCATACATCTACCATCAGAGTTTTAAGTCTGCTATAATAGTAGATGAATCATTACTCATAGACTGTTTCCATTGACTGTAAAGAGTGTCCAGATGATTAGCTCACGAGTAAAAGACTACTTTGCAGACATATATTTGGTCAGTTGAAGATTATCCTTCATGTCTACTGTACATGTTTTGACAGGAATGATTCTCAGATTTTGAATTCATATTTTGCCTTTTTTTAAAGAAAGGTCAGTGTTATTCTTCAATATGATTTCCTGAAATAGGAATTTGTCTATTTACAAACATATCTCTTAATGGAATATCAGGTTGGAAGGGACCTCAAGGTTCTAACCCTTCTGTTATTATTGCTATATTATCATATAAGATATGTCACAGCACCTCGTCAATCTGAGACTTAAAATTTTCCAAAATCAGTAAATCTACCACTTCGCCTGGGAGACTATTCCCTTGTCTGACTGCCCCTAAGGTGAAAAATTTTCCTTTTGAGTTCAATCAGAAACTCCCCAAAAGAAACTTGTGCCTGTTGTCTCTTGTCCATGTGACTCCTTGTAAATAAGGAGCCTCCATCATCCTCGTAGCTGCCTTTTAAGTACTGAAATGTCGTAATGAGGTCTCCCTTAAGCTTTCTCAAGGCTGAACAGACCCACTTAATCTCTTCAAGTGCCATCAAACATTAGACACAAAAGCAGTCACAAACAACAAGGAAAGAAACACAGAGTTGGGGGGTGAGTCACACAGAAAACAAAGATCTGTTTATGCAGGAGGCATAAAATTATATCAGAAAAGTAAAAGATTTCTTCTAAGCATTAGATACTTGACCTCCTGCTTTATCCATCATGTTTCCAAGGATGAAGTATGGTAGCAACTTAAGCACTTAGGTAACTGCTAAGTAATTTATCTAAATATCCCAAGTCTTCAGAGGCTAGAACTCTAAGTCTTGAAACATCTGACTAAAATGGTCTTTCTGATGACTGTAATTATTAGCTGAGCCACAGCAAAATTCCCATCTAGATGACACCAAAGGATAAAATTTCTGTATATAAACAATATTTACAGAAAATTTAATGAACACAAGTTTTTATGCTCTTTTTACAAATCCATTCATCTGTCTATCAGTCACAGTTATCAGTTAGGAACTATACAGTAAGGGGAATCTCTTTGTTAAGATTATTCTTGACTTCTGTGGAAGCTTATTTTTAGTACAGTGGGTTGTAAATCATTAGCCTGATTTAGAAATGTTCAGGCTCTTTGTTATTAAGGTCTTAAGACAAGTATGTTTAGATGCTCTCTTTTCTTTGACTTAGACTAAATGAAAAAGCTGTGTATTGAATTCCTGAAAAATGTTTCCTTTATTAAACCAGCTAAGAGTACAGGAAGTTGGCTTTTGTTTAAATTCTCTCAGATTTTAATTTCCTTGAGCCTGAGCTGAAACATGGCTTTGTTAAATGTCAGTGTCCTGTCCATCAGCTCATGAAGTTACCTGGAGATTTCTGAATGTCTATTTGTGTTCTTTCTCATGATGTTATCAACTTCATCAGTTTTTTAACCTTTATGCTTTTGTCTCATGTTTTATTTCTGAAGGGATAATCCTTTGACAAAAGTGTTGATATCTGTAATATTTAGAATGAGGATATATGAATGCTACAAAAGTTGGGTTTGTACTTTGTACCTCACATTTATGATGATGAGGATTGAAAAACTGAAAGATTGGAAATTTACACTGTTGCTATTAGAGATATATAGCATAAGAAACAGTGAAGTAAAATAAAGTAACAGGCACTATAGGCAATGATTCAAGACCTAGTATCAAACGGCATAAGGGAGTTGAGGGGATGGACGGGCAGGGCAGGGAACGGATAAGGGAAGGGCAGGGAAGGGATAAAGGAAGAGCAGGGAAGTTATAAGGGAAGGAATAAGGGAAGGGCACAGAAGGGCAGGGAAAGCAAGGGAAAGAATATAGTGCATATGAATTTGTTAAGTATGAATGCAACAAGTTCAGAGCACATGTACAAAGAAAATACTGTCATTTATACAATCCACAGAGAATAAGCAAGATAAGCTAAAAGAAAAGGACACGTGATTACATAATCTTTGAAAGTTTAAGATTACTTTGTGTTACATTTAAATAAAAAGGTATTTCTAATTTGGACTCTTACATTCATTGCTAATTGAGTTCTTAAATATGTATTTACATCCAGAATTATGGGATATCTTTCCACATTTGGTGGCATGGTAATTTTTCCTGCCCTATTGTAATGTATTTTTACTTTCATAGAGGGAAAATAGCAGGTGGTAAACGATCCTTTATACATAGGACACAGAAATGTAATTCTTACACTATAGTTGTTTAGTTGTTATTAAAAGAAATGGTAGATTCTTCACTCCTTAAAGTCTTCAGATTAGAACTTCAGGCCTTCTTGGAATGTATATTCTAGTCAAACATACTTAAGAGTTAATATGTTAATTATTGTTAGTTAATTTATGTATGAGAGTAATTACCAGTACTGTCCTTCTCTTTTCAATGCGACTCAACATTTTATAAAGACCTATTTTAGTCCTCTTTCATCTTTCTTTTTCCCTCCATCCCATCTTCTGCTGTGTTTACTAACTGCCTATGGAGAAGGTACATTGTATATTTGCCTAACTACCTTTATATACTTATCCAGACCTTTTGCAATGGGAATGTGGGGAAAACTTCCGTATCTACACATGGTCATCCCCTGGATTTACACAATACCTTTATTAATATTTTCTGGTTTGTTCTCCATTCCCTTCCTTGCTATTCTCAGTATTTAATTTGCTATCATGTTCATTCCTACTGAACACTGCTACTTTTACAGAATTATCTATCAAAATCTTCACATCTAATTTGTGAGTAATATTATCTGTGACTTAGTGCTCTGAGTTCCTTTTTGTAACATCTCTCAGTTGTAAAAAACATTTTTTATTATTAATAAATATGTTCACTTCAATATTCATGCTCTTCTCTAAACTGTTCAGGAATATGATGATGTCCTGCTTTGAGGAGACCAGGACAAAAATTGCCTGGGATATTTACATCGAAATCCATAACAACCTCCTCATTTTTTCTCTGTATTTTTTGTTGTTGTTTTCATAAGTTCATTCCTAGACTTATAAAAAGTCTTTAACAGGGACTTAGTCAACGGCTTTGAAAATCCAAGAGTAGTCTAGCAGCATTTAGAAATGTGGGTTCCCTTTACAGAAGACATTTTAGCTCTTTCTCAGTGTATCACATTAGCTTGTGTTTTAGTTAACACGTTCCTTTAAAGAGTGTCTAAGTTTTCCTTAACAAACATGACAAGCTTCTTTTTTGCCTGAACATCTCAGTATTTCTATTGAACATCTCTTTAAAAATTGGCATTTGTTACCTTTCTGACTGTGGTGTGACCACTGCCAAAACAGACTGAAGCAAAAGGGTCTGTGAGACAAGAACCTCAGTTGGAGAAGAAAATGTGTATCTCAGTATTTCACACTCATCTCTAAAGAATCTACCAACCCCAAAACTGTTATCAAAAATGCATTAAAGGCACATTCCAGGAGATGAACATGCACTGGAATATTCAAAGAAAATAAAACATCAGAGCAAGTTCTCTGACTTTTTGACCCTCCTTCAGTTCCATCTAGTGTAAACAAAACTTGAGGAAGGTAAAAACATTGAAAATTCTATTCTGAGTAAGATTCTCTTGGGTGAACAGGATGTTTACTAAAGCTAAAATGTGTTGTGGTGTTACAGTAATATTCAGGTCCTGCAAGGTAACAGTAAGAACCTCCTCTCTTCTCTCTCTCTTTTTTTTTTAATGTAAAAATAGCTTTTAAAGTAATTTTCCCTTTTCATATTTTGAGCAAAGCTGAGACTTAATTCCAGCAACAGATGAGTGTCAGCTCTTTTATCTTGCCAGGGTAACATAAAAATCTCTATGCACAAATGTGTCAAACATTGCTATTTTTAATAACATAATGGAAAAAAAGAACAAGCAGTCTCCAGTGAACTTGTATCTGTTAAAGAAAATTTTCAGAAGTGCTAGCCCTAAGAATTTCAGTTTGACAAGTCTACTTATCTAAATGAGGTAAATATTTATTTATCAAAGATAAATTGTGAATGTGTGATTCCTGAAAAGCGATGTGTTACAGTTTAAAAACAATTTCTCGCAAGATCTTTTTCACTGCATTCAAACTAATGAGCATCTTCACAGAAATACTTCTTTCTACCTGTGGCAATAAAAAAAGAAGACCTATAGAACTTGCACTGCAGTTTGAAAGTACTGTTTGTGACTACAATAGAAGTGCATCTTTAATTCATAGATCTATGACTTAGATACATGAGTTTCTTTTAATTTAAATGAGATTTTAAAGATGTTACTGGAAGTCAATTAATTTAAAACAATTCTAATTACAATTTGATTGGTTATGGTATGTGAGTGGAAAGTCAATTTTTCATCTCCATGATTTTTCCTCAGAGACTATAGTAATTCTGCTATATTATCACTGCAACTTTTAACACTGCTGCAGTTTGATAAGATCAGACAGAATGATACAGAAGAAAACAGAACACTGAGATGTGATGTGGTTTTATAAAACAGCAGAATATTTATCTAACTTTCAAACTATTTGAGAAGTGAATGTGAAAACTTGTTTGGAAAGCTCTCAACAGGTTCTTCAAGATTTTTTTTTAAATTCAGTTTTTTTTTCTATAAGAAAAAAAAGTCTAAATACTAAATATTTTTCTAAGATTCTCTGAAACTGTAGAAGCAGGTTTTACCTTGACAGATGAGTGTTTTGTATAAAAGTATATTAAGTTAAAGCATAAAAACTTCTCTGCTAGCACTTTAAACTGATAATTTGTAGTGAGTCAGTCTGAGGTTCATCCAGCCAGCCACTGGACAATGAATTGTGACTTTAGACAGGCTGAGACCTTTTGCCTTCACTGAATGTCAAGTATAAAGCCCTAAGCACCCTTGGCTGACCTCATGGCTGACCCTGCTTTGAGCAGAGGGTTGGACTGCAGAGCTCCCAAGCTCCTTCTAAACTGAACCATTCCATTATTCTGATAGAAGGAATAACGATAGTTCAAACCATATTAAATGTGGTTAATTTTTTTCCCCTTTGCTATTTGTTATGTTTCTTTTTTTTATTTTTCACCCTTTAGGTGACCCTGTTGGACCACAGCTACATGACCATCAGTATGAAAGGTGTCTCATTTAGAACTAGTGTTATTACACCATACATTGTCACAGCAACGAGTATAATGGTAATAAACACTGAGAATACAATATTCCCTGTGGCATCCCCAAATCTTCCTGAACATTACTACTACAAGGAAAGGATTTGAGTGAATATTTCTCGTATGCATACCACACAGTCGAAATTGCCCATAATTTTAAAATGTTTTGCCTCTTAAATACTGAAAACAAGGTAAAAATCTTAGAAATTACTTATTAAAAAAATAAAAAATATTTAGTTCCCTAATATGATAATCAGTTTTTAGCAAATGCACAGCTATTCTACTGCGACCTACTGAAACATATCACATGTTCTCAGAAGACAAATTGAACTCTTATAATATCTGTTTAAATGAGTGCCTGTGTAGAAAACAGTGTGGTGCACTGTATGGCAATTTTTTTTGCTGCTAAGCAGTGATTCATTATGCCTATTCATTTTAAACAACTACCTCTGAAGGAAGTGAGTGATAAACAATTCATGTGAAGAGGACTTAAAAACTCTTGTGATCCTCTGCAAAATATGTTTCATCACAGATTTGTGTAAAGGTTGGAGGAAAATAAAATGCTCTTACATATTGGAACATACGTTGCAATTTACAGTTTTCATCAAAAAAGTAAATGGGGTTGGTCCTATTAAATTCAGCCTTGGACAGGGCTATGGTGTGTACCTGCCTGTGCATGACATTGCTCAAAGTAATAAATAATATTGAAATCTTCAGTCACAGATGTGAATGTAGGCCATGGGATCTGCATGCACAAATCTTTGGACAATTATGCATGCATATAAAGAAGAACATATATTTCTTTATATATCAGGAGTGTAATGTTAGCAGATTGCATTGACCTTTAAGGTTACCGTTAATGCAAAAATTGTCTCAAATGTTTTTTTTCATCTAGTAATTTAATGGCTTATCCACTTATATAGTAAAATACCACAAGAATATCTGTGCATGTATGCATCAAAAAAATATTATATTGTGAAAGCACAATCTCGGAACAATTAGTTTGGATAAGCTAAGAAATTTAGATAAGTACTTAAGTAAGAGCATCTTAACCTATTACTGAATTTTTATACGAGCCAAATTTTTAAAACAAAGGCATTCTTTTTATTTTGAGTATTATTTTTCAGTTTTCCCAGAAATGTTTCACAAAGGATTTTGCAAAGCACAGGACAGAAAAAAAGTTTCTGTCTTCATTGAAATCTGCTAAGTTTGGTGAGTTTTATATATTGCTGTTCGCTCTTTTCAGATATTTTCCTCTTTTTTTGCCACTATTTGTAAAAAAAAATGGGTGACTAGCATAAACAAATACTGGAGTAATGCCCATTCTACAGATAGGTGGTAAGATTTTGTGTATCATTATAATGAAAAAGCAGAAGTTCCAGATAAAAGTTGCAAAGCCTGATGTTACATTAGAAATTGCAGCTGTCCTAAAATTTGTTTGGTGATGTGATTCAGTGATGATTTTCATATGTTAGTTTCCACCAATGTACTGAGTCTACACAGCATATCTCAATGGCCTTTTTGGGTTTTTTTGCCCCAGCTGGTTATGCTGTGATTTAGTCTATATTACACAGTGTAGCATTTATAACGTTGAGTACTGAAATCCAGTAGATAACATTGACTGAAAATGCAACATCCCAGCACCTTCCACCTTGTGGTGGTAAGTTCTGGCTGGGATCCAGTGTTGCTGGATGTTCTTTGGTATGTGGGTGCAGCATGTGGCAAAGTGTGGGACAACAGTGAAGAACCAGGAAGCTAAGGGGAAAAGGAGATAATTTCTTTTAATACAGCCCTTGGCTTATGCAAGTTTAAAAGATTTTGAGTTTAAAACTCTTAAGTTTCCCAGCACTCCAGCTATTTTCAGTGGGGAGAAATAGCAGTGAGGAGATGTGTCAGGCCCCTTAATGTCTAGACATATATACTTTCTTCATTGATTGGGAGGCAAATAAGTTCACATCTTTGTATTTCAATTAAGTACTGAAGTCAGCTGAGATGAAACTGAGCCCACATATCAGGCAGTACTTTATTCCTGAATGCCTAATATTCTCTTTTTCTCTGAAGAAAGGATACATAACTTATTAGTAGGTATAAACTGTGATGACCTGAATTACAGTGTGGTACAAATATTATTCACATTATGTTACATTTCAAAGATTATAATGCAATACCAAATTTTAATTTAGATCCACACAATAATATCTTATTTCAAAATCTTGTAACAGGGAAAAGAACTTTTATTTAAATGATAGTTGCTTTTTTTTCAAAATATTTCTCATTATTTGTAGTCACTCAACCATTGCATTATTTCCCAGTTACAGAGGTTGTGTTTGTGTCAGCAACTTATATCATATGCTGTAATATTGTTGACTAATGATGAAGTTACCATATTAATAATTTAAAAAAAAAATCTAATATTTTATAGTGCTGAATGAGCATTAACCTTAAAGGATGCTGCAGCTGTCTATGGGTCCCTTTTTTCTTTAACAAGATACAGTCCACTGAAGTATACTGAAACTTACTATGTAATAAGAACTCTAATGAAGTTTTAAGCAGAGTAGAGGAAATACCCAAAGCTACATGAAGACCACATCTAAACTCCATCACAGTTAATGATAAAGGAAAATTCAGATTATTTTAAAAATTATAGTGTTTGGCATCTGAAAATTATTCAACTTCCTCCCAAAACTTACAAAATAAAGTTAGGAGGAAAAACTTTCTTGTCTCATCTACCCTGAGAAACACCAAAGAAAAATATTACAAATCTTTTGGTCTTTCCAGAGTTCCATCTCACAAAGAGCTTCTTCCCCACTCTCCTGAGTGAGACTCTCAGCTTCCTTCTCACTCAATCCTTCCCTGAGAGAGCAGACAATAAAACTTAGAGGAGAAAAAACATACCAATTTTTTTGGATGAGACATATAGAGAAGAAAACAGATTTCTTTTAAAAAATGTAAAATACACTTTAAAAAATTACAAACAATAACTTATGTCTATACATTACTGTATGCTGATGAAAGCAGAGCTATTTACTAGAAGGTTATCAGTACATTGAGAAGATTATGGTTACTGCTTTTAAGTAAGTTGTTTTCTGAAACTCCCCTTCTCCCCTTCCCCTGGCTTTAAAATAAGTAAACAAATAAATCCTGTCTTTGCAATTCATACTGTTGGTATGCAAAGTACTATCACGTAAGAGAATGAGACAGAGCAGGGTCTGACTATAGTGGAAATTTTACAGGTGTTACAGAAATGAGAGTGTATCACGACAGTTCATTTAAGTTCCATTTATACTCAGAGTACTTACTAAGAAACTAGAAGTGAGCAAGGCCTGCAGGGCCTTTTCAAAAGAATTAGCAATGAACCAGCCCCCACGGTGTCACTTGAAAGTTAAAAGTTCTAATTTCATGTGGGAGTTATGGGGAAAGTTCGTCTCTACTATGATTCTATCAGACTGATTTTATCCCCATCTTCATACATAGTCTCAGTTTTTTTCATGCATAATTGGCACGCATCATGGATATGTCTCTAATCTGCACAATTATCTACCTACACTGCTTTTCAATTAAAGGATCACAGTACACACTGTGATAGCATATTCTTGAAAGGCCACATTTTCTGTATGCAATCTAAAAGTTTTGCTGTCAGAAAAAAGGGTATGCACTGATTTTTACCTGACATTTCATCTTTGGTATAGCTCAGCAGGTGCAAGAAATATGAAAGAAGCAATCCTCAGCCTCTTTCGCTGACAAATATTTAATAGAACAGCAGTAGCTGTAAGTGTTGGTGGCCTTAGCTCTGAATTGAAATGTCAGGAGTAGCACTATAATGCAGCACCTTTGCATTCACACACTTCAGAGAATGAAATAAGTACTTGCTTTAGAACAAAACACTTTAACATTTATCAATGCATGCAGGGATGCTCCAAAGAAACTAATGGCACAAAAATGTTTGAATTACTGAGAGAGGTTTTTTTATACATTAGCTACATTTCCAAAGGTCAAAAAGTTATGCATACTGAACATGGAATTACAGACTGCAAAGTACTACATGCTAACCAAATTAGAGAATTTTTAATAATAGATATTTGTCCCATCATGGATGAAGTCTATATTCCAGAAAGTCAGTAAGTATATTTTGGAAGGAAAAAATAATGAAATCTGCTTAGGTTTTTTTCAGGAAAAAGCCAAACAAACAAAAAAACCCCAAACAAACAAAAACCCCAAAATTATTTTTTGTAATTCTAGCAAAATTAAACATTGCAAGTAAGCAGAAGTCTTTTAGTTTCTTCTTGCTTTTTCATGTATCTTTATCTTGAAGACAAATCACATTTTACTCCATAATGTCAGCATCAACAGTTAATTACTGTCGACTTCTTCTGCCTGAACACACTGTGAAGCCAGGATCTTACCCATAATTGTGAAATCTTACCCACAAGTCCAGTCTCTGAACTTGAATCCACATGAATCCTCAAGCAAGAGTGATTGCGATCCCATTTTTTCATTTCAGTAATAACAGAGACATAATCACTGTCTCCAGTGCTCTTACGTCTGTTTCCACAACTGATCTGTGTGGTAATTTATTTGTCCAGACAAGTCTTGTGCATATGCAAATACTAATTCCCTGGTTTCTTTTTTTTTGTTAAAAAGTTGCTGTGTAATTTCATTTTTTCCCTCTACATTCACCACATGTTCAAGTGCTTTATGTCTTCAGATTCTGTTGTCTAATCTATCATAGTTTTCATCTGAGCTTCCTTTCTGGGTAACCTGGATCAAAATCAAAAGCCCTTTCTAATAAATTAATTTCATTTTTCATGTTTTCTTTTCCATTGTATCATTTAATAAATTTAATAAATTACATATCTAGCTCTCAGTTAGGTCTGGATGCTTTTAGCCCTCAAAGAGCTTAAGTGGGGTATGGGATGTAGATATCACACTGTCCATGTATAGATTGGACTGCTGTCTGACACAAAAAGGTTTGGGCTCCCACTGTCTCACCCCTACTTGGTTTATTTGTCTTGAAAATATGAGTTAACTCTGCCATGGCCAGTCTTCTACACAGTTCTTTATTCAGCTGTGTTACTGTGATCATTTAATAACAGAGTCTATTTCCTCTGCCTGCTTCCTCACCTTCTCTGATAAAATTTCCTGTTATTATATTCTCCTGCCTATACATTTAGTGTGGACCTTCTCTAGGAAAAGTCATGAAGTAGTCCATGAAATTTTACATCCCAGTGACAGCCCTCTTCACTTAACAACAGTGCTTCTCATCTGACTTTTAAAAGAGGTTTTGTTTTGTTCATTGGCATTAAAACTTTCAATGCACTGTTAAACAAAGGGCAGATGCTTTGGTTAATCTTCTGTTTTGAATCTTAGCAGTAAAGTCTAATGCATTAATTAAATAATGCTCTGTGACCCAGAGAACAGATTATGTACATAAAATGTGTGGCTACCATGTCATCCTCTGCAGTTCTTTTCTTCAATTTATTACACTGTACATATTGTTATATATCATCATTCAATGAATAAAGGGAGTGCTGTAAATTTCTCTTTGTAGAGGCTCTAGTAAAGTAGACTTTAAATCTTACAGGTAATTCTAGCTGTTCCCTCCTTTAAGCTAGTATTAAATAACAATAAGCAATACAAAGCCTGTTATTCAGGCCAGATGAACAGTGATTATGTACAAAGTTAGATTCCATGCTGCACTGTAAATATCTAAATGCCCAGAGGTTGAGAATACACAAACCACGCGTCTATCACAGTCAAAGGATATATGGGGAATCTATTCTGTTTCTTTAATATAGACACAATACAATCTGACACACTCAACCATGACCACAGTTTACTTTTCAGGTGTAATATGTGGCACTGGACCACACAACCCGGACTTACTTTCTCAATAGATTCCAAAGACTCAAAATTCAGGTGATCTGTTTTAGGGATGGAGGAATACCTCTCCAAATTCTGCTGTGTCCATCTAGTAATATTTTCTTAGGCTCTACAAAAAAAAAAAAAAAAAAACAAAACCAACAACACAAAACCAAACAAAAAACAAAACCCCACACCCTTGGAAGAGGGAGAATAAGTAGGGAGAACAGAGTGTGATAGATATGATGAGAAAGTATGGCATCCTTTTATCCTTCTGCAGAGCCATCAGGGTATAGGCAGGGTATCTTTGGGCACCTCAAATGGTGTATTTAGGTAAGTAAATCCCATCCTACACTGTTAATCTTCATTGAATATAGCAGGATGGGGTGGATTGACCCCAGCCAGCAGCTCACTCAGTCCCACTGTTCCCAGTGGAATAGGAAAGAGAATCAGAAAAGCAAAAGAGAGAAAAAAAAATGGGTTGAAATAAAGACAGTTTGACAAGTGAAGGGAAGAATGAAAACCCAAGTGATACAAAGGCAGTCACTCAGCACTTCCCACCAAGAGACTGAAGCCCAGGTGAGCAACCACTACCTTGAAAAGAATACCCTCAAGTTTTATTTCTGAGCATCATATCATATGGTATGGGATATCCCTTTGGACAGTTGGGGTCAGCTGTTCCAGCTGTGTCCCTTCTCAACTTCTTGCTCCCCCCCCAGCCTACTTGCTGGGATGCAGAGTGACAGACAGAGAAGACCCTGGAGCTGACCAGGCACTGTTCAGTAATAGCTAAAATATTGGTGTGTTATCAACACTGCTTTAGTCACAGCTGTAAAATAGCCCTAATATGGGGCACTGCTCTGAAGAAAGTAACTCTATCTCAGCCAACCCAATATACAGAAGCTCAGACAAGTCTGGGTCTCAAAAATCTACAGCTGAATCCCATGTAAACTTTTTTTTTTTTTCTTCTTCACAGTTCTTACTATACATGAAATTTTACTAATTTTTTATACAGGCAAGTGAACTGTGGACCTTTTCAGAAAAAAATTGTTAACGTGTGCTCTGTCAGAAGGCAATATATATCTCTAATGATTTTCTAATCCATATCAAATGCAGCCTACATAAATGTCTTTTACTAGTGCTTTCAGCAGAAAAATTTTAAAAAAAATGGAAAAGGAGAGAGAGAAATTAAAACTAAGATGTCTTATCAGTGATCTTACCTGATTAATTCAAGACATCCACATAAGCAGAGATAAAATGATAAGATTAAAAAGGAGTAAATTAGTCAGTGAGTGGGGGAAGAGGGAAAGAGAAGATGCACCTGCTGTTCATATGATCACTTTCTGATTATTAGACAAAAGAATAACAATCAATATTAACATTTTAAGAGCAATGAATTCTTTTAATTCCAGGTCATTGTCAGAATGGGGCTCTGGTAGTCAGAATTACATAATTGCTCTCATTGCAAATAGGAGTGAGGTAACTGGGTAGAAAAACAGTTTGATTTTCAGTAGAGAAATATAACATTAACAGAAAACTTCAGAACCTTCTGCCCCTTTTTCTGTACTTTAATAACTCTGAATGTTATCCCAGAGCTACAATTATGGTTAGATTGACAAATGGCACAAGCCTAATCTGTTCTCCTGACCAAAAAATGATTGCAAAAAGAAAAGAGAAAACCACAACCTTTATTTGTCCTTGTGACTCTAGTAGAAGTATTATATTCAAAAGGAAGCCTTGTTAAAATGACCTGTTATGAAGGCCATAATGAGAATGAAAAATGTTAAGGAATCAACCAATTTATCTGGCAACCTTTATATCCTTGTCTCATGGTGCTTTTTCTTTGACTCTGGGCATGGGATTTTCATGACATTACTCCAAGTTATCTTGGTCTTTTGTCTGGTTAAAGATGAGAGACAAGAACTTGATGAGCAAATCTATGCTGGTTCATTTCAAGGGTGGATGTGGGGAAAAACAATGTGTACTTCGTAGAGCCATTGATCAAAATTCAATTTGAGATATTCTAGAGGACTCAAAAACTGACCAAGAATAATGAGGTGAAGAGCAGACTGAAGGGGAATGGGAAAGACATTATTTATATAACTAAGTGAAATATGAGCACATTTACTGGTTTCTTTCATGTCTAGAATACCTTGTATGTTACATATCTTTGGTGGGATTTAGCCATCTTTATCTAAGAAGTCAGTAACTGTGTTAGCATTTGCCTTAGGCTCTTTGGAGATCAAATGAGAAAAGCAGATGTTTTCAGCTGGAGAAGGCTATTCTTAACTCTGTAGGATCCCAATAAAACAGTCTGTCTGTAGTGTATGGGTAGTAACATAATTCACACAATTAGTGCTTTCAGAGTGTAGCTTCCATTTCTGTCTCTTCCATGTGCCTTTCACATTTGTTTCATTAGTAAGCATTGCTTCAACATCCAGAAATTACTTAAATCAAGTAATTCTTTATTTATAGACGACACAGGTTTGCATCTCAATTTCCTGGTGAAGGTGGAAGTGTGATTCCAATGGACCATCAATCTCAAAGCTGTTTTGTGTCAAAGCTCTCAGATGTGTGTCTATAGCAAATGTGATTAATGATCACTTGCAAAACTATCTGGGTTAGTGAACTTCAGTTTTTTCCAAAATATCACTATTAAATATGATAAATATATATTTAATATAACAATGACACCAGGTTTCATTGTGTATATTAAAGATGTATTTACATAATTCAGTATTCTCGCTGCTCCATAAAGAAGTGTCAAGATATAAACATTCTTATTTCAACTTAAAAAAACATAATAATAATAAAACCACAAACAACAACATTCAATCTACAGGAGAAGTTTTTCCAAACACAATCTGCACGAAATAAATACTCAAAGCTATATAAATGCAGCAATGAAGAGCCCTGGATTATGAAACTATAGCTTTTGGCCTTTTTTCCATGTGTCAAGAAATAAATGATGGCTGTAAAATTTTAATACTGGTATAAAACCGTGGTGATTATTTGAGAAACTGGAAATCAAAAGGGATTAGATGTTACTGTTATAAATATCTGTGATACAATTTTATCTATACAATTGCAACTAAATCTATGTAATCTGAAACTAAATATAATACTTTTGAAACCAGAAGGTATTTCTTTTTAACAAGGATTTTATAGTAACACCTTAACAGAACAATGCCACCTGCATCTTTTCACTTGATGAATTCGCCAAAAGTTAAATGCTTTATCCTTCACCAGAACTCTAAAAAAATATTTACTGACCATGTTAATTTTTTTAGCATTTGTATTTTTTTGAAGAATACAGTCCATGGGTTGATTTTGTCATATGGTAGCCCAGGTAATCTTTCCATCTACTTGTAACAACAAGGGTGTATACATATTTTAGATGGACTATGACTATGTCACCTTGACTGGAATTAATCACAATTATAATCTGGCTTTTTTTCTTTTATAGAAAGACAGAGAAGCACCTCCAGAAGGTGATTCATCCCATCTGAAGGTCAACGTGTAAAACAGTTGGGAAGAATCATTCCCTGAAAGGGTCTCTTCCATCCCTATGACTAAAGAGCAAGACTATATGACTGTGGAAGGAATGAAACAGATGGTAAAAGGAATTCTACCTACTGATACCTATATGTTGCAGACAATCCTTTCCTGGGCCACAGTGTTTTGAGGTCCAGTAGGTGTTCTTGACAAGGTGCAAGAACAGTACTCCAATAGTTGCCTTTAGATTCAGTCAGTCTATCTCGGTGCTAACACTCCAGAGTCAACTATCCTCTTCCTCAGGCTGATGAGGAGTGACCCCTGCTGGCATCTCAAAGCCCACCTTTTATTGGTCCCCCA
Source organism: Florisuga fusca (assembly GCA_038090715.1). Lineage (NCBI taxonomy): Eukaryota > Metazoa > Chordata > Aves > Apodiformes > Trochilidae > Florisuga > Florisuga fusca. The sequence goes on from JAAWXA010000003.1 coordinate 32,570,006, forward strand.
GTTCTGCTCATGTGCAGTTGGGGCCAGCACTAATAGGGCACAGGTGGGCTTAACAGGAGCTCACACCTTCCTCCTCCTAACTGGCAACACCTGATTTTCTTTACATGATTACCTCTACGCCTACGTAAAAGAATATCACCATAACTCAAGAAAGAATATGATGAAATATATGACCAGCATAGGATGGGATTTATGTCCAAATTTAAACACCTGTTCTAAGGCAGGCATCTGGGTTTGCCCTGTAGACAAGGCCACTAATACTTGGCTATCTTCTGAGGTGGTGTTTCATGATGTGAAAATGCTACAACCAAGAATGATCTCTAAGTAAACTGAAATTTTAACTATTATGTAATCAGACAGAGTTGTGAGTCAGCACTGGGGCAGTAACTAATCAATTTCTTCACTACACACTAAAATGTTTTTTTAAACACAGTGACAAGATATTCAGATCATCTGATAATGATTATCTCCACAGAAAAATGGATACAATTTTGTAGGTTGTTTTCCATTTTTCATGTTCAAAATTGCTTTTGAAGAAAACTCACAACCAGCACTTAAAGTCTTCTAAATTATGATCTGAAATTAAGGAATAATAAGGCTTTTACTAGATTTTGATATATGTTAATATTTCATTATAATAATTGATTGTTCTATGCAATCACATAATCTATTTTTTCATGGCAATATTTCAGGTCACCAGATAGCCCCAAATTTAATTTTTATAAGTCAGGTTTGTGTTGAATGCAGTTTAGCAATGAAATATTAGGCTATTTACAGTTTATGTAGGAAAAACATTGTTAAAGGAAAATCTGACATCTCAGAGAATGAAATAACTGCAATGAATGTGCACTGCACTTGAGCACTTAAAAAATTAATTGTTTATAACTAAAGCAGCTATGCTACATTGATAATAAATACACATCAACAGCACTTCTAAGGAAATGCCTGAAAATTAAGATCTATGGATTAATTTGTATCCATGGAGTTTCAGTGTCAGAAAACTGCCCAGATTATCACATAGCAGGGCTACCAGAGAAAAAAACCACAAAACAATAGGAAACAAGAAAAAAAAACTTGAAGAAACATCTATCTGTAATCAGAAATAAAAATAACAAAACAAAAAACAAACTTTAGCAGCTCATTTGAAAGCGCAGATCTCAAGAAAATCTCATAGCAATAGTGAAACAAAAGTGCTCATTTTGCTACAGAAGAGAATTTTAAGTGATTTACTGGACTGCATCACCAATTTGCAATTTCCTACCTCCTGTGTCTCCTGGGGTGAGGAGGCAGATGTATCGATCAAAATGTTAGTAAGGCATCAATTGACAGGACATGTCTGAGTGGTATTCGGACACTCTTCCCTTTTCATCAGATGGAGGGGGAAGTGGGAAGAGAAAGGACTTTTCTACCAGACCATCATCTTACTGAAATAAATGTATTTTCTTCTCTCCTTCATGAATAAGCAACCAAATTGAATTTCCAAAGCCAAAATATATTCATTAATTTTATATGCAAAATCGTAGGGGAGAGACATGACAGAGAAGAAATTTTAAATAGTACTTTGTATGGTTTTGTACCTCAAAAAAGCTAAGTACTGTAGATTTCAAGTGATTAAGCAGTGGCAAAGATGTAATGGGACCTTTTCCACTGCTCTGACTTCAGAGACAGTAGCCAAGGGCAAAATATAACTCATCACTGATAATGTCAGACTCAGCAGTCCCAGAGCCTCAAAATGCAGTCCTCTCATATCCAGCAGCTCTCAATACTCCCTGAGCTTTGCGGGGGACATTCTTGGTTTGTTTGTAAAAGAACTAGAGATTAATACTGCCCAACTTGTTTTCAGTTTAACTTAGCTTTGAACATTTGTGTGGTACAGCACTCTTTGTAACACTAATTTTAGTATATTTCTGTAACTAACCAATTGTAAAAAAACAAAACAAAACAAAACAAAACCCAACAAACCAATATTTGTTCTCTGTACTCACAAGACCAAGAGTCAACAGCCCCAGCAACAGCTGGGTCCATCTGACTTAGAGGATCCTACTATGACATTTTTCTCTCTTCCTGCAAAGCATCTTCTTGTGTTGAGGACAGATAATAAGGTAAATTTCCTGGCCTTTTGAATGGACTATTGCTGAGAAAACTCTGGTAGGGAACTTCTGGATAGTAGTTGAGGATACTTTAAATGTTCCCTGAGAAGAAAGCAGTATTTACTCTCAGCTGTTTGTTTAAATAATACAACTGCAACAAGCATTAATAGAAAAAAGCCTCTTAATACAGGCATTAGGCAAATAATTCCTTGTAAGTACTTCACTGTTCAATGTGTTCAGTACCTGGCACTTGTTAGATATTTTAAGGAAGTGCCCAACTACAGAGGTAATGAACTCAGCTCTTTGCACAAACTTTTGGTGTTAAGCTTCCCAAGAACAAGAGAGGCACAATTCAGAGACCAATTCATCCTATCCGAAGATTGGTCCCTTCTTATTGTTCATACGGTGAGGCTACACAAGTAGCTGCTCGTCCTCAAGATTATTATTTAAGTGCAATGAATCAAAGCCATAGCAAAGAACATTCAATATTCAGTTTCCCCCTTCATTCATTTTAAGTGTGCTTTTTGGGTTTCACTGTATGCCTTTTATTTGAACATTAAAATATAAACAAATAGCTGTTCCAAAGCTGTCCAACTGTTAATTTTATTGTTTGTATTGCTTGTAACCAGCATCAGCCACCCTTTTCTCTGTAAAAAGAAGGCAGAATATAGCCTCTAGCCCAGAGATCTTTCAGTAATTTTTTTTTTTTTTTTTTTTTTTTTAACTACAGATTTTGTAGAAAGGATTATTTTTTAGAACAGGCTTGGTTGGCGTTTTTAGAGACCTTTTTCTAATGCTCTAGAACAAAACATTTTACAGTGCTGATGTTGTGCTTTTACTTCAATTTATATGAGGCAATATGACACAAAATATATTTTTGTATATATTCTATCAGTAAATCCACAGTTTAGTAAAAAATATGCCTGAGTTACAAAGTTTAAATTAGAAGCCTGGTCTTTCTCATGTTCAAAATCATCTGATACAATCTTTCAGGGCAGTCTTATCACCAACAGTACGATTGATCTGGAAGCATTGAGAAAGCTGAAATAGTTTTACACAAAAGAGTGAAAAAAAATCCAAACAAACAAACCAAAAGCAGCACAGCTATTCAGGATATATTCATCTGTCAGTCATCTGCTAGAAAATAAGAAGTAAAATTATACAGAAATAAATTTGGCACCAAGTTCTGTCCACAAACTTAAGATACAAAATAAAGAATACTTAACTTAAAAAAAAAAATTCCTGTCATAAATGTTCATAAAATCATCAATAACTAAATTTAGGAAATTTAGAATTCTGATTTATTATTTCTAAGCACTGAACATTATTCTTCAATATGGAACTTTTTTTTGTTCTTTCTGCAAAGCTACATGCAGCTGTAATGTGAATGATATTTAATTTGTTCAATAAAATCATATGAGTTTTTAACAGAAAACATCAGACAGCATAAGATGGAAGCTTATTAAAGAAAGTAGTTGTAATATGAGAAACACAAGCAAAAGAAATGAGAAAGATTTAGTCTGCAGAAGAAAAAGCTGGTCATGGACTATTTCATTTTTTTGACTGACTGACTTAAATATACTTGCTACATTACCTAGAAAATGCTAAAATTAATAAAAAGTTAAGGGGTTATGGACACCATACTCTATTGAATTTTATTCTTTTTTTTCCCTCACTAATGTTTAAAATCTTTAAAATTGATTAGCTACTCGGTTTAGGAAAACTTTTTAACAGTAATGAGTTGCAGCAAATATTTAAATTTCTGTCAACAAAACATAACCTCAGTAAACCTTTCCTCACTTAACATTGTATTCTAAAAAGTATTAAAAATCACAGATTACCAAAGGAGAGAATTTTGAAGTAGATTCTGGTTTGAAAATGCATATATACAATACACGTAAGCCAAAAATGCACTATTGTTACAGAGTAACACTGCTGTTCTTTGGGGTTCCAGTTCTTTCCCCAGAGAGAAGAAAATAATTTTGTGTGTCTACATTTTATTACCTCACCTGTTTCCTCCTCATTTCATTCTTTTTCTTTTTTCCTTTTTATGATCCTGTAGAAAAAAAGTATTCCCACTTGTGTTATGTGTCCAGAACACTTACAGATGCATTCAGAGCTCTTTTCACAGCACCTTAAGGATTAGACAGTGTTTTATTTCTGCTATTTTAAAAACAACTCTTTCAATATCTGGCAGATAATCTGCTGATAAGATTCAAACAAGATGAATAAAAATATTCCCTCTGTTGCAATGTAACTTACTAGTTTTATTGCCTAACTCAATAAACTCAAAATGTATCTTGTATGTTATTGGACATTGGTGAGCTGTAAGATATGAAGTGTTTTTTCCTAGCTATTTTTAGATTATCCAGTTTAAAGACAAGTTCTGTTTTCCCATTCTGCTCGTTTTCACTTTATTTAAACTAAACAATATACTTGAAAAGTACTTGAAAACACTGGAAAACATGAAGACCTTTTAAAGACTAACAGTTATCTACAAGAGTTATAACTTAAATGAGGGAGAAGGCTGATGTAACAAAAATGCTTGCTTTTTTTTCTGTCCCCCCTCTATCACTCTACAGTGGGTCCTAAACCAAATCACTCAATACCATTTTAATTCCAAATTTAACCTCCCCTTAAAAACCTTCTCAGAAAGTAATATTTAATGCTAACTAAGTGTTTAAGTCTGTTCAGAAAATGATGCATTCACCACCATGGCACATTTTTTTAATGGAACTCTGTCTACTAGGCAAATGCATCAAGGCAGTTAACTTATTCAGCATTACCTATGAAATACTTGCTACTGCTCCTGAGAAGTGCACCTCAAGAAAAATCTAGAAGCTATATAAATGCCTGGAAATCTAGTTGCCTACATTTCAGTTACAAGCCTCCGATGTTGATTATGGGGTTCTTCAGCAATGCAATAGTAGTGAAACTTAAGCTCAATAAACTCACTACTTTCCTATTTCAAATAGTAGAAACTATAGACTGGTAACTCACCCCAATCCCTGGTAGGTAATGGAAAACCAGTCCCATAAACCATTTCCAAGCATGTGAAGGAAAAGAAAATCACAAGTACTCAAAAAGTATTCAACTTGTAGTCAACTAGTTGTCCCCTGTACTCAGCACGGGTGAGGCTGCACCTCGAGTACTGTGTTCAGTTCTGGGTCCCTCATTACAAAAAAGATATTGAGCTGCTGGACCAAGTTCAGAGAAGGGCAACCAAGCTGGTGAAGGGTCTGGGAACAAGTCCTGTGAGAAGAGACTAAGGAAGTTGGAAATGTTTAGTTTGGAGAGGAGCAGGCTGAGGGGAGACATTATTACTCTCTACAGCTCCCAGAAGGATGCTGTAGGAAGCTAAGGGTTGGTCTTTTCTCCCAAGTTACAAGTGATAAATAAGACATAATGGCCTCGAGTTGCATGAGGGGAGGCTTAGATTGGGTAGCAGGAAAAATTTCTTCACTGAAAGGTTTCTCAAACATTGTAACAGGCTGCCCAAGGAAATGGTTTAGTCACCATCCCTGCAGTATTTAAAATAAATGTAGATGTGATGCTTAGAATTCTATGATTCTGTTACTTTATTCACAAGGGAGGGTGTAAAGAAGATAGTCTCTTTTTAGTGGTGTCCAGGGATGTGACAAAATGGGCACAAAATGAAGCAGAGTAGACTCCCTCTGAACCTCAGGAAACCCACTTTTCTGCTGCAAGGACAACCAAGCACTGGCACAGGTTGGTTTTGAAGTCTCTGTCCTTGGAGATGTGCAAAAGGTGACTGGGGATGGTCCTGGACAACTATTTTCAGGTGACCCTGCTTGATCAGGGGGGTTGGACATGATGACCACCAGAGGTCCCTTCCAACATCAACCATTCTGTGATTCTGTTCTAAAACTCACCAGCTTATAAAGGGAAAAAAGATACATTCATTTATCTCTCTCAATACAGATGATCTCCTTGTTCTATCCAGGCTTACTTCTGTCCATCAAGATTTCTATAAAAGCAAGTGACTGTAGCTAGAAAACAAGGCACTTGTATTGCAAAATGCATTTGGAAGTCTTCCTCTCATTCAAGTCTGTCCCTTTGTACAATTTGATTTATAAGAAATTGACTTCCTACGCCTTCTAATTAAAGGGTAGCAAAAAAATTCTGACTTCTTGCATATCCTTCAACTAGGTTTTTTCCTTCTCACTCTTTCACTGTGAAAGAAAAGTTGAGATGCTACCACAGAGATCTGAAGGATGCACTTCTGAAGTGGATTTTCTAGTTGTGCCCTTTTACTTGGCTTTAGCCCAGTTGGATGATATTAGTGCACCTAATGCTAATTGTCTTTCATTTTATGGGATCAGACTGGAGCTAGACTGCACTAAACCCCCTCAGATAGGCATAGGGCTGGTCCTCTGAACATTTTTCTCTACAAATCTCCTTGTCCCAAGCTGTGCTACCTCCTCTGTAGCAAAGTAGTACTCCACAAGGGTTAAGAGAGGTCATTGCAGGGTTCTGGAGAAAGGTCAGGTGGGTCATGACTCTCAGCCATCTGTGACTAAAAGGGCAGACAATTCAAACATTTTGTCAGAGCTCCTAAAGAACCATGGTTTATATTACAGTTCAAGAAACAAAGGTTGAAGTTCATTTTCCTTTTAAGCAACTGTTGACCCTGGACTGGATTTCACAAAGATCCCTACAGATAGTGGCAGCACGCTCTCCCATTACTGGACTCTTAGATTACCCAAGGATTTTATGTCTCCTAAACCAGGACAATACAAAAGACCTAATTCAATTTCAGATATATATAGTTATTTAGATAAATCTAAAACCAATGTGGATATAGTAAAACAATACTTTACTCCTGGAAACAGTTCATTGGATTATTATGAATCTGCTTATTTTCTATTTTATTTTTTTAAAATCTTTTACTACTTGACTGCACATATAAATTCACCTATTAAAATATAATGACCTAATTTACCCAAGAGAACTATTTTTTTTCAGTTTCCTTAAAATAAACATTACAGGAAGATGCCTGGTGTTTTACCGCAGAGAGCCTTATCTCATTTATGACATATGTTGTTTCTATACGACAATGAAGTGTATACACGATGGATCTAACCTGAAATAATAATGAATTACAGCCTAAGATAAACTTAAAATGCATATCATTGTTATGCAAAAATTCTACATGTAATTGTATATACTTTACACACTCACATGATAGTAGAGTTGGTGAAAAATATTCTGTCCTCAACAGAAATATCAGTGAAATAATATTTTGTTTCTGTATGTATTTAAGTATCTGAAGACCCTTTCTACCAAAATTCTACAAATCCATGCTGTAAATTTCTTCTGTTAGTCATATTTAACATAGAGCTTTGGAAAACAAAATAATATGGGGGTTTTTGCAATGCATTTTTCGATCTCATCACTACTGTTGAAAATCCTTTTGGTGCGTTGTTTTTTTGTTGTTGTTGTTGTTTTGGGTTTTTTTTTTTAATTATTTGACACTTCTAGATTCAAATACTGCTAAAATACAGACTAGAATCACAAGGTTTGAATGATTTCCCAGTTTATTTCATCTGATTGACTGTGCTCCGCAATCTAGCTTGCTCAAACCTAAACTATGCTTCTCTCTCATAAACACGCATACAGAATCAGAGGATCACAGAATTATGGAACGTCAGGGGTTGGAAAGGACCTCTAAATATGCTTGAGTCCAACCCCACTGCCAGAGAAGGATCAAAACTAGGGCAGGTCACTTAGAAATGCATCAAAAAGGATCTTGAAAATCTTAAGAAATAACTCATATTTGTTAATCTACTCCTTACTTTTTCAGAGTTCACATTCCTTCCAAATGCTCACTTATGGATAAGGTTGTGGGAATAAGATTTTTAAAATGAAATAAATAAAAAGGATGATTTTGCTTTTAAGATATCATTTTCTTACTGCCTATTCTTCCTTTGATACAGTAATTTCAAAACCATAAAATCTTCTGGTGACATCATGACTTCTTGTCCTGTAAAGCATGCAAAACACCTTTGAAACTTCTAGTGAGACCTAAGCATCTATAGGACAAATAACGAACAGAACTTTCCATATTCCTCTGAGTTTTGGGGTTTCCTTTTGGTAAGTGCTGATATGAAAACATAAATAATTTAACAAAAAGATAAAATTTTATGATTTTTTAATTTAAAAAACACATTTTATGTAAAGTTTTTGCTTATAATTTTAAAATTATTTTTATGATCATTTTTAATGTGGGTTGTTGGTTTTTTTTTTAAGGCTTAAATATATTTTGCTTCTCCTTCTTTATCTTTCAGAATGTTTCCATAACTACAGGTATTCCAAATTAATTTTAACTTCAAACCTATTCTTGAGATCTTATAGTATACATGTATACATACATGTACATTCAGGCACACCTATAAAAATATATAAAAATAACTCCATGGTTACTTTATACTAAGCTGCTTATTTTTAGGTTTTATGATTATTTTTATATAATTTATGGATATTTGTAATTTATATATAAGTTCAAATTACTATTCATCATCAGTGGGTACTGCTACCATACATTGTACTAACTTTCAGTTTAGAACTAAAGCTACAATGAACATTTTTTCAAGCATGTTGTCTCCCATTATTTAATCTCCTTGATTTAACTATTATGTCAGATAACACCCACAAAATGAACAAATAAATAAAAGATCATACTGGAGTTCTTGCATTGCAGTATTGTGCTGTTTCTGGTTAGGTTTACGGATTCTAAAAAAAATAGTACTACATAGTTCCTTGTATTTAAAAACATATCTCACTGTTCTTCCTAAATTGCATGAAATATACTCTTCAGTTAGAAGATGAATTTCTAGTAATAAGTAACTGTTGCAAATACTTAGTATGTGTTCAGCCTCCTAGGATTTCCTGTTGTTACCTCATTCTTGTATTCCCCTTTATCCACAAAAATCAGAAGAGAGATGTGTCTGATAATTTGGTTAAAGATGCATGATCTTACCACTCTATTGAATTGTCATTATTGTCAAAAGCTGGTTCATTCCCTTGAAAGACAATAAAGGACTTCGCAAATTTTCCTCTGTGTATAATAAGGGGGAATCCATGTCACACAGCACGTTTTTGCTAAATCTCAACAGAAATTCCAAGAACTGACTCTAACAAATTTGCAAGAATACATAGAAAAATTACTTTCTGAATCTGCTTTTTGTTTTGTCGTGTTCAAGTCACTGCCCTTAAGCAGTGACTAATGGCACCTTATCTTAATATGAAACTCTAGCAGAAAAGATTCACCCACATTCACCTGTTCATTGCTGATCACCCCCATGTTCCTTCTCCCATTTTTTTGTATGGCCCTGCAGTTCTGAGTAACCTGTACTTTTGGAAGAGGTGGAGTAGGACAGGTTACAAAGTATCTTTCTTTTCCTTCCACAGGCCAGAACAGCAATATATGTGTGCAAACATTTTCTTGTTTTACTGAAAAGTAGAGCTCGAATTATATGACTGTAGAGAATTGTATAATTTAGTAAGCTTCTGTCACCAAAAAAAACCTGAAAACCAACCAACCCCACAAAACTCCAAAAGGCTTGAAAAATGCCTTTGTATTGGGTCTGGTGATGTTCATCCTAGCAGGAAGGAAAACCATCTGGGAGAGGTCTATCAGGGGTTCCTCAGGGACTGGTGGAGGTCGTATTCCCAGTTCCAGAAGGAAAATGGGAGTAGTGAGCTGTGTGCTCTCAAAGACTGAGCTGCACTTAATCTTGTGTTTAGTCTTAGGAATGTAGGAGTTGAGTGTTTTTATGGCCCGCATAAAAGAGCTTAGCAAGACACTTTTAAGTGGACTACTAAGTGCATTAAACACTGTCAGCCAAGAAAATGGATGCTACAAGATATTAGCTGACAAATGTCATGTGTCATGGATGCTGCATGGTGACTGCCTGGGCTAGGGGAGTGTTTTTATTGGCAGTGCCTATGACAGAGGGAGACTAAACAACTGGGGGATCTGCTGTAGGACAGCAGAGAAGAAAGGAAAGTGGCAATCTTCCATTTATTTTTCTTATCATGCTTAGGATTACAAACAAAAGATTGCTGTTCCCTCTGTGGCAACATCCAGCCAGTGATGTTCATTAGTTACTTCAACAGTAAAAGGGAATGAATTATTTTTTAAAAAAATAAATGTTTCTTTTACCTACAGTTTCACAGTATCAAAAGAGTACTTTAAATTCAATTTAATTCAGTCCAAAATTACCATTTTAAAAACCAAAATGTGCAAGTGGTGGGTTCTTTTAACCTTAAAGGTCTGAAATATTCATTGATGCGTAAGTCAAAAGACCCTTAGGTTATCGATAAAAAAAAAAAAAAATAGCAAAGAGAATTCTACACAGCAATGCTTTCTTTGTGAAATAGTTTACATGTTTCCTTAGGCATTTTATTTTGGCTTGTAGGACGAGTTGTACCAATAAAGTAAGAAGTGTGATTCTGCAGCAAACTGCATCTAATTGCAAAGCTGGAAAGGAGACCCCTTGCCTGTCTCTATGTATAGAAAGCAGTTACTATTTTTACCTAGCTAACTTTCTCTTGCTGTGCTTGATAATGTATTACATGTATTTATCCCTTCTGGAGTTCAGCTTAAGATGTATTGAAATTTTTAGCCTAATATTATGCTGAAGTATACGGGATGTTAATGAGATGTATTACCATCATTCACCCAGAAAGAGCTGATAATTATTGCAATGTCTAAATTGTTCTATCTTTGTATTATGCTTTTATCTTTTTATTTTTCATTAAAATTATCCTAAAGTGTCAAACAGGGATTGTCGTCCTAAATTCATAACTAAATTATTTTAGGGGTTTATAGACTGATCTTTTTTTTTAACATTAAAATATATAAAACGCTCAAAGGAATAGTGGAGAAATATTTGGTTTTACCAGGCACAGCAGAGAGCCCTAATTACCAGCTGCAGAAACATGGTACCTCATGAAGCTTTCCTCATGACTTTGTGAACTTCCTGGATGCAAAGAGGTTTTGCTTGAAAACAAAATAAGGAGGCAGCTCTCATTTGCTCCACCCGAAACTGTAGCAGGAGTTGCTGACTCTAGTCCTGCTTTAGGCTAAGGAGAGCCAAAACTCAGATTTCCACTCCTGAAAAACTGCTCTGTCCACAAAATTACTGAACAATATTTTGTCACTGTCAGGAGCATAAGTCTGCCTTTTCAATGAAAAAGATCAGTTAGAAATGGTAAAAGAGAGTATAGCTGGCTGATGCATCAGTGTTTCCCATGCTCACAGTTGCGAGCTTAGAGGCTGAATTCAAGTGAGCCAACCACTTCAGAAATATCCCTCTCCTCTGTCCCTTGTGCATCCATCTCTGTACCATGAGGGTTTTGATGCCACTCCCAAGAGCCAGACATTGCCATCTTACATGGACTTAAAAATTCTAAAAGGAAGGGAATTAGAAGGAGTAGAAAAGGAACTGATGTTCTTGTGAAACAGTTCTCGATGTGAGAGGTGTGATTCTCTCACAGGTGTTAAAATGGGGAAAACAGGACTGAAATGTAGTTGGGAATTAAGGCATACCTACAAAAAATTCAGTTTGATCACTGCCTAACTTTAGAAACAATTTTGAGACTGCTTCTTCCAACAGATAACTATCATAATTAGTTTTAAGAGAAAAAGATACCTGACTCAAGAAGCACACTGTATGCTTCACTGCTCACTAGCTAAAGCCATGATAACAGCCCAAACCCCTTAGACTACTTGACAGCTACTCTGGCTTGACATCTGGTGGCACGACACACAGAAAAACTTTGGGATAGAGTTTAATGAGACAGACTGTGGTGATCTATTCCAGGACTTAGCCAGAAAAGAGTACCAATCAGCAGGTTTTTCCATGCATGTGACCTCATTTATCCTTTCTCCTTCCAAATTTTCTCTCCTCAATCTACCTTGATCTCTCTTCCACCTTGCCTTTGGCATTTTCCCCGAACATCCCATAATAGATTTTATTCAATCCAAAAAGCCTCTTCAGATATCCCAGGATAAGTTTTCCTATTCCCATGAGATACATTTTATTCATACTTCCCACTTTTCACCACATACAAAGCTGTAGTTGTAGCTCCTCAAAGCTTTGGGCGACTCCTTCAAAGGCCCATCAGGTAGTGACCTAAAATCTCTGGTTTTTGCTAGTGTCTCTGTGATCTCATGGTTCTTAGAGTTTGTGTATTTGGCTGCTTAATTTACTACTTCTCATACTTCCTGCCCTAGTTGTTTATGCTGAGTAGCCATTCACATATAGTATATTCACATACAGACTCACAAAGGAGTTATCCTTACCTTGCACTCCGAGGCTGCTGATCTCTCTGCCCAGCTGCTCATACTATCCTTACTCAAAGCACATACCAAAAAGAAATTCAATTTAAATGAAGACAACCCAAGAGAGTTAGTGAAATATGCCACATAACATGGGAAACAAACCACAGAAAGGTCACAAGAAGTTAGTTTCAATTAATTTTAGTATCAGTAACAGTAATGTAAATGTAAATGTACCAGTTTACAACTTTGAAAACATGCTGACTGCTTTGTTAATAACCATTTAGCTAACAAACCTATGTAACAGGTCACAAATAAACTCTTCAATCTCATTAATAAAAAATATTATTGTGTCACTTGTATCTTTTTTGTTACTGAATATTTATTTTCAGCATGTGAGCATCATTTTTGTGTAGACTTCTAGCAGCAGTGGAAGTCAAATACTATTTTTCCATTTAGACTTTTGGAGTATCATAAGGTTTCTGTGGCTTCTAAGAAATGTCCCTGTCATATATACTTATATATATATATATATAAAGAAATGAATATTAATAACAACATTATTATTATTAAATATAATAATATAAATATAATAATATGTTAAATTTTTATATTTTGGTGTGTGAATATATTAAATTATATTATAAAAATATGAATAGGTGCATATTAAATATTTATGTTATATATAACATAAATATGTGTTATTAAATTATTAAATATGAATATAGATACATGCATATATATATATATATTCATATACATTCTCATGTAAGAGCAACTAGCTCAACACAGAAGTGGTGAAATTAATCCCGAGTGTCCTCTATTACTACAAAGCTGAAAAAGGTAAATATTGTGTTTTCTCCCGTGGGACAGTCATTTGTGAGATACCAAAAGCATAACACACTAGAGGAATATTTCTACAGCAAAGTATGTGTAGGAGCAGAGAAACAGAGCACAGCACTTAACAATACTTTACTCACAAAGTAAGGTTCTAAGAAAAAAATCTCAATAACTGAACAGAAAAAAAATACAACAAAAAAAACCAAAGTGAAAATGTACAGAAGACTGTTTACTGTAGATTAGTGGAAAAAACAAAAAAGAACAAAAAACCCAAACCAAAACAAAAAAGCACAAACAAACAAACAAAAAAATCTAAAAACTCATCTAACCGTTAGATGGAAGGATCTAAGCTGACTTGTATACAAACTGCTGAGAGCTATTCCCAGCAACAAGCCCCATCTACAGTCAACTGAAGATGTACAAAATAACATCATAAATCTAAGAATTAAGCAATGAGGATGGTAAGGGTTCATCACTTATGCAGCCTCCTGTGGTTTGGTTTGGTTTGGTTTGGATTTTTGTTAGTTTGGATGGGTCTGAAATAATATTAAAAAATGAGGGAAAAAAAATTATATAGGAAAAGAAAATGCAAAAAAAGAAAGCACACTTCTCATGAAACTTACCCCTTCTCTCAGAGTCTGAAATTCAAATATACTATTTTAAAATTAAGAGAAATTAATAAAAATGGCTGCTAAAACTACAAATAAAATACTATAAACTCCAGATACAATTTTCTTGCCATATGAAGTGGAACTTCCAAAAAATAACCTGTCTTTAAATATTTCATCTTGGGGAAAGAGCTGTTTGTTTTTAGCAAAGGTGCAGTATCACTGCCTAGGATTTTTTTCACTGGAGTTGCAAATGCAGAGATACTTTCTTTAATAGAGAATGGAGATTCTCTATTAAAGCTGGGTAAAACCACAACATTTTGATTTTTTTCAAAAAAACAGGAAGTTTTTGAAACTAAAATGCCAAGAAGCAATTCTATTTTCCCAGTGCCAACACATATTTTAAGTCATTAGAGACTACTATCATTTACTACCATTTTTTTCATGTAATCAGCTGCTCCAAGTACCACTTGTATAATAAAGTGTCAATCTATTGATTTATAGTAACTTTGACAGTCTGTGACTTCTACCTTGCTATATCAATTCTTATGTCTAATAAATAATTCCTAAGGCTGTGCAAACTGCTAAATATTACTAGTGAAAAAGTTATATTTACTTCTGCAAAATAAAAGCAAGACTGCTGCCAGCCATTAAAAACTCCACAATATTATGTTTGTGTAGTTAGTTCAAATCTATCAGTTGCAATTTCTCTGAAATCAGAGTTTCATTTTCCTTTTTAAACTGTGCATACGTGGGAGGAAGCTAATGTGGAGTGTTATCTCCCTGCTGCACATTAACCTTGACTTGAACACCGTCATAAAAGTTGTAGGAAAAAAATCTGAACAATGCTAGATTAAGTTACAATTTTCTAAAATGGGCAGAAAGTACAAATGCTATTGCTGTATTGCAATTAATAATACTTATCAAATACCTGGTGCTCTTATGTAGTCCAAATACACAAGCATGGAATTTTAAAATGTCTCCTGGGTTCCCCAGTAAATAAGTGTAACTCAGCAAGTGCTGTTCATTTGAAAGAGGCAGTGGCTTTCCACTGGATTGCAGATTTCTCTTCCAACTCTGTGAATTAACCTGCACAGGATACCTGGTCAGTAAATTGTTTCACTTCCTACTAAATACAGAAGTGAAATGTAAAGGATACTACTTTTAAAGGATACTAGTTTAAAATATTTTATAGAGAAGCTTAATAATAACAATTAATATCCTGGACCAATATTAGACCCAACAGAATTTTCATAAAGCTACATAAGGCACAGGGAATTGTCTTATGGATGATTTGAAAGAGTATGGTGGGGCTAACATAAAATGTGGTTATAAGAAATACCTGCTGCACTAGAGAATTAGTTGGAAATTATAGTGAACATCGAGCAATTTATTACTCTCAAAAAAAAACTGGCATGAGTGCAAATAGTTATTATTCAAATTATAGCTTTTGATAGCTATCAGTAATTTTTTTTCTATACATAATGCTCTTATCTTTCTCTGTCTCTAAAAAACTGTGAAAATAGTAAACCTGCTTACTTATTTCAGAAGCTTCCAAAGGTAACAACAAATACTTTAGGCAGGTGTAATACACTGATTTCAGCTCTTCATCCTTAGCTATCTTAAGGTATATTGTTTATGTATGATTACCATTTAGTTGGATGTGGTTTGTAAGCTGTGTGGTGATAAAACAAACACCCACAAACCATCTCCAGTCACTAGAAATCTGCTAGAAGGGATTTAAGTGTCATTTACTGCACAGTTGCTCATATGGTGTAATATTAATAGAAGCAAAACAGAATATGGTACTCTGAAATTGCCATGTGTTACCACAGATTTACTGAGTATATAAACTACATTGCAATAGTAGAGGGGATCGCTGTATCTTAGTGTTATCTCAGCTGATAATAAACCAGTTAGATTCAGTACTGACAGCAAGATAACAAGGATGGCACGAAGCTCTTTGTGAGTTAAACTACTGTGATTGTCAGGTGGCTTTTAAGACCGTATATTCTGACTTAAAATATGAACTTTAAAAAGTTCATAGAAATGCACATTCATAGAAATGTAGGATGGTTTAGGTAGGAAGGGATCTTCAAAGACCATCTAGTTCCACCACCACAGGGTAGGCAGGGACACCTCCCACTAGGCCAGTTTCACCAAAGCCCCATCAAATTTGGCCTTGAACACTGCCAGACAGGGGCCATCAACACCTTCCCTGGGCAACCTGTGTCAGTGCCTTACCACTCTCAAACTAAATATCTTCCTAATATCCCATCTAAGCTTGTTTCATATAGCAGTTTTAAGCTGTTGCTTCTTGTCCTGTGTCTACAGAGCCTTGTAAAAGGTCCCTCCCCAGCTTTCCTGTGGGCATCCTTCAGGTACTTACTGGAAGGCTGCTGTAAGGTCTCCCTGGAGCCTTCTCTTCTCCAGGTTGAACAACTCCAACTCTCTCAGCCTGTCATCATAGGAGAGCTGTTTCACCCTTCTGATCATGTCTATGACCCTCCTCTCAGCCCACTCCAACAGGTCCATGTCTCTCTTATGTTGATGGCTTCAGAAGTGGACACAGTACTGCAGGTACTACACACTCACGAGTGTGCTGGCCACATTTCTTCTGATGAAGCTCAAGATATGGTTGGCTTTCTAGGCTGCAGGTGCAGTGTTGGCTCATGTTGAGCTTCTCATTAACTAATATCCTTCTCCACAGGACTGCTCTCTATCCCTTTAGCCTTCAGTCTGTACTGCTACTGCTGATTACCCTATATCATATTTACATTGTCAGTGTAGCAGACTTTCAAACCCAGAAACAAGTTTTTAGGGTGCTATTTTATCAAAGACTGTAACCCCTTAGAAGTGTGATTTGTGGAGTGTAGATGCATAGAATTGGTACTGTGATCAAATGTTCATATCATAGACACTTCAGAGTGTTTTATTTTTGATTACTTACGCTTTGTCCTGTCTTCTAGCTGTTGGAGTGTATCTTCCAACCTGATTGATTCTAAAAGTAATCTAAAAGTAATCTAATTTGTGTACTGTAAGAATTCTCAAAAATGATAAAAAAATAGCACTGCCTGGGGCAATCAGGAGATACCTTTTAAATGTGCACCCGTGATCCAAACTAAAATGCTGAGGAAGGTGAATGCTTATGAAACCTAAAAGGACATTGCTTTAGTGCATGAGAAGTATAAGACTAAAAAAGTAAGGTAGGAAAAAATCAAGTCTTTAGTCCTATGACTTATGGAGTAAAAGTCCAATTTGCAGCTGAAATTTTAAACCTGTGTATTTGATGCTGCAGTCTGTATCAGGGCAAAATCAGCTGCAACAAGAACATTTAGGTTATCTCTCCTTGACCTACCTGGGAAACAGATAAAAAGCACTCATGCAGTCATGATAATTAAGAGGCTGAGAACCTCATGCCTCTCTGATTTAAGTGAGAGTCTCTCAACCTAGGGAATGTAGATGACTACATAAGTAAGTATTTCTAGTCTGTATTAATATGAAAACAAGCACATTTAAACCAGTAAGTCAACCTTGTCTTCACATGAACTGAGAGAGCTCATACAGTTACAGAGGAGAGACATTTCAGAACTCATCTCCTAGCTGAGAAGCAGTGTCTGAATATAACAATGCAAATGGCTTTAGCAATAACAATAGGATATCATTAAAAAAAAAAAAACAAAAAAAATCATGGTCTCATGCATGTCCAGATTTATTTGCAACAGCTCAAAAATGTAACAACTAATAACATGCCTAAATTACAGACGCTGTTCCCTTCAGAGAGTAAGAAATCTTCCTACTGAAATTTTGTGTACAATTAGTAAAGAGAAATAGCCTTTTTTGTAAGATTTCTAGAAGAAAACACAATCAAATGAAGTTAGTAATCTCTATCTGTTAACCATATAATTAACAGTAAAAATGCCCTACCTTTACACAAGATTTAAATCTTTAACTGAGGCTCAGTAACCAATAAAACAGAGCTGGTTCCTTTAGCAAGACTTGAGAGAAGCAATGTTCTTTCCCAGCAATACTTGTGCAACTATTGACATGTTCATCCTAGAAGGGAGCCACCAAGTCCTTCATAGCCCCCTGAAGCTAAAATGGACCTCTGAAGAAAGTCATAGCATGGGGCTCTCACCACTCCTTTTGTTCATATGGCCAGCAAACAAACAGACCATAAGGAGAGCAATCAAAAAGAATTTGTGTCTTGTTACAAGGGAATGTGGAGATGCCACTATCTGAGGAGAAGGAAATTGTTGATTTCAGCCAGTCTTTATTTGTGTTTCTCCATACTTCAGCAACCCAAGACTGGGACTCTTGTCAGTGTCTCTGCTATAATTACTGCAGCAGCCATTTCGGTGGCCCACTGGCAGCCCTTACCTAAACTTGGACTGAAAGTTACATCTCTTCTCCTAGGTAGTGTTTGAAAGCTGGCTTCTGGGACACTTTTGGGCCAGTGATGTAAATGCCTTCTGATCAGGGTGCTTAAAAAGGTACTGAAGGAAGGTAAATAGAATGAAGTGGAGGCTGGGACCTGGAAGGAAATTTAGTTACTCAGTGTACAGGGTGGGCAGGATTTAAGAGAAAAATATTTAGTCCTTCCTTCCTGTAAAGATGTGGAACAAGCATCCCACAACTTAGATTTCTCACTTTAGTTTCAGCACTTAAAATCAGTTTTGGCCTGTGCAGGGCTTGTGTGTGTGTGAGCAGCAGCCTCTTGAGCAACTCAGTCTTTGATGAGGGCAAACATCTAAGAGCATCTGTCTAATGCACTGGCTTCGGGCTAATCTGGCTTCTGATCACATACAATTATTTGGCAAATGACTGGATGAGGAAGCTTCTACTCTGATTAAAGAGAGATTCAAGACAATGTGGTTTTTGTTTGTGTCAAAGGTCAATATATAAGAAAAAGCTTCTTACAGCTCTCAAACTGGAACTCATTAAAACCCTAATAAAATACTTATGAGGGGGAAAAAAATCTATTCAAGTATATTTCAACAGTCTTTTCAATAACTAAATTAATACATAGGATACAATTTAAAGATAATATGAAGGAAACACTAAAGAAATAAAATTAGCTAGGAAAACCACATACATAAAATTTACCTATATTCCAGAAAGAGTATCTACAGAGATTTAAGGAAACCAATATATACGATATTTCAGACAAAATATTTAGTGAATGCTTATTTTTTATGAACTTATGTATCTGTGTATACACATATGAATGTATATATGTATTCATATATCAATGTTATGTCTTGTTGTATAGAAAACACTCTAAATCATTTGTCATATTAGAAAAGTAAACTCTTTTTCTGGTAGCAGTTTAAGAAGGAAAATAATCCCATAGGCTTCCCTCATACCTGAAAGGAATTGTTTTGAGTCACAAGAAGAAAAAGTAAAAATGATTATGACTCTAATCTGAGTGCAATCAAGTTCATTCACTCTATGTAGTTTTGTCTTGGAGGAACATTTTTCTGCTGAAAAACAGAATACAGCTAATTAGATCAGAATGAAAACTGCATTTTGCTCTGCTTGAGAACTGTAACTCAAATTGATTTTGGAAAAACTGGCAGGGTGAGCCAAAGAAATCAGTGTGGTTCTCTGGGCCAGGCAGCAGAACATCAAGAGGCAGAAAGGATCACTTTTAAACACATATGGACACTCATCCTAGAAAGGGTAGCCCCTAGTATCATATTTTATAACTTGATATGTTCCAGATATGATAAAGTGATTATTTTAAAGAACATCTTAATAGTTGGATGCAGGATACTACCAATTGATATGACAGCTATAAAGATATGGGAAGACTGTTGAGAAGAGAAACATATTTATTTACAATTTAAGAGTACCATTAATGAGTCTCAGACTTCATTACAAGACTTATTTTTGCTCTTTCTGGCAAGACAAAATTATTTGCAAGTAGAAGTAATTGCTAAACTCAGAACTCTAGTGAGTAGAGCTATAACAATGTTTAATAGGTTAAAATACTGATGGAAAATAGCCTCTCAGTGTAGCAAACGAATAAAACAAGAAGAAATTTAGCTTTTAATTTTTTTCAGAATTAGAATATGTATTGAAGGAAAACCCCTGAAGTTATGTAAGGCCATATTTGCTGGGACAGAATATATATAAATGAAAAATAACACGTAAATTTGTAATACAGTATCACAACAAATGGTCACATTGTGCAAAGTGTTAAAATGTAGATTAAGGGATCTGGGGGGAGGAAATTGAATGAATACTAATTTTTCACTGGTAAAGGAATATCATATCTTTTCCTCTGTTCTGAAGTCTAACTGCATATAGACAAAGTCAGAAACCAATGTTTAAACCAGTTAAAATATGATATTATAGCCAAATCTTTTTCAATCAATTTTTTTCTGAAACTCTGAAGTTCAGTGGGCAATGATTACAGGAAATATCTGCCTAAATAAATTGCTGTGGAACATGTATTTTTACTGCAGTAACTAAGAAAAAAAAAACCTCACCTAAAATATTAAGAAGTTATTAAATCATGTATCTTGGCACTTAATAAGCTCTAACTATGACATGAAATTCAAGGTTTTATGAAACATTTGCAACTTAAGCTCTGTTATGAATAGTGCAGTTCTATTTCTTACAGAAAGAAAAACAGACAGTGGTCAGTATAAGAAGCATTGTAATAACGATCTGGCTACGAATACCTGGCAGACTTCCTTCTAGTTGGAAAATGCTGAGTCTGTTAGACCTGGGAGAAAAATCTGGTTATAACTAATGAAGGTAGAGCAAAATGGGCAAGAGTGAAGTTAGCACGTTCTTCTGAGAGCTGGAAGAGGAGAAACCTTTGACCTCTTACATCTCCAGAGCCTCCTGTGCAAAAAAGGGTGCTTCCAGCACTACTTGCCTCACCTACTCTTTTGAAAGTCTATTTTAAAATAAAATACTGCTCTGTTCTTCTGAAAGGGCTAAAATACTTAGACTAAGGAAAGGAATAAAGGTTTGCCAACTCAGATCCCAGGAGAGGAGATGCAAACGCTTCTGTCACCTTCCTCAGAATTTCTAATAAACTCTTTTCGTCAGCTCACTGTTGTGTGCTGGATGCTGTTGATATTTTTCTAACAGCTTCCAAAGGCACGGAGTATTCTGCAGCTGCTGCATCCTTCTAGTCTGCACACGTGGCTGAAAGCAATTTTCTTTCTGTTCAGCTTTGTCCCAGAGTAGGCACATACCATCCAAAGACAGAGATGTGAGGCCCAGGTACAGTATAAATTATTCTTTCTAAGGTAATTGCTGATGGCAGTGCTGATAATGCATCTCTAAACTGTGGAAGGTCCTGCTTTGTTTTAAAATGGGACTTAAAGGAACACTTATTTTTAAGGAAAAGTTAAATAATAACTCGAGTAGACATTGTTAAAAAATTCTTAAAACTGAATATTCTGCAATATTCTGAATGTTATGAAAAGTTGTTTCAATTTCTCTTACAATATTCTATGCCAGAAAAACAGCTTTTTGTTTGAAATCTTTCTTTTTCCTTGCAACACATTTTTCAGTAAATTTCTTGTCCACTTGGCAATATCAATGACCCATTAATAAGCATTTTATGATAACCTGGGCTTCCCTTGAAAAAATGAGCTGGATTGGAAACCAGGTAAGTGAGATTACTGCTTTCAGTGTGCAGGACATAAATAGGATTATTACCGGGTTTTCTGTGGAAAGATGTTTGGACAACTCATAATTCTTTGTCCAAAACCAGTACATGGATGAATAACCACAGCTTTTCTCAGAAAGGACAAATCACTTTTTTTTTGTCTTTCTCAAACCTTTTTACATATGTTTGCATTTATCCTGGAATACTCATATACTGTGATTAACTCGAAACAAGAAATACAAACTAAACCGGTCATTTTTAATAGAAACTCTCAGGAAATTTTATTTAAAGGCTGCCAGCCAAAGGCAACAGTGCTGTTGTATTCCATTTTTGGAGTTTGTTTCTGTCTCTCTGGATTAGTTTGATCTTGATTAATTCTGATATGGATTAATGAAGGCACTTGAAAAATTAAATTACAAAGCATATCACAAATGCCTTTTGTCATAGTTGTTCTTCTACCACTGAGACTTGATCAGATCTTAGAGGAGTGCAAAGAAGAATGAACCTTGCCCTTTGGAACCTGGAATACATTTGACCTCCATTCAGTATGAAGGCCTAATAAAGATTTTTTTACTGAAACTGTTCCAAAATGTTCAAAATATATAACTCTGTCTGGCTTGAAAGTATTAATTTATTGACAAATGAATAACATTGATCCAAGTTAGGTTTCAGACTGCTTTTACAAAACAGAATATAATTTTTTAAGAATATACTTAAATAAGCACATCAATAGATGTCTCCACAGATGTTTAATGAAACTGAATGATTTCATGCTGAAAAAGTAATAAAAAAGTATCAGTCACTAGAGAAAATGAAAAAAAAAATGCCTCACCACATTACTGGCATCTTTATGGATTTCACCAGTTTAAATGTGTAAGTAGAGAACCCATAGCATTTTTTTTATCAATTCATGAATATGATCAATGTTATATAATGATTCCTATCCAAAGATGAAAGAATGCATGAACAATAAATAAATTGTGACCTTCCTGTAAAATGCCTTTACGTTTAAAGATAGATCATGAAGATAGATCATGTAAGATGATGCTTGGCTGCATCCAATACATTAATATTTATTAGGCTGACAGAAAGTCAATTTCACCATAGTGTATTCTATACCTGAAAGCAACAGTAAAAGATGTGTGAGGATTAAAAAAAAAAAAAAAAAAAAAAAAAAAAAAAAAGTGGTCATTCAATTCATGCTTTCTGTAAATGTCATTGTACAGGTTAGTAGGAAATAAAGCCATATTATATTTTAATGAATAAGCTGTACACGAAAAAAAAAAACCAAACTAAACCAAAACAAACCCACATACATTCTTATAATGGACTGGTTTAGGAGTTCACTGGTTTCCAAGTTCTGTGATCATTTGAAGTCAAGAAGGTCAAGTGCCTTCAACAGTCTCCAATGCCTAACAAGAGAATCATTCCTGCAGCTCCTAAAGCTGAACTGGAAGAATGTGAAATCTTATACTCACCACTACTAAGAAGACATTTAGAAATAACTGATAATAAAGGGAAGGTAATCTTATTTTTCATGCCAGTAAATTATCAGATTCTTACAAGGGCATATGAAATAAATAACCTTTGACAGAAAACAAAACCAACATGGAAGCTTTCCTAGAGACAGCAAAAATGAATAAATTAATGTGCTGAAAGAGATAATCCAGAAATGCAGAAAACAGAACATTTTGGACTCTGAAAATCAAAAATTCCATACAGTTGTACACAAGGAATGCTTTATTATGTCCTTACTGTACTGAGATTTTTGTGAGTAAACGCTAAATATATTTCAAGTTGTTCAGTTATTTTAGCTGAAGGCACACGAGGTGCAAAAATAAACTGTTATATGACATGGTCATCTGATTATCCAGTGAATGATATTAATAAGTTCCAAAGGACAGAAAATACAAAATCCCAAACTACTCTTTAGGATACAGTTACATATTAGAAACCCATTAAAATTAAAAAAGTGATAACAAGAATCTGGCAGTGAAATTAATATCCTAGTTTAACTGTTCCTAATGAAACTATAATCTAAAACTACTCCTTTGTGTCTGGTCTTGAAAGAAAACTGTTTTCACAACTCAGCCACATTGGAGTTGGTTTCTCCTAATGAGATGAGTAACATAAGCTGTTCACAGAGATCATGAGAACAGAGTTTTTCCATATGGTAACTTTAATGTGCAATTTAAACGCACCTTGATGCACATTCGTGCTCCAGGGGGTCCTGAAATGCCTGACAGACAAGGGAGAGAAAAGTATTTCCCAATTCAGTATGATTAAGCACTCCATAACTCTTTTCACAGAACATGAGCATTTTTAGATTTTGAGCTAAAGTGATCAACACTAATCCGAATATGCTATTTCATAACTGCTACTTAAATCTTTACTCCTTCAAGATAGCTCTTTGGGTGCTGACTTTTAAACAGCTTATGTATTAAAGATGTATCCTTATATGTTGAATATTATGTTAAACAAAGACCAATAAACCAGAGTGGAGTATAGTGATGCCTGACTTGCAAGCAGAAAAATACAGGGTGTATTTAAAAAGCTGAACAGCAAGAAGGCAACTGAGGAAAGCAACTAAATAACACATATCACAATCCTGCAAAGAATCCTGTGGCATTTATATCACTGACAAAAAAAAAAAAAAAAAACAAAAAAAACAAAACAAACAAACAAACTGAAATGTTAAAAAAACCCCACAATTGTTAATTGTTGATATAATTATTGATATATTCTAATAGAGTTGTGTTAGGAATGAGATCTGCTAGATTAGGGAAATTTATAGAAAAAACAGTTCTAATAGAGTCCTCATGAAATTTCCTCAAAATGGATTAATCTAGAATTCCCATAATAGATGTAAATCACCTTATTTTAGGAAACACTTTACCAAAGTGCCCAGTATGAACCGTAAAGTTCAGAGGTTTATGAAGCATTGCTAGTGTGTAGATTTGAATACAACCCTGTATTCAACCCCTGACTGGAACCCTGGAAAAAGACAAGAATTTCTTTTTCACATGGAAATGATTATGAAATACTAATCTTTTGTAAGTTTAATCAAATCACAGCATAGCTGTGATATCAGTTAAGAGCTATGTATCTGAACTTCTCTGTTTATCTTGAACAGCAGAGGCAGAAACCCATACATGTGTTACCCCAACATTTCTGTGTTTTCACCTCTTCTGTGTGATTCAATGAAGTTGTGATGATGAAAAGTATTCTTTAAAGTACATCCTTACTATAGCCTCAAATTTTCGTTATATAACTGGAGTTAATGAAAAATCCACTATCAGCAGCTTACTGGAAATATGTGCACATACCCATTTTCTTGTTTTCATCTGATCTGACTAAACAGAAAACACATAAAGGAAACGGCTGGCCACCATATGTATAGAAAGCTTTGCCCATAGGGAAGAAGTTGGTGAAGTTTCTCAACAATTATTCTTGAGATTGAAGACATTAAACATCTCTGTCCATGATACCGAATTGCTCATGAGATCTGCTGGTGACATTCTCATCAGTAAGGAGCAGGATAGGAATATCTCACAGGAATAACTGGATGTTTCTGGTGACTGAATAAAAACGATTGGATGAAAATCATCAATATTTTAGACTGACTGAAATACTTGGGGACTAAAAAAAACCAATAAGAAAATATTGCATGCAATAACTAACTGCAAGATGGCTATGGACCCTCAAGATAAGGCAGTGGCTGTCTCATAACAAGTACTATTTTGAGTGAAACACATGGAATATTTTTAGTATGGTTCTACAGGGCTTCTGGGAAACCACATTTTGAAACATCAAATTGTTACTTCAGATTGGATTTACTACAGAAAAGTACTTTGCTAAGGATTAAGGAATTTACTTTACCTAAAGAGTTAAAATGAGCTTGATTTCTGTAATC
>JAAWXA010000003.1:32595415-32753377 GCA_038090715.1 Florisuga fusca
ATCTCCAGAGCCTCCTGTGCAAAAAAGGGTGCTTCCAGCACTACTTGCCTCACCTACTCTTTTGAAAGTCTATTTTAAAATAAAATACTGCTCTGTTCTTCTGAAAGGGCTAAAATACTTAGACTAAGGAAAGGAATAAAGGTTTGCCAACTCAGATCCCAGGAGAGGAGATGCAAACGCTTCTGTCACCTTCCTCAGAATTTCTAATAAACTCTTTTCGTCAGCTCACTGTTGTGTGCTGGATGCTGTTGATATTTTTCTAACAGCTTCCAAAGGCACGGAGTATTCTGCAGCTGCTGCATCCTTCTAGTCTGCACACGTGGCTGAAAGCAATTTTCTTTCTGTTCAGCTTTGTCCCAGAGTAGGCACATACCATCCAAAGACAGAGATGTGAGGCCCAGGTACAGTATAAATTATTCTTTCTAAGGTAATTGCTGATGGCAGTGCTGATAATGCATCTCTAAACTGTGGAAGGTCCTGCTTTGTTTTAAAATGGGACTTAAAGGAACACTTATTTTTAAGGAAACCAATATATACGATATTTCAGACAAAATATTTAGTGAATGCTTATTTTTTATGAACTTATGTATCTGTGTATACACATATGAATGTATATATGTATTCATATATCAATGTTATGTCTTGTTGTATAGAAAACACTCTAAATCATTTGTCATATTAGAAAAGTAAACTCTTTTTCTGGTAGCAGTTTAAAGAAGGAAAATAATACCATGACATATTAGGCTTCCCTCATACCTGAAAGGAATTGTTTTGAGTCACAAGAAGAAAAAGTAAAAATTATTATGACTCTAATCTGAGTGCAATCAANTACTTTACCTAAAGAGTTAAAACAAGCTTGACTTCTGTAATCAGGTGAAAAACTGGCTTATCAAAAATGCCATTGATTTCTATAAACACATATAGTGGATAAAAATCAATTAAAGGACAAAATCTAGTTAAGATAAAAATCAGTATTCTTACAAGACTAACTGGTTAGTAAGAGAGCATAATTTGGGAATCAAATGGTTCTTAGAAAAGAAAAAAAAATTCTGCTAAAATCATCTGCAATATTCTGAATGTTATGAAAAGTTGTTTCAATTTCTCTTACAATATTCTATGCCAGAAAAACAGCTTTTTGTTTGAAATCTTTCTTTTTCCTTGCAACACATTTTTCAGTAAATTTCTTGTCCACTTGGCAATATCAATGACCCATTAATAAGCATTTTATGATAACCTGGGCTTCCCTTGAAAAAATGAGCTGGATTGGAAACCAGGTAAGTGAGATTACTGCTTTCAGTGTGCAGGACATAAATAGGATTATTACCGGGTTTTCTGTGGAAAGATGTTTGGACAACTCATAATTCTTTGTCCAAAACCAGTACATGGATGAATAACCACAGCTTTTCTCAGAAAGGACAAATCACTTTTTTTTTGTCTTTCTCAAACCTTTTTACATATGTTTGCATTTATCCTGGAATACTCATATACTGTGATTAACTCGAAACAAGAAATACAAACTAAACCGGTCATTTTTAATAGAAACTCTCAGGAAATTTTATTTAAAGGCTGCCAGCCAAAGGCAACAGTGCTGTTGTATTCCATTTTTGGAGTTTGTTTCTGTCTCTCTGGATTAGTTTGATCTTGATTAATTCTGATATGGATTAATGAAGGCACTTGAAAAATTAAATTACAAAGCATATCACAAATGCCTTTTGTCATAGTTGTTCTTCTACCACTGAGACTTGATCAGATCTTAGAGGAGTGCAAAGAAGAATGAACCTTGCCCTTTGGAACCTGGCATACATTTGACCTCCATTCAGTATGAAGGCCTAATAAAGATTTTTTTACTGAAACTGTTCCAAAATGTTCAAAATATATAACTCTGTCTGGCTTGAAAGTATTAATTTATTGACAAATGAATAACATTGATCCAAGTTAGGTTTCAGACTGCTTTTACAAAACAGAATATAATTTTTTAAGAATATACTTAAATAAGCACATCAATAGATGTCTCCACAGATGTTTAATGAAACTGAATGATTTCATGCTGAAAAAGTAATAAAAAAGTATCAGTCACTAGAGAAAATGAAAAAAAAAATGCCTCACCACATTATTGGCATCTTTATGGATTTCACCAGTTTAAATGTGTAAGTAGAGAACCCATAGCATTTTTTTTATCAATTCATGAATATGATCAATGTTATATAATGATTCCTATCCAAAGATGAAAGAATGCATGAACAATAAATAAATTGTGACCTTCCTGTAAAATGCCTTTACGTTTAAAGATAGATCATGAAGATAGATCATGTAAGATGATGCTTGGCTGCATCCAATACATTAATATTTATTAGGCTGACAGAAAGTCAATTTCACCATAGTGTATTCTATACCTGAAAGCAACAGTAAAAGATGTGTGAGGATTAAAAAAAAAAAAAAAAAAAAAAAAAAAAAAAAAGTGGTCATTCAATTCATGCTTTCTGTAAATGTCATTGTACAGGTTAGTAGGAAATAAAACCATATTATATTTTAATGAATAAGCTGTACACGAAAAAAAAAAACCAAACTAAACCAAAACAAACCCACATACATTCTTATAATGGACTGGTTTAGGAGTTCACTGGTTTCCAAGTTCTGTGATCATTTGAAGTCAAGAAGGTCAAGTGCCTTCAACAGTCTCCAATGCCTAACAAGAGAATCATTCCTGCAGCTCCTAAAGCTGAACTGGAAGAATGTGAAATCTTATACTCACCACTACTAAGAAGACATTTAGAAATAACTGATAATAAAGGGAAGGTAATCTTATTTTTCATGCCAGTAAATTATCAGATTCTTACAAGGGCATATGAAATAAATAACCTTTGATAGAAAACAAAACCAACAGGGAAGCTTTCCTAGAGACAGCAAAAATGAATAAATTAATGTGCTGAAAGAGATAATCCAGAAATGCAGAAAACAGAACATTTTGGACTCTGAAAATCAAAAATTCCATACAGTTGTACACAAGGAATGCTTCATTATGTCCTTACTGTACTGAGATTTTTGTGAGTAAACGCTAAATATATTTCAAGTTGTTCAGTTATTTTAGCTGAAGGCACACGAGGTGCAAAAATAAACTGTTATATGACATGGTCATCTGATTATCCAGTGAATGATATTAATAAGTTCCAAAGGACAGAAAATACAAAATCCCAAACTACTCTTTAGGATACAGTTACATATTAGAAACCCATTAAAATTAAAAAAGTGATAACAAGAATCTGGCAGTGAAATTAATATCCTAGTTTAACTGTTCCTAATGAAACTATAATCTAAAACTACTCCTTTGTGTCTGGTCTTGAAAGAAAACTGTTTTCACAACTCAGCCACATTGGAGTTGGTTTCTCCTAATCAGATGAGTAACATAAGCTGTTCACAGAGATCATGAGAACAGAGTTTTTCCATATGGTAACTTTAATGTGCAATTTAAACGCACCTTGATGCACATTCGTGCTCCAGGGGGTCCTGAAATGCCTGACAGACAAGGGAGACAAAAGTATTTCCCAATTCAGTATGATTAAGCACTCCATAACTCTTTTCACAGAACATGAGCATTTTTAGATTTTGAGCTAAAGTGATCAACACTAATCCGAATATGCTATTTCATAACTGCTACTTAAATCTTTACTCTTTCAAGATAGCTCTTTGGGTGATGACTTTTAAACAGCTTATGTATTAAAGATGTATCCTTATACGTTGAATATTATGTTAAACAAAGACCAATAAACCAGAGTGGAGTATAGTGGTGCCTGACTTGCAAACAGAAAAATACAGGGTGTATTTAAAAAGCTGAATAGCAAAAAGGCAACTGAGGAAAGCAACTAAATAACACTTATATCACAATCCTACAAAGAATCCTGTGGCATTTATATCACTGACAAAACAAAAAAACAAACAAACAAAAAAAACAAAACAAACAAACAAACTGAAATGTTAAAAAAACCCCACAATTGTTAATTGTTGATATAATTATTGATATATTCTAATAGAGTTGTGTTAGGAATGAGATCTGCTAGATTAGGGAAATTTATAGAAAAAACAGTTCTAATAGAGTCCTCATGAAATTTCCTCAAAATGGATTAATCTAGAATTCCCATAATAGATGTAAATCACCTTATTTTAGGAAACACTTTACCAAAGTGCCCAGTATGAACCGTAAAGTTCAGAGGTTTATGAAGCATTGCTAGTGTGTAGATTTGAATACAACCCTGTATTCAACCCCTGACTGGAACCCTGGAAAAAGACAAGAATTTCTTTTTCACATGGAAATGATTATGAAATACTAATCTTTTGTAAGTTTAATCAAATCACAGCATAGCTGTGATATCAGTTAAGAGCTATGTATCTGAACTTCTCTGTTTATCTTGAACAGCAGAGGCAGAAACCCATACATGTGTTACCCCAACATTTCTGTGTTTTCACCTCTTCTGTGTGATTCAATGAAGTTGTGATGATGAAAAGTATTCTTTAAAGTACATCCTTACTATAGCCTCAAATTTTCGTTATATAACTGGAGTTAATGAAAAATCCACTATCAGCAGCTTACTGGAAATATGTGCACATACCCATTTTCTTGTTTTCATCTGATCTGACTAAACAGAAAACACATAAAGGAAACGGCTGGCCACCATATGTATAGAAAGCTTTGCCCATAGGGAAGAAGTTGGTGAAGTTTCTCAACAATTATTCTTGAGATTGAAGACATTAAACATCTCTGTCCATGATACCGAATTGCTCATGAGATCTGCTGGTGACATTCTCATCAGTAAGGAGCAGGATAGGAATATCTCACAGGAATAACTGGATGTTTCTGGTGACTGAATAAAAACGATTGGATGAAAATCATCAATATTTTAGACTGACTGAAATATTTGGGGACTAAAAAAAACCAATAAGAAAATATTGCATGCAATAACTAACTGCAAGATGGCTATGGACCCTCAAGATAAGGCAGTGGTGGAGAATAACAAGTACTATTTTGAGTGAAACACATGGAATATTTTTAGTATGGTTCTACAGGGCTTCTGGGAAACCACATTTTGAAACATCAAATTGTTACTTCAGATTGGATTTACTACAGAAAAGTACTTTGCTAAGGATTAAGGAATTTACTTTACCTAAAGAGTTAAAATGAGCTTGATTTCTGTAATCAGGTGAAAAACTGGCTTATCAAAAATGCCATTGATTTCTATAAACACATATAGTAGATAAAAATCAATTAAAGGACAAAATCTAGTTAAGATAAAAAACAGTTTTCTTACAAGACTAACTGGTTAGTAACAGAGCATAATTTGGGAATCAAATGGTTCTTAGAAAAGAAAAAAAAATTCTGCTAAAATCATCTGCAATATGTTCTGGATTCAAACTTTCATACAAAACCAATGCATCGTGGGTAGAATATAAGGTAGCCTTTGTCAGCCCCAGTGTTCCTCACTGATATCTTACTTGCACATTTAGAAATAAGTAGACACACACTGGTTATGATTACAGCAGGCATGGCATATCTCATCTACACACAGTTAAATTCTCTTCCCTCCTCCCAAAAACTTCATAAGTACAGATGGCCTTTCAGACTTCTCCTGCATTTGTGCTAATGTGCAAAGTATGCCCAGAGTACTAATTGTTTGAGGCCAAAATGATGCCATCCCCATGCTAGCAATTCAGTATTATGGACAGTCAAGTGACAGTGCCCTGGCCTGTGCTTTGACTTCATTTAGTGTAATAGAACAGAAATAATGAGTAGAGGTGTGAAGCTTTATAGCTAACATTGCAACACAAGAAGGTTCTTCTACTCCACCAGTGACCTTCTCAATGGAGCAATTACAGGACATGACTATTTGTCTGTTGGGAAACATCTTGAACCACTCTAGTCAAGCTAGAAACTTCTAATGCAAAACAAAGAAAAAGAGCCACCAAAATAATAGATTCGTACCTTCAAAGTATCTTTACTAGACACATAATTCAATAATGCTAAATCCACACCATGGTGATATGTTATGTCACTACACATTTCTTGAATGCTTTACACTGACATTTGACCTATGCTCTTCAGTACTCATTACTTGAAGTTTATGATAGGGAAAATCTGTGTGCTTTTATATATATAGTTAACTTACATCAGGCTTTCAGACTGATAGAAAAGCTTGGCTCTTAAAATCGGTGAGAAATTAACTATAGACAATTCTATTCTGCAAAATAGTTGTATTTTATTTAATTTTACTCATGTAAAAAAACATTATTTACAATAAGAATATTATCTGTCGTAGGAAATGTATTATTATTAAGCTGACTTTTCACAAATGTGAATGCTAATTATAGCTGTTAATCCAATGAGGCACATTTCAGAGGGGTGGATAATCACCACAAATTTCACCATTCTGTGAATACATAATAAAACATCAGAGACTTACTTCTAAGCATATCAGCTCCTGTCAAGAGAGTTTCTTTATATCAAACACTAGTTAGGCTAAACTTAAGTTTAACATGCAATAGATGGCTTTGAAGTCCTGTTAGGTATCATTCAAAATGTATTTTTGCAGAAACGTCTATTACAGTGTGTAAAAAGAAAGGAATTTTGACAGCTCAGATATTGTATTTGCAGAATGTTTTTGTGCTGTTCAGTAATTTAAATCTGGAGGCTGGGAAGAAGCATAAGGAAGCACACAGATAATTATAACTAACATTTTAATGCTTGTTTTCCTTACTAATGAAGAACTGTTAACAAACTGAGAAAAATTTGTCATACTCTTAGGATCTATATGGGATCTTGTGTGAAGAGACAAGAGCTGATCCAGTAACTCTTCAGGAATATGAAAAACAATCATTATTCTACTCCATGAGCAGCCTAGGGAATTCTTCCTTTAGCCATCAGATTGTAAAGAAAATGCATGTGTTTTGATCTCTGTGCCACAGCAGGTATATTTCTACCACAGCAATTTCTGATTGTTTGTTTACTGAATAAAATATATAAATACATATATGCCAACACATTTTGTGTTTCCTCTTTATCCAGTTCCTGCTGAAATCAATGAGAATGGAAGCACATTCTCAGTACTCTGATACGCTGTACTTGTAATCCCATTTTCTAGGTTTTTTCAGTCAGTTCACTGTAGATTTCACTATTATATTCAGTATAAATGAAAAACCCAAAGTACACAAAAGGCCTACTCTATATTTCATTAATCCTAGAGAATCTCCCATCTTCAGATGCAATAAATCTTTTGGAAGAAAATAGAAGAATGATCCTTCAGTTTGTAGGAGGATCCTGAGGTAAACTAAATTCATTTCTCATAGCACAGAGAGACCCTCTTCTTTTACAGATTTCAGTAGCAGTTCAGAGTCTGAATGTTTATTAAAAGCCTTTTCAACACAGTACTGTGCCCTGAGGAGCCTTACAGCTCTCAGTACAGTCAAGAAACAACTGAGGTGCTCACAATAAAGCCTTCAATCCAGTTATTATCAGGTTGAGGCCTCATGCGTTATTTCTCACATTGAGTGAGATTGCTATTTTCTAGCCCTGTCACCATCCTGCTGAACAGCTGCATCCCCACTTCACAGCTGCAAAGGTTTTCTAGAACTCAGTTCTCATCAGGTGAGAGAGCCCAGCCACAGGCACTCTTACAGCCCATCTCAACTTTCAGGGACAAATGCAAAGGTAACTCCGAGAAACAGAAGGCCTGTAACTGGGGAGTTTTATACTCCAGCTCAACACTAAGTCCAACAGTGCTGAGGAAAACTATTTTGCAGCTTCCAAGAAGTATTCATCTGATCATGTATGCACCCAAGACAACTCTTGAGGTTCCTTCCACAGAAAATGGAGAGCGGGGCTCATATAGAAGCTATTCACTGCAGTTCAAGAGACTTAGTTAAACTGCATAAACATATTTAGTGAAATCTGAGGTGATTTAAGATATCCCACATGGCCTTCTGCTGACGTTCCAGAAGGGCAAAAACCTATTTCAGAACCTATAAGATCTGGATTTTTTTTCAAAAATCAGGAAAACAGTTTCAAATATCTACCAAGCCTTAAGATTTGGATGCTTTAGAGAATCTCAAATGGCTTTAAGTCTTTGACTTTAAGCAACCGAGGTTAACCCGATTTGTCTATATTTCAATGAGATGTGCCCTAGGATTGGCTGTTTCTTTCCCTAGTGAAGATATTCAAGGATAATTAGATCAAATACAGATGACTGCAGAGAAGTGAGATATACACCACTCTCAATGGAACTTAGATACTGCTTTGAAAAATACTGACCACAATAGGTACAGGAATACTTCTGTCTCGACTCTTTTCTCCTGCCTGTAGCTATGCTGTAGAGACTGAAGCTGCTGAGCAACCAGGTCTTTATACCAGAGAAATCATGCAGCATCTTCTCTCAAGGGATTAGTGATAGAACTAGAGAAAATGGCCCAAAGTTTAGACTAGATATTAGGAATAATTTCTTTACTGAAAGAATAGTCAGGCACTGGAATGAGCTGCCCAGGGAGGTGGTGGAATCACTATCCCTGGAAGTATTTAAAAACTCTGTAGATGAGGCACTTCAGGGCATGGTCTAGTGGGCATGGTGACACAGATATTGATAAATATATTTTCCTTTCCTTTCCTTTCCATTCTTTTCCATTATTTTATTTTATTACAGGGGATGTTTACAGTGGGACATGGTGATCTTAGAGGTCTTTTGACCCTTAAGTTGACAATTCTGTGATTCTGTGATCTGAGTAAGCTGGCCTGGGGGCAATCTGGTTTATTTTATGATAATCATAAGATGTGTAATTAATGTACCTTGTTGTTTTTTAAGAGATTTTTTTTTTCTAAGCAACCTATATTTGCAGATATGCAAGAATAGCAGTAACAAAGCTATAAAAGTTTTGGTCATTACACCCTCACTCCTTTACCTTCTTTTAATTTAACTGTAAATCAGCAGCAAGTGAAATACTTCTCATCCTTGCTTTGAATCAGTACTGCATTTTAACAGAATTCTGTTGATCTAATAAGATTGTCCAGCCATTGACAAGCAATACAGAATATATATCAATATAGATTATAAAGTAATAGGAGGAAAAAAAAAAAGACATTAATTCAAACAGATCCATTTTAATGGCACTGCTTGCAGGTAGTGGTAGAAACTTTGGTATTCTACTATTTTTAAGACCATATAAAAGCATGCTAAGGGCCTTTGGCCTAAAAACATTAGAGAGTGGCTCGAGGTGACACATTTATCAGGTCTGTTTGCACAGCTCTACAATACAGGAATCCATAACATGTGCCCTTCAGAAACTGAGGGGTGCCTAATTGAGCACTGTAATGGAGTTCAACAATCTCTGTTACGTTTTGGGGATGTGATTTCATGTTACAAAGTGGGCATGGCAGAACAGATTACTGCAGAGGTCAAGTCTAATCCATCAGATGTTGCTATAGTTGTAAGAGAGAGGGTTGTTGAAAAGCATCAGGGCTCCTGTTTGCAGGTGTTAGTTACTGGAACTTCAGAATTCTTGTACTTAATCCACACATGCAAAATCAAGTGAGTTTCAAAGGAAATTAAAAAAAAATATTTATTTCCTTGGATGTTTTGGAGCTGGGACACCTATGAACAAAGACTATATATATATGTTTTTTTGCTGTTATTTCTTTTTTAGTTTTTGGTTAGGTTTTTTGTGTGTTTTTTAAAATTATACCCTTACTGTTGGGAGGTTGCAATCACAATCTCACGTGCTAACCTCGTCTCAGGTTCTGATGGTGAATTGCTTGCTTGTTTCTGTCTTCTGTCCTGCCAGTCACAGGTCTGAAATAAGTAAATTTATATTTTTATGGAAATCCAAACACAGCAAAGAATTAAAATTAATAAAACAATTTCCCCTAGTAAATCAATAATGCACTGTTTTCCTAGGATTCACACTACAATTAAACTGTTGAAATGCTTCCTGAATAGTAAAATGGATTTTTTTTTTTTTTTAACAGAGTCAGTACCTGAGAGGATAATATTGATGTTAATAAAAAAAAAGAAGATAATTAAAATCTTTAAAAAGCATCTGTCATCCAGCTGTAATGACTGGGGATTCTATAATACTGGAGATTACAATAAAACATAAATTTAAAAAAAAGAGAAGTTTACATGCACAAATAAAACAGAAGCTTTAGACAAAAAAAGATACAATGTTCTAACCCTCACACAAATGCACAAATGTACTAAACAATTAAGAAAAAAAAAAAAAGACCCGAGTTTGAGTACATTTTTTACATGTAAACAAAACAATCACCACGTAACATTTGCTGTGAAAGATCAGAATGATGAGATACAGTGTGGATCACAGATTATTGCACTTTAATTTCTAAATGAGCTTAGACATCTGTGAAATTAAAACCCCAGGGCGGGCAATTTATGTGACACTATGTTGAGAAAGGAACAAAGCTCTGAGATGCAAATTCGCAGCTTTCCATTGCGTCAGAACAGGTAACCTTGCAAACAACCTTCACACAGACCAGTTCTCTTCACTCTGACTGATGTCTCCCATATGTATCTATTTCTCCTCTCCGTTTTCCAATCAAGTTGACAGCAATTCCCCATTCATTTTCTAAAGAGACTGATAAAAGCCAGGCTGGACCTATACCTGTTATTAACCTCTCTTGTACCATTATTACTTATTTTTCTCCTTTGAGATAAGCAGTTACATTGCACTTGCTGATCTTTGCATGTGATGTGCTGTTACATAAAAATGGTACTGCAAATGTCAGCCTGTTGCTGGGTCATTAAAGTCAGGTCATGATATTTGAAAATTTGATGTTCTTAACCTTTTCAGGAGTTAACCAACATTTATTATGGGATTATCTTTCTTTCTTTGTTGTTTCTGTCACTGTTGTTGTTGATGCTGGCATTAATTATTCACTAATACAAGTGCATATATTGTGCTATAAAAAGCCATTATATTTAATTGATTTATTCATGCTCTTGAATAAACTATCATTTAATTATTAAGAGTATTTACATAACTATTTTCACTGGCCAGTTTGACACTGCTTGTTTTGAAGGAATGATTTTGAATTCTGTATATGCACAAATAATGGTTCTAATCTCTTCCTTGTTTATAGTACAGGACAATATGGCATGAGATAAGAAATGGTCTCAAGTTCTTCCAGGGAAGATCTAATTTGAATTTTAAGCAAACTTCCTCACCAAAAGGGTTATTAAGAAAGCTGGAACTGAAAGTGTTGGGTCTTATGGTTAGACTCAATCTGAACCTAAATGATTCTATATTCAGTGATACTCAGAAAGAAATGGCACTGTTTTTCCTATGTGGAAATAGGGCTTTTCTGCCTACCAGTAGCATAACTGAATCTCCTTTTCAATTATGTGCAATTATTTCCTCTATATTTGTTATCAAATAAGGATAAATAATATTGAGCTAAACAGAAAATTGGTATTTCTTATTATTAATTACAGATGAAATTACTTTATAAACTGCATATATAAAAATGGACCTACATGATACTTTGGAGGTATGAATTAACTGCAAATCTCTGCTGTCTGAAACATAACGTGTCAGAAAGGCATTCCAATATGCCAAAAGTTTTTATAATTCCTTACATAACTGTAGTATGAAAGACAAATATCTCCAGAGTTCATTAATTTTTGCAAGACAAGCATAACATTGTGCCAACAACTGAGGAAAAAAAATAAGAAAAGGTGGAGTTCAAATACTTGCCATGTTTGATTTGAAATGGAAACAAAATTCTTCTGGGAAGCCATTCAGAACATAGTTTATAAACACAGACTCCACCTCCCACCCACATACTCAAAGCCAGATTCTCTAAATAAATCAACCCAAGTCTTATTTATTAATTATTATTTTTAATTTCTTGACTTCTCTATATTCCATGGGAGTCTTTGATTTCTGTAGATGATATATTAATATGAATTATCAGGTGCCCTTTTGAAGTACCACATTTAAATTATTCTTATATAATCAATATACAGATAATATGTTTTGAAATCATATACCAAAATATATTATTTTGTATGTGTATATTTTATATATGTTGTTTTATTAATTTTTTCAGTACACTTAATGAAAAGATGTCATTTAGAGAGTCTCCTGTGAGAACCTGCTTTAGTTACTAGTATAATGATTTTTAAGAAGTTACTGAATAAGCCTGTGTATATTTATATTTATATTTCTACTAGGTATTTATAGATGCTTTTATAAGGGAATAATGCCAATCAGCTTTAAGAAGTGAATTCTGATTCCTCAACACTAAGATATCACTCGTTCACATATAGCAATCATGGACTAATGCTCTTGAAAACTTAACTCATTGTCATTTTTACAGTGGCAATATTCAAACTGAAAAGATGCAGTTGACAACACCATGCTAGAAGAAATGGTTTGTGCATCATTTTCACACTGCTGAGAATCCCTATTGAAGCAAAGTCTTCACAGATGGAACAATGAAAAAGGGCAGTATTGCAAACTAATGGTTAAAACAATCATGCAGTTCTCAGAGTCAAAATATGAGGTGCACAAAAATGTCATAATATTGCCTCGGTTGCTCTTACATGAGAAATATGGCAAAAAGCTATTTTACAGTTTTTGCTTGTAAGCAAAATAAGCTCTTAAGAAATAATAAAAAAAATATCACATAGTAATGACTCTAGCAGTCAGGAAGAGATAAGCTCCAATTAGATTTATTTGATTTGATTTATTCTTGAGAGAGTGAATGGGCACTGTGTAATAAACTGATTTTGAGTATCAATATGTTTACAGAAAGCTTTCTCTCATGTTAGCACAATAAGCTGTTGCCTCAGTTGCTGGATGTGACACAACCAACCAGGAACAGATCTGCTTCAGTAGGTTTTTCACACTTGAAATATTTTCTTCTCCCTGGTTGTACTGCAGCAGAGAAGCTGTGTCCAAAATGCAAGTAGTATGGCTCTGCACAGAAGGCAGATTAAGCCTTCACTTATCTTTTAAGGGATATTTTCCATAGTAAGTTGCTTTTGTTATTGTGCTATTTCTATCAGTTGAAATCCAATGTTGATGGAGTGCTTACTGCATTTGGACTCAGGTGTCTGTTTTTTTTTTTTTCCTTAAGAAATACTCATCGTTTTTTGCATTGGACTTAGGCACATGGAACAAGGCTGTATGGTTCATTGGTGGCTTGATCCCACTTATCTACAAATATCTTTAAAACCTTTAAATTCTTCCTAAAGATAGCGTGTCTTCACTTTATTTTTAGTAGGACAAAGATGCATAAGAAACTTTTACTTTTGAAATAAATATTTTTCCTGAGTTTTGACCCTTCCTTCAGAACCATATTCCCCTGCCACACTTGAAAGATAAATTGTTTAAATGAACTTTTTAATAACTTTTTACACAGCATCTAATTGAGGACTAGCGTAGCAGGCAGCCTCAGCAGGTGCATTTCTATCAAAAATAATTTCACTGCATCTTCTATATAATTGAATTGACTAAGTTCTGCTACATCATGATGTTTTCTCTCATTATAATGACAGCTGTGATATATTGCAAGTTAGTTGCTTGAGCAGAAGAAAAAAATGAGAAGAAAAATATCCACAATATTTCTTCAAAACAAGCATCTGGGGGATAAAAAACAACAAACAAAAGAACAGAACCCCCCCAAAACAAAAAAAACAAAAACAAAAAACTGAGAACAAACAGCTCATTAGTATTAATGTAAGTGGTAAGTAACTGAAAATATTGATTATTTGTATTTTAAAAGTATCTAGATTGGTTTAGGAACATTCACAATATTAGGCCTCAAAAAATATTTTAATTTTACTATCTGCCCTAAAAATATTATTTCTTGTGGAAAATTAAAAAAAAAAAAAAAAACAACTTCTTCCTTAAAAATATTCTAAGAACCTTCTTCAGTTTCTTAGCAGTGAATTGAGCTCTGAAGTTCTAGCTGGTATTGTAAATGTGTTTTTCTTTCACTTTTCTAAACCAAGAACACTCATTTCAAAATGTTCAGTTGATATAAGAGAAAATATCATATAAAACGTGTGTCGTAAAGTAAACACAATCTGCAGCTATTTAGAAAGTGTCCTAATAACTTGCTCTTTTAAAAAGGGAGCTTATTGACTAAAAAACCAAAAAACAAAACTAAAAGATAATAAAACTCACTGCCTCTATATCAGTTTTCATAGAAGTACAAGATGTTATTTATTGTCACTGAGAGCACTGAATACTGAAATAAAGAAGTTCCATAAATTACCCAAATTTTAAGTAGTCTTTATACTTAGCTGTATTGCACTGTCTTCAATTTTCAGAAATAATCAGAAAAAAACTTTCTCAAATAGGACTTAATACACCACCACAACTGTGATTTCTTATTCTGACTATTACTTCTATTTGTAAGTATAGTTGGCACCAAATATATAATGTAGCTAAAACTACTGGGCTATCGAGTAACTAATTCAATTTATCATTACCAGTTCTCAAAGATTTTACCTCAACTGATGAACTGATATTGTCCACCCATCTTTTTAATGACTATCAGAATAAGCATTTGTATATTAGACTCTGACAAAATATGTTACCTTTCTCAAAACGCTTCAGGTCCACTGAACTTGTATTTCTCACTACTCAGCACAATACTTTGCATAAATGGGAAAAAAAAATAATGATGAGGTTTGATACTTAAGGAAAAAATTTGAGTCTTTTCAGAAAGGTAGGCCCGAAGAAGAAAAATATGTTTCAGTAGCATGCAGCCTATGCAAGGCTCTTCACATATACATGGAGCGTTTTTTTCTTGTTGTAGAACATCTCATAGGCATCAGTGCAAACTTCATATTGCTCTTAAAAGGTATCATTGTTCATCTTTTATTGCCAGTCACCATCAGAAACT
Source organism: Florisuga fusca (assembly GCA_038090715.1). Classification (NCBI taxonomy): domain Eukaryota; kingdom Metazoa; phylum Chordata; class Aves; order Apodiformes; family Trochilidae; genus Florisuga; species Florisuga fusca. The sequence goes on from JAAWXA010000003.1 coordinate 32,610,318, forward strand.
TACTTTATTATTACATAATAAAAGTCACCATCAGAACTTACTTTAGCAGAAATTTGGTATGTTCAAGAGGTAGAATAGTAAATTTAAGTGATGATACAAATCTGATTTAATAACTTTTTGGCACAAACATTAACATTTTGCATTAAATTTACTATAATCATATAATATACAAAATAACTAAAACCTCTTTCTTTTCTAATGTTAGGTAGGTTACTAATGTAGTAGCAAATTAGTTATCAGATTCTGAATGTTTTATGGTATGTGATATTATTGCTGTAACTTGTAAAGAAAATTATCGTTCTTTCATTTTTGCCTTTGCCACAAACACTTTTGGTAGCTCTATTCCCAGCTACTACCACAAGTAAATTGGTATAATCTCCATCACTGGTCAGAATACTTTCTATTGATTCATATTAATTCCTTAGCATTAAATATTAAATAATCTTAATTTAAGAAGGAACATTTATTTAAAGGCAGTATTTTATTTCTAGTATATGAGAATCTAATTTTGATTCTTAGATAAAAAAGGCATTATCTAATATATTTCTGCTACTATCACATCATCTTGAAGGATTTTACCTCCAAAAATTGTGATCATTTACTATTTCTCTCAAAAGTACTTACATGGTAGCAGTCTTATTTCAGATACATCTTTAACTATGCTCTATGCAATTTCTGGTTCCATATTTTAGGAGGATTTTTCCACAGTTGAAAAATCATTGCAAAGACGCGATTCCACTTTACATGAAAAACTCTGCTTTCGCTTGGAAGTTTTAACCTGTCCTGAAACTTACTCAAGACTTAAGGAAGTGAAATGATCATGGGAACTGCTTTGGCTCTAAAGTATCTAAATACAATGATCTTAAACTGGAAAGGGTTTTTAATAAAATCCAGTGGAATTCAAGGGTTCAGTTTCACTGAATCTCTCAGACAATGAGCATGTGGTTCATCTGAACAACCTGCAAGAAAGGTCTCTGTGTGCTGCATCAGGGAGCTCAAAGAAGTCATCACAGGAAGAGAACCAAACCCCTAGCTGTTCCTTCTCCCATGGCAATACTTTGTCCACCTCAACTATCAAGACTCCTCTTTCTTGATTGCAGCTTTGCCCCTTCTGCTGCTGAAGGTGTCTGGCTGTGCAGTTACACGACTGATTTCAGGAAGACACAATGTGCCTGTGTAGTCTGTAGCTTGAGAACTGTCAGCCTCTCATGAGGCTGGAAGCTTAACCTCCCAGGGGACAGGAGGAAAAAGTTACAGGTATTCCCGTTCTGAAGCTCTGTTCCACCACTCAGATAACAACTGCTTGTTGAGGAAATTTTGGCATGTCGGCATGCGTTAGGATGCCTCCTAAAATGCAAATTGTGTCATAAAAAGTGAGATGTTGATGCAACTCCCTGAGTGCAGACAGGAACAAACTGATCTATGTGACCTTATCAACCTATCTTAAAAGCTGATGTGCCATTTCTTTTCATGTTTTGCCACAGACCAGATGTACTTTGATACACAACATGTTTTCCTGACTAATTAATATTTTAGAGTGTCATTCTAGCATATTCTGTATAAACATACATTCAGAACACTCAACGTTCTGTCAAATACAATTTTAAAATAATCCAATCCTAACTGTCTCAAGTTCAGTTAAAAGGCTAAATTATTGCAAATGATGCAAATATTTCTGGTTCTACTTAAAAAAAAAAAAAGAAAAATTTCTGTCATTTTTTGCTATTCCTCCCTCAGAAAATTAGATTCACCTTCAAGCATTTAAATACAATGAAAACCTATTTCCAATTAAGAGTTTTTCAAAAACATCAATGACATCTATTTTTTTTAATAATCTTATTCTTCAAAGTCAAAAGTTGTGCATAATAGTTTTAAAATTTATATATAATTTTAAACATTAAAAATTCTAATTTCAACTGAAGAAAAGGAATGTAGTAATAATTTAGCTTTGTAGAGAAGAAAAACAAAATTATATAGTTAATTCTGAAAGAAAACTTAGTTTAAAAAATTAGATATTATTTATATAATGTATTCTGAACAAAACATAATTGAAAGAGCAATATATGAATTTATAACCCTAGTGCACTATTTGCTTTACCAATTTTATAAATTCTTAGTTGCAAATTATTTTAAATTTCACTTTATTTTGGTGTTGACACAAAAATTGTCCCATCTTCAATGAGGTTTTTCAAGTAGTTCAGTTACAGAAAAGCTGACAAAACAGAATAGCCATAGGATTCCATACCAGCAGCATTTAATCATATCTGCAGCTATGGTAACAGAAGAACCAAGGAATTAGACATGATTGTCTCTGAAGATGCTACCTGGTTTATGTGACATTGCAGAAGGGTAGGCAATGCACAATGATTGGTTGCAACTCAACCAGCTCTCTGAATTTTAGCAGAAGATTGTGATTATTCCATAACACCTTCACTTTTAGCCAACATCTTCAAGAACTTTTCTGCAACGCTGGATACAGCTTTGATTGTACAGCTACAATCAAAGAAGATGGGACATAACATTTCATTTTTAAGTTATTAGCTAACCTTGAATATAATAAGCCATTTACTAGTTTGTAGCTTCTCTCAGACAGCCATATTCAAAATTTCAGAATCCATAATAAATATTTTTGTACCTATATTTATGAAGATAATCACAAACAACTTTGTGAGCTGCTACTACATTGAGAAAATATTTTTTAATCAGAGGTAGAAATTATTGATAATAGTAAACTAAAAAATCAGGGAGATAGGGTGTCTAGTAGCTTTTAATCAAATTAAGATAGTTTGTGAAGCTGCACATGTGAAAAACATATTTTGTAATGAACTGATCAGTGTTGTGGGAAATAGGAGGTGGTGGTCTGACTATTTTAATTATAAACTGATCATAGACACTGTCATCATAGCTGAATAGAGGCATAGCTGAATAGTTTTGTAAGCCAAATATTTTCTACAAAAGACCTTTCAAAAGGCATTGACAAAGTAGGGTGGACAGAAAATAAATATTAATCCAAGATAATAATTAACAGCTGTATTTTAACAACTTATCCTAATGACAAATCCATACTTTGCTGGATAATTTAACGGTACAGTAGTAATATAAAGCATACTTCAAAAATACCAACAACAACAAAATACCCACAACCAAGTGGCAAGTAACAATGCGTACTATAATTTTCAGGAGTAAAACTAAGGGTACAAGTAATTTGCCTCATATCACACAACATGTATGAAGTATTCCTACAATATTCTAAGTAATGTATTAAAATGTTGTCTTTCTATGTTAAACAGGTCAGATGAATCGTTCTCTAAATTTCCTAAAATAGTTTTCTTTAAAATATCTCGAATATCTGTTCTATATTGCAAGTAGAAGCTCAGATGATTAAACTACAATCAATTTTCTCAGGTAGTGTGTCCTATTTAGTCAAAGTTTCCCATTTTAGTTTGTTTAAAGCTAGCTGTGCAACCAGATATTCCCTAGGGAGATCTTGAAATCAAACATGTGTCCTTGGCATAATTCCAGTACTTTCCAAAACCCTGCTTGAAGTTGGTTGTCTGGGTTATAGTTCTGTAAAGGTACTGAAAGCTATGCTGTTGAGTCTTTTTCCAAGTATATTCCAAAAGCAGTTATTCCTCACCAAAAATATACTGTATCAAGGCAATTTTGGGTGACAACTATATTAAATAAAAAAGAAGTTACATATTGCACACAATGGTCAGGAGCAACTTACTGATTCATTAGGAATCATGAAATATTGCTGACTTTCAGAGATGCATACAGTTATTTATTAAATATGTGGTAAAACCTCTCTCATAGACATTTCATTATTTATATAGTCACAGTTTAAAATACATTTTTAAGACGCAGCAGAGATACGGTGGATCCTGTTTTTGTTTTGTTTATGGAGTTTTTTTTAACTAATATTTTTTAATTGTCTTCTAAAACTCACAGTTTTGTAAAATTTGTAAACATAAGATTCACATCTCAGATTACCAACAGCATGTTCATATGAGCTTCATATTCTACAAACAATATCTTTCTTGTTTTTATCAGGGAGGAAGGAAAAGAAAGAGGGCAACTGCTGCCATGCATCAGCCACGGGTTTTGGTTTTTATTATTGTTGGGGGTTTTTTTGTTGCTTGGTTGCTTTTTTGTTTTTCCCCAAAGCATTATTTGGAAAACTTTCAACAAGAAATGAGGACAACGTTTTTCACCATGGAAAGAGAATTTTTTTTTTTCCTACATGCACACAAGTGGACACAAGTGGACACATCCAGTTTGACTATAAATATATATGGGGAGCAAAGGGCACCAGTAAACAAAATTCTCTTAAGTGCCACAATTCTATTTTCTTACTGGCTCCAGGAACTCCAGGTACAAAATGGATCTGAACTATAAATGAAAAAAAGAATGAATCAATGAATTAAATCTTTTGCAGAAATAACCTCTTTATAGAAAATGATAAAGGCAGAGATGTTGAAATTCAGTAGACTCTCTTCTCTCTGAATCTTCTGTTACAGCAATGTATAGTATATATATATATAGTATATATATATATTTCAATAGCAACCTTGAAACTTAATTAACTTGTATTAATTAAGGACATTGACACTTCACAAAATACGGTTTTCCCCACAAAATTAAGATTTAAGAAGTCTTGTCATTGAAATAATTGCGTTTTTTCTGTAGTGAACAATTACATATTTCTGGATTGCTGTTGAAAATGTTATACCTTTTATCTTGGATTCACTTACATTTCAGTGAAACATGAACTCTGTTTTTTGTATGAAATTTCTAAAGCCCATCCCTGTGGAAGGCAAGTTGTACCTAAACATAAGATGCTGTATCATAACACAGGAGAATTTTTCTTTTATTCACAATCACTTCATATTTCTGAGCAAAATTCTGACTTCCATTGAAGTAAATGGCAATATTACCATTGACTTTGTTAGAGCTGGAATTTAACTCCTCAAATGTGCCTCCTCTTAACATCAAGAATCTTGTAAGATTCTTGAACCTTTTCCTCAGACTTTTACCTTTTTATTGCTTGTTGTCCTTGCCCTTTGGGTAGAAAGGCAATGAATCTGCAAAATCATTCTGTTTCCATTAAGGACTAGAACACAAAGGCACCTGGTAATGCTGCCACTTGTCTGTATCACATGCAACTTTCAAGTTCCTGCTCTCAATAATGAACAGCCCTCACCTAGTGCTTGAGTTGAAATCTTTTCTCTGGTTTTATACCTAAATTTCTCCTTTGGGGAAAGAACTGACTCACTCTTTTCTTATTAAAAATAGGTGGAAGAAGATTCTCATTTCTTTAAGTCATCGGTTTGAAAATTTTTCACCTCAGCAACTATGGACGTATTATATCATAGATGTTTCTGTGGTAGTCCCCTATACAGTACACAGGCAGACAACAGATGCTGCTAGAGTTCAACTCGTTCTTCAACAGATGTCTAAGCTGGGTCGCAACAGTTAAGGGGTCTGTATCAGGCTGAATGAGGTAAAGATGAGAAATTATTGTATGCACCAAATGCTCAATCCTGGTACTTTTAGAGCTTCTGTAGCAGTCACTTGCACCTTACTCTGAAGCAAAGTATACTTGTGTAAGTATATACTAACATGACAAGATTACATATCAGGTACGCAGTAGGTAGCCACATGGCAGAGCTCAGCCAGAGCTCAGTCCTTTTTTGTATCATCACTTTTTCCCTTTTTTCCTTCGGCCTTCCTCTTTGCCCTTCCCCTTCACCCTTCTTTGCCTGTTCCCTGTTTGCTTCAGCATCCTGGGAGGATTCCATCCATTCCTCTGCCTGTGGTCCTGATCCGTGCCAGTCTGAATCTGTGTGTTCCTGCCTCCAGCTCCCGACTGCTGCTGACTCCAGGAGTCCAGCCTGGACTTTCCCAGGGCTGCCCTGCAGCCTCCATGGTAACGTGAGAGTTATTGGGGAAAAGGGGGGAGGAACATGGTATCATTTTTTCTGTATATTTGTATATATTTAATAATTTTTCCTTTTGTATCATTTCTGTTCCATTAAAGTTGTCGGGGAGGGGAGGGGGATTAATAGAGAACATCTGTCTTTCAGCTAACTGCTGGCTTAGCATTAAACTATGGCAAGGTCATACCTGACAATTTGCTCTATGCATCTGATAACTTGGGAAAGTCTATGAGTGACAGAGGAGGATGGACTCTTAGCACTGGAATGGAAATAATCTGTGTTCCTTTGTCACCAGACACATGTTGGATGCCTGGCTTTGATATTCAGATATTGTGAAACTTAATTGACAACAAATTCTAATGTGAGAGATTGTTTAAGGAATACATGTTGAACGGTATAGGTATTAAACTTCAGGCTCCAAAGAACATGAACCACTTCAGCCTCTTTCATTACAGATGAGATTACTTCTGTTGTAAAGCAAAGAACAAATCTCTTTTTAATATCTTGCAGTCCATGACTTCTAGCTGCATTATTAATATTTGCCTTTTTTTTTGTTAGAGCAAGTACTCCCAGTATTTGATCTGCTGTAATAAAATCCCTATTAACAAAGGCATGAAGTAATGAACATACTGACTTAGATCTAACACATGCTGAAAGAAGATGCTGAATTAAATATATGCTTGATAGCCTTCCTCCCATCACGTGCTCTACTACATTTTGAAATATCAATAGACTGAGAATATATGAATAAAACTATTGCTCCAGTGTACTATTCTACTATGACAAATATGAATTTTTTTTTAAATATTGTAAACCAGAGCTGTGACAGCTATAAAGAAATTAATGGGGATATATTTTAATAGAGATGTACTAAAAATACAGCCAATTTTCACAGGATTGTTTCTAAATTTTACTCAATTATTGTTAATTTTCACATTTTTTTTGTCACTGCCACATTTCAATCGTAACATTTCCATAATTTTCAATATTTTCATCCTAAGCATTTCCCCCTTCAAGAGCAGTCTTCCAGTTCTAAATTCTGTAAGCATCAAAATCACAGAATGACTTGATTTGGAAGAGACCTTAAAGATCATCTGGTTTCAAACCCCTGCATGAGCAGGGACTCCTCCCACCATACGAGGCTGCTCAAAGCCCCATCCAACCTGGCCTTGAACACTTCCAGGGAGGGGAAGACACAACTTCCCGGCGCATCATGACATCCCTGTGGTCTCATCACACTCACAGAAAATGATTTCTTCCTAATGTCTAACCTAGATCTACTCCCTTTCAGCTTAAAACCATTCCCCAGCCCCCTCATCCTGTCACTACATGCCCTCACAAAAAGTTCCTTTCTAGCTTTCATGTAAGCCCCCTTCAGGTACTGGAAGGCTGCTATAAGGTCTCCCCAGAGCCTTCTCTTCTCCAGGCAGAACCTCAGCTGTCTCAGCCTGTCCTCTGAAGTGATGTGCTCCAGACCTCTGATCATCTTCATTTCTCTCCTCTGGACATGTTAAAGGAGCTCTATGACCTTCTCGTGCTGAGGATTCCAGAACTGGACACAGAACTCCAGGTGGGGTCTCAAGAGAGCAGAGGGGGAGAATCACCTCCTTTGATCTTCTGACCACATTTCTTTTGACATAGCCAGGTGGTGGATTTCTGGGCTGAAGTGCACCTTGCCAGCTCACCTTTTGCTTTTCATCAACCAACACCCACAAGTTCTTCTCCTCAGGTCTACTCTCAATCCATTCTCCACCCAGACTGTGTCTGTGCTAAAAAGGCTTCTTGATACAGTTGCTCTCTTCACTCTCACCTCAGGTCACCTCAGGTCACCTTGGGTCACTGCTGCTTACCTGCCCAGCTGGCCTACCCAGACAGTGCCACCCACCTTACTGGCTATGTGTATATTGTTAGACAATACATGGACATGGTCCATTTTCTGTTTTGGGGGCCAAACATACAGCTTAAATGGGACATACTGACACAAAAATTATATCCTGTCTGCCCTGTTTACCCTTTAGATTTATCATAAAATTAGAACTTTCTGTACACTTCTGTTTTCCTGACTTTTTTTTGCTTTTTTTTGTTTGTTTGCTTTTTTGTTTGTTTTGTTTTGTTAAAACGGACCAAATTTATTTGAGGGCTGTACTGAAGCCTGTCGGCACAAATTTTTTTTCATGAAAATGAGGTTTTAGGTTTTTGCTAAAAAACATTTTGGAACATTTCAAGGCAAAAACCTCACAGGCATAGCACTGAGCAACTGGGTAGGATGCACCGTGGCAGGGAGCTAAACTTGCCTCTAGTGTCCACTGCTCACCTTCCCCAAGGGAGGCCCGGAACAGCCCCTGCTCAATCTGTGCTTGAATGGGGTTCTGGAGAGTGGGGCAACTGCTTGTTTTCCAGCTTCTTTTAGCAGTATAGGTAATTGTTCCATCTTTCAAGATGTACCAAGATTTTTCCCAACAGATACATCGGCTTCAAGATAAAATGCCTGTCCTGCAGAAGAGGAAAGGGCAACTCTTGAAAACATGTAGAAAGACTGTCAGCTTTCCATCTGCTTTTTGTCTTCTGTGAAAGTAGATGGCTCTAAAATGAGCTCAGACTCTGCTTGTAATTTCTTAACTTATTGTTCCTGTAATTTAACTTACTGTTTCATTCACTCAAAATACAATTTGTGCAACTTTATCGCTCAAAAGACAACACATTCTCTTTGGTTCTCCTCACTCAAAAAATCAATAAAGGGTTTTCAGATAAAATAAAGAATATTTAGTACAACATATGAATACCTAGAATCTAAAAAATATTCCACTACTGACGAGAGGTCTACCCTAATTTCATATTGAGATCACATAAATTGCTGAACCACTAAACTCCAAATGATGGGAATATCCCAAACTTCATACAGCATTGCTAACATGCCAAAAATATTGAGCTGTCACTTCTATACCTGATGTCAAGTCACAATTTTTTTATGGACAAGTGCTTATGCTGGCCTCTGTGTCGCTTAATCACAACCTATCTCATAGCCATATATATATATTTTAGTACTTCTGTAAATCTCTTGGAAGTACCATGGTTACTGGTTTTCGTATTTTATTCAAGAAGAGACCTTAATGATGGTGGACTTCTATTAAGGTATATAAAGCACATAAAAGACCTTTATATACAGATTGGAATCCTGATATTTCAGTGGTCTGCTCTCTGTGCCTAAATAGCCTGTGGTATCCAGTAAAAAAGTAAAGTCAGACTGTAGAATTGGAACTAGAAATGTCATCATATCACAGGAGGATGGAAGTATATGCCAAGATATTTGCTGCATTTAATCTCAGCAGCTTCTATGTCTTTTCTATCTTTTGATTATCTAGCTTCTATTTTCCAATATTCAAGTGCTTATATACCTCACTAATTTAAATGAAATGTGCAACAAGATGTAGGATGATGGACAGTAAATTCTTCTCATTTCAACTTGCACAGTGTATCTGTTTTATTAAGAGGTGAGCAGTTATTAGAAGATATAAGCTCATCATTTGTACAAGAACATATAAATATATCTGAATCATAGAGGAAGGAATAAAATTTCCATTTCCACATTTTCAATATAGATAATACTTTATCATATTTTATAAATCTAAGCTGTTCCCTATTTTATTTCAGCTCAACTGTTTATAATTTTCCATAATTATTTTTTTATTTATATATGAACCTCATAGCAAGTTTTGTTAGCTTAAGAAAATAAGGATTGCCATATGCCTTCATGAACAGAACTAGTCATACTTTTATTTGCTAGTATTAGTTTGCTCCACCAACACAGTGCAGATTATTTTTGAAAGTTAAATGCTGGCAAAGAATCTCCAGAGAAGAATACATAATTTGAAAAGTTAAGTCAATTTTATGAGGTGCTATTCTTCAAATAAAGATTGTACTGGTCCAGTTGAGACTACAGTTTGAGAAAAAAAACCCTTTTTAATGTTGGTTGGTGGGGTTTCTTTGTTGGTTTTTGTTTCTTTGTTTTGTTGTTTTGTTTTTCTTTTTTGTTGTTTGGTTTTGGTTTTGTTTGTTTTGGGGTTTTTTTTGGGGGGGGGTTAGAATAACCAGAAAAATATGGATATAGTATAGTAATAAGCATATTGAAAAGTATAATGATAAGCATCAAACTATACTGAACCATCTTCCTTCCCTTTACCTGTTTTGTTATGTTTTTTCTGTATAGTTTTATTTGTAATATGTTAAATAGTGAACTCAATTCTCTATATTCTGGAAGTTACAGAAAGTTGTTCAATACACTATCAAGACAGATAAAAGTGTATGCATTTCAAATAGATATTTCTAAAAACAAGATTAGATTTGCAATGATCTTGCCTGCACATAACTATCTATTCAGAATGCAGCAATTCATAAAAGGAAATTCCGTTTCAGTGGTGTTTGGATTGATAAATATTCTAATCTCTTTCTCTCAGGTAAATAGTGATAAATATAAACTCTAAATGCCAGTTAGTATTCTGAATTGCTCATTTCTATTTCTTCTCCAGTAAGTAGTACAACATTTTATTAGTTTGCTTCTTTGCATAGCATAATTTTGATAACAGCAAAGTAATTCAAACTTGAATGTGGAAGATATGATATGCTGTATTATCATTCCTCATAATACCTTATTGTTTACATAAATTTCAAAGATGCTGAAAAATTACACTTCTTGATATTTTTAAGTAATCATAAAATTAGAGTACAGAAATGAGAATGTTTAAAGCTCAGTGATAATAATATATGTTATGCTGACTGCATGGGTATGAAAGTATCATGAAAAATCACAAGTAATACAGTTTTAAACATTCTTGATACATGTGAATTGAACTGAAGCAATACAATTTAACAGACTATTCAGGAAAACATCCTTGCTGAAGAGGAATAGTCACATTACACCATTATCACAGAGATTAAACTAAGCACCAGGCACTGAGAATTTTAGTGTTGCCAGTAAATGAATAGATAAGAATTAGTGAACCAAATCTTCAACAATTAAGATGAAATAATTTAAAAATCAATGATGAAAACTAATGTAATAAACTTGGAATGTAGTGGAAAATAGCTTTTTCTAGCCAGAGATTTTATAATTTAGTATTTTGTGAACATTTAACAGAAGAGTGTTTAGGGAGTTTAAAGCTGTCTGTGTAACACTAGACAAAATGTAGATCTTACTTTAAGAAGACAAATGACCATTTTTTAAATTTCTGAAACAAAGTTTTAGGCATTATGCTATATGAGGAGTTGTTGGAAATACAAATAATCAAAAAATTCTGTGTGCAAAAAAAAAAAAAATTAATAATATTTTTAACTGAGTGTCTAGAAGTGATATCAAGAACAGTGAAATATATAATAAGTGAGTGCTAATAAGAAACACTATGATATTGGCACATTTTAACTTAAAAAATCTAGGTGTTAAAAACTCTTTAGATATGTCATAGGTGCTCCAAAAACATAGGTTTACATTCAGAGCTGTCCCTTACTCTTATATGCTTACATGGGTGAAGTGCCCTGTGTTCCCCTGTTAAAGCTATTTGTGTGATCTCTCAGAAAAAATGTGGTTTTTGCAAAGGTTTCATTTCAGACAGGTCTGTTTCCCAGTAAGCTTTCTTTCTTTGCACAGCTGCACAAATGGTAGCACAGAACTGATGTATGGGCAAGAAAAGATAGCTGAGGTGAGTGGGATTCACAGGATGAAAGAGACCCCCACAGAAAGTTAAAGAACCGTAGCGGAATCACCTGAAAGCCCTATCAATATTACAAGAAATGAGTGGTTTTAATTGAGTTAGATACACGTAGTGTCGGCTTTCCTACCCTTCCTAAAGTATATATGTAATGTAGGTAAATATAGTAAAAATCAATAAATACATAATCTAAAAGCCTCACTATTTGTGTGAACTTATAATTTTATTTCTAAAAAGCCTCTATTAAAAGGAATGTTTTCAGGCATATCTACCAGCAGGAATAAGAATGGAATATGTTTCTTTTTATCTCATTTAACGCCATAAAAGTAGTTGTGCCTTTTTTCTTTTTTTCTTTTTCAGACTAATGATGGAGCTCATCTTGCTGTTGTTTTTCCTAGAAAGTAGCAAAAGAGGACACAGTAATATCTTCCTCAGTCTTCTGTGCTTTTCAGGAAGATCCTCTGTTACAGATACGGCTTTTCCTCCATGTTGTTATGAGCCTCTATTAAGACTTAAGCAGATAAATCACTGTCTTTTTTTTCCTGGTCCCTGTACTAATAGCAAAAGATACCTGTATACCAAGCAACACAAAATATGTCACTGTTTATGGATTCAGTTTGCAGTTCCAATAAAACAACATTAGTGATGTCTAATAAAGTAGAAACTGAGAGGGAAGGTAGCAAGTTGTAAAAGGAACACCATACTCTTTCCAAATATCATGGATCCCAGTCAGTTTGCATCTGGATTTTGGAAAGCTGTGATTCCTTTATATTTTAGGTCACAAAAACATAAACCAGAACAAACAAAAAAAACCTGCTAGGGCAGACTGAAACTTTCTTCTGACTATCTGTCACGGTTTAACACTGGTCCGGCAATCAAACCAACTAACAGATGCTTTCTATTAATCCCCCTCTCCTCCCTGATAAAGAATGGAGAGAGAGAACAAGGGAGAGAGGCTTATGGGTTGGAAACTAAACCAAGCAACTTTACTGAAACAGTAATACACAGGAAAAATATACAGGAAAAACATACAGGAAAAAAAAATTGAGACCGTGTCCTTCCCCCTTTTCCCCCAACAACTCTCATGTCAACCGAGGCTGCAGGGCAGCCCTGGGAAAATCCAGGCTGGACTCCTGGAGCTGGGCAGCAGCTGGGAGCTGGAGGCAGGAACACAGATTCAGGCTGGCACGGGTCGGGACCACAGGCAGAGGAGCAGGAAGAAAGGAAGAGCAGGAAGCAGAGAAGATCAGGAAGCAAGCAAGAGCAGGAAGAGAGCGACCTCTGTGGTCCCCCGAATTTATACTGAGCATGACGTGCTCTGTTTGGTCAGTTCTGGCATCTATCTTGTCCAGTCCTCCCCAAAGGAAGAGTCCAGGTGAGACCTCCCTACTCCTTCTGCAGTGTAAAATGTTCCTCAGAACTGAGCAGTGTCCTTGGCTCTGCACACCAGTTTCTAGCAGTGACTATAAACATCCAGTGTTATCCGTCCTAGAAGACTGATACACTGAGAAACTTACTGTTAATTCCAGAAAGTGCCACCACTTCCAGGAGACCCAGATGAAAGTAAAAGTACAAGCCAGAAAATCACCTTCATCCTGGCCCAAACCAGAACACCTTCTAGCTTCTGTTGCTAGGATAATCCTTTGGTTCAGAAACTCAAATGGTAGATGTCATATTACTGTTATATATGTGAAAAGTAATGTGGTGTGGAGGGCAAGGGGACTCTAAAATTACACATAGGAAATATTTCCTTTTTTGTCCTGAAAGAACAAATGTTAAGGAATTGCCCTGATCTCCATCACTGAATCTGTGCAGCTCAGGGCAGTAAGCTTTCACCTTATGAGCATTTCCACAATTTCCCATCACATTCAAGATCATTCAAGCACAAAGGATAAAAATTAAGATTCAACTCTATTACTTCTTAACTTCTAGGTGCTTGCCTTTTAAAATCTAAATTAAGTTCTTTTCATTTCTTTTTTTTTTATATATATACAATATATGATAAAGGAAGTAACTGTATCAGAAAGGAGTTAACTACATCACTGCAACTTGCTTTCTTCTGGGTACTCTTCACATGTGAAAGTGGAAGTAGTTTAATCTAATATATTTTTAATTTCAGCAGTAGGGACAGTACTACTGAAAGAAACCCACTATTAATGAGAAATATAATTGATAAATTATCATGAGAACATTCAAAAAATCTTTAAATTTGAATTATATAATGCTTCCTTTTAAACTTATCTTCTATTTCTAATACTTAACGGAATATTTATTTATTTTTAGCTTCTCCGGATAACAGTTAGAAGCTTTATTTCTTTTCCCTTTCACCTAAAATGAAAACTGATTTTCTCATGTATCCTGAGCAGGGGAAAGCAGAAAATTCCCAAAGTCCCTGAGATATGAAATAAAATCAACAGCAGCAATGACTGGCCTCTTCCAGAGGTAGACTAGCAAGATATATAGACCCATTTCAGGCAATTAGCTGATTCTCTGAGAGAAAATGCAATAATCATACAACTTCTTGATGGGTGCTGTTCCAGCACAACTGAGCCATTAAGTAAAATAAAGTCTTCAATAGACTTAACATGTTCAGCGTGTTGCTCTGTTTGCTCCCTCAATGACCTGTATGCACAACAGGCACTCACATTACAGAGGAAAAAAAGCCAACAGGTAGTACTAAGCTGGACTCCCATCTTGCCCTGGAGATATGGAGAAACTCCTATCCTCACCAAGTAAGAAAGTAGCAAGGTCTGGCTAAATATTAGTTTCAACAGATCTGAAACTACGGTTTTTGTAGTAGTCACGAGTTGGTCACAAGGGGAGTCCTTGCTTTTATGTTACCACCCATGTGCAAACTAATTCATAATGTACAAAATAGATCTAATTAAAGACATTATCACTACCCACAAATCTGTCTTTTTTATGTCCTTAGATTATTACAGTTGTAAAACCACTACACTTACAGAGGTATGTTTTCACTGATTTAAGTCTGGATGACAGCACTTAAACAGGGTACAATGTGGGCTCAAGATATCGTGGGGAAATGAATAGCCTGGAAAAGCTATTCAGAAACATTTTTTTTTTCTTTGTCTTCCCCTCCCCCCCCCCTCCATCCCCACAATCTGATCAAGTAACAATTGACTTACTTTTACTTCTCCCTATGTTTGGAAGGAGGGTGTAGGTTCTCCTGAAGTTTGGATGCCATGTAACTGTATGCATTGACCAATGTATAGTTAATGCACTTATTCCTCTAAAAGATGATACAAGCCTCCTATATAAAGAATGTGTATAATTAAATCCAAAATCTCCTAAAGAACACATGGCTAAATTTGGATTTATTTAATTTAATCAAAACCTATTTTGAAGGCCCTATGACTTAAAATGACAAAATGGAAGGAAAAAGTAGACAGCTAAAGCCAGCATTGCAGAGCTTTAACAATCTTCGGAACTGAAGTTACAGGACTGCCTTAAATTTACTTCACTCAGTTCTGCAGTAGAGAATTCTTACCAAGCTCTCCTAATTTTGGGAAATGAGAAGGCCAGATTCTGAGCTTCATTTTAGTAATTCATTGCAGCCTTTTATACTGATTTTAATGTTTGTTTTTAACTTTCTAACTTGATGGCCTTCTGATCTTTCTTTTCACTCTGCTTCTCTCTCTTCCACTAATGACTTCAGTTGTTTGTGTGAAGAAATAAGGTAGGACTTGATTCATGGATACCAAGGCTTTGAAAAGAAAGCCTCTGAAATGAAAAATTAAATTATGATGGTCTAGAAATTCAAGTACTGACAATGAGAATAGCAATTGCTTCCAATCAAGTTTTATATTTAAGAAAAGTTCACAGTCTTCTATGTATTTAAAACTGACAGAGATGTAAGTTCAATGGGTAAACTTCTCACACTGGAGTACTGCAATACAGGAATGCATATATAATTAAAGTGCAATTCTACACATATTTCTATAGAGAGAGATAAATATGAGGTACAGTCCACAAGGCATTCTTGAGAAATGCATTGTAGTAATCTAAGAGTAATTAAACACTGAGGAAAACTAGAAGCAAGACTCAAGATTGAAAGGAGAAGTAAGCTGTCTGGCATTTGGAACCAAGTGTCAGCTAAATTAAATGAAGATTTAACACATTTGTGTCCTTTAGAAAGACCAAAGAACCCCACAATATTAGAAATAGAAAGAAAAACTTTGAAAAAGGTAACTATTATTGACCTTTTGGCTTTTTTGCTTTTTTGTCTCCTCTCCATTCTATCCAACAATTATGAGACAGAAAATGTGCTCTATACTTTCACTGGTGACAAAGGGTCATTACCTGAGGGTATCGTCCTTTTGCACACAATATGTAAATTTATTGATGTTCTAAAAGTAGAAATGGTGTTAGAAAGCAGAAATTAGTCAATGAGGTTTATTTGTCACTAAAAAGGAATATAATAAATGGATCTAGAAAGTCCTGAACAACTGTCTTCATTTCAAAGGTAATCTGACTACAAAAAAAGAGAACCGCCTCTACTACAATAGGAATAGGCCTCTACTCCTAACTACCAAAAATGCCTTTTTTTCTAGCACCAAAAATTTAAAACATGGAAGACTGTTACTTTCCTACCTCCTCAAATGAATGAAGGTTGTTTGTTGTTTTTTTGTTTGGTTGGTTTTTAACTCTTGATGAGAAGGAAACAGGAGAAATGCAAATATAATTTTGTTACGGTTTTATCCTGCTCCAATCTCCTGTTTCTAATTCAGCAAGTATTCCCCTAGATCAAAATATATTTCAACTGAAGTTGCACCATGCCTTGTGTGCAGAATTAGCTTTGCTCCGACATACATACAAACAGCACAGAACCAGAAAACTCTACTAGTATGCTGAAGTTTACTGGTTAGACCTAAGAGGTGTCTAAGATTTAAAGGTTTCAAATGGGTCTGATCTGCATGAACTGAACAAACAGAATCTGTTTATGAATAACACGAGCTGCTCCATAATGTGGAGATTCTTCAAAGACATCTTTAAGAAACAAATCAGGGAATTTCATTGTCTTGGAAATGTTTGAAATGTTTCTTTTCCCTTCAAACTTCCACACATAGAAAAAGTTATTTTTATCAGAGACATAAAATGTTTGGCAAAGCTTTAAGCTGGTGAGTGAAATAATTTATTCCAGAAATTGCTACATAATTTTAATTACCTACAATTTGTCAGAATGAAAACTATGGAGATTTGTAAATAATTGAGGTTAACTGTCTTCCTTCTCTTCCCCCAACATGATCTGAATTAGAAGTATACATTAGGAGCAACAAATTGTTCAGGAAGTTAAAAACAGCAATCATAACTTGTTTGTATAGGACAGATTTTTCATTTTGAATAACACATTCCTCTGCAAACTATTAAAATGATTTCCATGGGATTATGGTGGATTAAGTGTCTGTTCAGGGTAAAACTGGCAGAATTAGGTCCTAAGAGACTTCTAGTGCTATGCTGTGATCCCTGAAGGGAAGGAGCAGGAATTACAATACTAAAATTATTAGAGCTAAACAGGATTAATAATTTCATGTATACTTTAAGAAACATTCCCACACTGGCATGGAGACAGACAAGATTTAGAACTACATATTTTTCTCATGTTTAAGTTATTTAATACTTTCAACTTGAACCTTGCCAAGGGTATTGCTCTTTAATTTTATTTTTAAATCCAAGAAAGTGCAATTATTTCGATTACTGGAATAAATTAAAATAATCAACTCATAGAATAAACTAATTTACAGTCAGGTTGGGTTTTGACTGTTTTAATTTGGGTTTTCTGGGGCAGTTGTTGGGGAGCAGGGGAAATGGGAAAGCATATAACCACAGACAACCTGATGGGGAAAAGTAGAAACTGGAAAATTACACTGTGATTTATTTTATGAAAACATAACTCCTGATCATACACTGAGAACAAGACATCTGAGACATTGAACAAAGTAAATTTGCTTAATATATCACCTCAATAGAGAAATACCAAATGAAATAACTTGGCACCCCATCCACTGTAAATATTTTCCGTGTTCAGTAACTTTCATTTCCTTTTATCTTATCTGCTTCTTCAGTACACGGTTTCTTACTGAAATATTACCACATTCAAAAATTATTCAAAATGCTCTCTGCAAGATTCTTTTTAGGAAAAAAAGTAAAATCTTGTCAGTGTGTATTAGGAGCACTATAGGGATATTTGAAACTATAAATTACCAGATTGTAGTCCTGATTTCATTCAAATTTTTTATTATTATAGTTAAAAGACAGAAAAAAAAAATAGAGCTTGAAACCCAAGATATCTGCAAAGAGCAAGTCTATGAATTTAGGTGAACTTATCCTTCTCATATTTACTTTTCCTTTGTTACTGCTTTTGTTTTGCTTTGTTTTGGGATTATTACTGTCACTGCTTAAATTAGCCTATTACTTTTTTTGACTCTATTGTGATTTTTCCTCTGTTTATATCTGATATAGCGCATAAAAACATGCATAATCTATAACAACATATTAAACCATATTTAGTATCTGAAGGGGGCCTACAAGAAAGCTGGGGAGGGACTTTATACTAGGCCATGTAGTGGTAGGACAAAGGGGAATGATTTCAAGATGAAAGAGGGAAGATTTAGGTATTGGAAAGGTATTCAGGTATTGGAAAGAAATTATTTAGAGTGAGGGTGGTGAGACACTGGGGAACAGTTTCCACTCCCTGGTTGTGTTCAAGGCCAGGTTGGATGGGGCTCTGGGCAACTTGATCTACATGTCCCTGTGCATGTAAGGGGGGTTGGAACTAGATGATCTTAAGGATTTCTTCCAACACAAAATTCTATGAGTCTGTGATTTAAATGTGAGACATAGAATCTGTGATTTAAATGTGAGATGGCATTGAAGGGCAATGCTTCTGAAACCACTGCAAACTGAAAGGCATTGATTACTGTGTTCATTGGTGTGACTGAAGTATTGGAATCTGTGCCTGTGCAGAATAAGACTGGCATGTTTAATGGCAGATACTTCTTGAATAAATAAAATTACAATGAAGAAACACAAAGATGCCTAACTAGGAAAAGCTAACCTCAGATCACTTTTGCTTTTACTTTAGTTGCCTTTATTCACCTTGGTCCATCTCTTTTCAAAAAAACCCACAATAATTAGAGCTAACTGAAGGAGATTTGTATAATACAGATATAAAACATGATGTATGAAATAATTTCCTCTTGCACATGAAGAAAGTGTTCAGAAAAAACACAAGACTTAGTGCATCATCCAGATAGTAATATAGGTGAAATATTGCCTATAATCACAAGTGTATGCCACCTGGTATGTGTTCAGAATCACTGTTACTGCATGCAAATCAGTCGTTATCATACAAACATGCTCCTAACTACACAATTTCCTCATCTGCATGGACAAACTGGGGTCTTGAACATACAAATTTTTTTTTTCCACAGATCAAATTGGACTCTCACACCTGCTTGAATCTCTGACCTTCTTTAGAGACCCATCCTTTTCTTTTTATACCCTCTGCATTTATTAATTTTATTCTCACCAATCATTATTCTTTCTCTGCGCCTCATGTTCTGGTTTTAATTTTTCTCTGCTTGTTACTGTAGGTTGTTTATATTTGCTTTTTTTTCCTAAAAGCTCTGATACTGCATGTACTGATTGTGTTTTCTACTTTCTGTTAGGCATTCCTTGAGGTAAATGGGATATGACATAGCAATGAGATGTTTCAGAGGTACTAGCCAGATCCCAGGTGAAGGAAGTTCTTTTTCCTGTTCCTGAACAGGTTGCCCTGTTCCCAGAACTTATTCTGCCTCCTCCTTCATCTCCAAAGCATATTTTTTGACTTATGATCTTCTGAGATTCACTTTATCCCAAAAGCCCACTCTTCTTGTCCACAAGCTGCTTTTTTCCAACATATGATACAGACATTTTTCAGTTCCATTTCCCAGCAGAGATGAGATAGACACACAGGCAAGGTCTTTGTTCAAGCTACTCTCCTCAAGGAAATAAGACTCAATCAAAGACTTGGCAGAAGGATCTATGGAAGACATACAGGGCTTAGAAAATGTGATCATGGTACCATCATGCACTCACCAGTTGTTCCAAGTATTGAGCTGTTTGTGCAGGTGTATATCTTTTTTTCTGTGCCTCCAATGCTTTGCCTTCCTCCCCTTGGACCACGTTACAAAAACAGGCACAGTTTTACTGACACTAGATCCACCGTGTCCCTATAAGCATATCCATATGTCTATATAGACTTTATGTCTATAAACAAGGGGGCCCTGACTTCACCAGTAAAGATTTGCCAATAAGAGAGGGCGTTTTAATTTTTTTTTAAGGTTAGTTAAGGTTAATTATACTTCTGAGGCAGCAACAAAAGGAAGAACTGAGTTATTCCATTGACATATATATGTTGAAAAAGCTCTTATTTTTTATGCAGTCTGTTATTATGTTTTTTCTTTTGTAATTAAGTTAAACGACTCACACAGTATAGTTGGTATATACTATCAAATATGTATACAGAAACTGTAATTAAGCATTACTGAGAGGAATGCTTTATAACAGTTCTGTAACTGACCACAATAAGTTCAAATCATCTGCCAAAAATAAGGTTTACCAGACCCAGTGCTTTCAGGAACAGAGACATGAAAATATTAAAGGAAATTAGTTCTGTTTTCACTTCCAAGACTGATTAATAGGACATCCAAAATCTCCCTGTAAGACAGATTTGCATCTTTATGGCTCATTTCCCCTCATCTTCCTTTCCTTCTTCCACTCAGACACCTTACTGACCACACAGTTCCCTCCAGAATCATTCTGGCACCATACTCATTTGTCTTTACTTCTAATTTTAGTTTTATTTGCCTTTAGAGTACCAATTTTGAATCAGTGCAGATTGATTAAAATAGTAACATGCCCTCCAGAAACTAGAAGAAACCCAGCAAACTATGTGTCAGAGAAAAGAAATCAGAGTCAGGATAAAACTAGGGTTGGAAAGAACTGGCAATGTTCAATTAGAATGCACCACATTCTGGAATCAGAAAAGATTATTAACTCTGTAACTTAATAAAGTAATTGATATAATTCTGAAGTACTAAGCATGGGTAGTGATGGGTCTTGTACTTAGGCATTGAGAATACAATTCACAGCTCCCCATTATGCAACTTCATCTTTATCCAAATTAAAAAGTCAGTCAAGTTTTGATAACATGTAATCTACAATTATATAAATGAATATCTCATGTAAAAATAGCCTTTCCTACCTGACAACACGCCTTACGTTACCCAGGCTACCATCTTTAGAAAGTTTTTTTTTCTTATGTCTCATAAAGGTAAGAACTACAGAGGCACATGTTGTGATATTATAACCAAGAAACCACAATGTTATCATAAACAGCAATATAAGAAACACCATCATTCAAGAAAAGTTGTTGCTGCAGTTTGCAAGAGCATTATGTTCATAGCCTTGGCCCACAGACCTTCATCTGCTATCTTTATAAATGTCTTAGGAATTCCTTTAAAAGATTTTGATAATTAATAAAATTATAATGAAATTGTTCACAATGCTGTAGTTAACATTGCATCAGCAGTTTGACTGGAGCCCTTGGCTTTATGGTTTCATAACTGTGGTAAACGTGCTTCAGATTGAATTCAAATCAAACACACGGAACGGTGCATTCATTCAGTTTGAAGATTTAAAGGAAAGGAGTTCATATCAGTATGGTAGTCTAAAAATTATTTTGTTATTTCCAGACTAAGAAACATCTTAAGCTTTAGTATGCCTTTTTATGGTTGTCCTGGTTTTTAATGAAAATAGGTTTTTCATGACAGACTGATGGTGTTTTAAAATTCTGAGAAATATTTTGTCTGTAATCCTCTACACATGAGTACAATTCTGGGTCAGCAAATACTCAGCAGTGATTTTTAGCCTGTTAATAAATACCCATGTGTACAAAGGGTATTTTTCCAAGGCTGACCATAACATTTTTAAGTTTCTAATATAATCTTTTTTTCACTTATTCATAAAATAAAATTAATAATACTAAGTAAAGGCAGAGATAAGGATGTAATGCTTTATAGAAGGAATAATGGCTTTTCAAAACTAATTCTAATTGTTTTGTCATATCAATCTTCACAGAACTGCTAAAGCTTCATCATACAATAACTGTGCTATATACCAAAACACAGATGACAGCTCAACATAAAGAAAGTCAATAATTCTCTTAAAAGGAGTAAGATATGGCCTAGAACCCTCACTTAATCCAAGGAGTGGGTGCCTTGACTGCACTAGAAGGCTTCCATAGGGCAAGAATTTAGAGACAGGAGAGACAGGTCTGGTCATATTCCCTCCTCTCTGACAATTATTATGAAATAATTTCTGGGACAATGAACACGGACTGCCAAAGTAAAATACACAGTGACTAAGCTGCTGTGGTCAGTAGCACTGGGGAGCTTCTTTCAGTGATGCACTTCTGTTCTCCTGTTAATGTGAAAGCCTGGTAAGTCTTTGATTCGGAGAACTTGCAACAACAGACCTCTGTGTGCTGCAGTACTTCAGGTGAGCTCCAAGTTCTTTTTGCCCCCAATTCAAAGTCCCATGTCCTGTATGGAGGACAGTTCCATTTCTGTTAAGATTCCATGTCACAATATTCTGGTCATTGCATCCTCAGTTAGTTTCATTTTGCTCTGTCCCCAAAGAAATAATGGGTTTCACTATTATTAGCTCTCTCCTTTTAGTTTATTTATTAATTGTATAAGAGCAAAAAAATTTTAACTACCTCACAAATGTTAAAGAAGGCACATTGCTCAGTTATTTTTAGTTTAAGGCTGCTTTCTAAGTTTCCATTTGAAGTATTTCATTAAACTAAATCTTAAAAAACCCAAACAAAACCAAAACAAAAACCAAAAGAAAGGCCACAAGACTTTCTTCCTGGTAGCAATACAGACAAAAAAGAAAAGGAAAAAAAAAAAAAAAAAGTTGCAAGATAAATGTCGTATTTTAAAAGTGGATTTCTTTTGCTACAAATAGCAGTAGATTTATAAGACTGGGAAGGAAAAGGTAATTTAATTTTCACCATTTGTGTTGTCCCTTGGCAAAGGTCAGTCTCTGCACAGTGCAGTCTCTACCTGCATCTGATAGGATGTGAATCAGCTCACAACCACCCCAGCACACAGAGAGCTCTGCAAAGCCCTTAAAGACCATCCAGGGCTTGAAGAAGCTCCATGGGAGCCCTGAGTGCCTGACAGTGAGAGGTCTGACATGCAAGGCAGAGGGGGGCCACTCATTCCTGCCCTACCAGCACTGCACATGACATTAGGAGGAGGGGAGGAGGTGTGGGCAGGGGAAGGAGTGGCAAGGGAGATGTGGGAGGAAAGGGGGGAGAGCACCTCCGAGAACAGCTATAGGTTCACGTGATTAATTAATTGCTAATCAACTGTTAATTAATCATGAACTAAACATTACCTAACAATTAATCGTTGGTTCATTGATAATTAACTGTTAATTACCACTTAATTTATGGTGAGATAAAGGCAATTATGAGATAAAGTCAACCAGACTGAACATGAAATACAAACATTAAAATGGTGGTGATGAAAGTCTAGGAGATATTATAAAAATAGTGATGAGAAAAAGGAAATTAAGACAAATGCGAAACACAAAAAAATAACTATGAGATAAAGCAACTATGAGATATAGACAACTACATCAAATCTGAAAAACAAAAATTAGAATTTTGTCCAGCATTAGGGCCTCCAGGTAACACACAGGTGGGATGCAAGACAGGTGCAGAGAACTAAAGGAGAGCTTTGTCAGGAAGATGGACATAGGTGGTTGCTTTTCTGCCTCTCACCACCGACCAAGCTCCTGCAGCTTCTTTGGTGCTACTACTGCCATGTGTGTTGTGCAGACAGAGAAGGAGCTTCATGGTGTCAGGGACTGCTGGCTTCCCCCATTGCTAGCTGTTTGAGGCTGAGGCAGCTTCTGGGGTGGTGGGACAGCATGCCCATGATGCTGGGAAGGACTGGTGGCAGCTCCTAACCCACACCGAGTTGTCCCACAGAGTTGTCTGCCAAGAACTGGCCCAATCTGTTATGGTATGTAGGTGATAATGTAATATAAAGAAAATGGTTCACTTTGTTGTTCAATGTTAATGTAGTAACCCTTGAAGAAAGCAACTAAAATCTGTTCTAGCAACCAGCAAATATGTATTGTGCCTTAGACTGTTGTGCAGAAATGTCAAGCTAGTATCACATTAAGTATTGCTCTCTCCACTGAAGAGTTAAGACAGTCACTACCTGTAACAAGAAAGATGAGAGCATGACAAGGCAGTTCTGAGAGCTCTTGATAGAAGGTGCTCTTGGCTACAAACTGGAAAGAATGAATAGAGAGGGACCAATGCTCCTGGAGTGCAGCAAGAGTATGTAAGCAAGGCACAGATATATCAGTTGTTTACAGATTGGTTTCAAAGCACAGCTGCCTCCAACCAAAATGAGAGGCACTAGAACATGCCAAATCCTAATACAAGAATACTAATATTGTATTGCTAATTGTAGTGATAATAAAAGACAAGCACTGCATTAAGCAGGTGTCAAACGAAAGGTCTTGTGTTCCATATAGTTCCTTGATTTTCAACAAAGCACTATTGCTTTGAGTTATAAATAATTTCTCTTCAGTTGAACAGACCCTTATTTAAATATACTTAAAACAGGAATAGATTTTAAGAACTTTATTAAATGTTACCAAACTTCTCCTCCCAAGGATATACAGAAATCTGGTGAGCTAGAAGAGATTTCAAGAATAGCAATACAGGTGGCATCAAATCAGCAAATTCAGACTTTCATGAAGACATACTGAAGTTTCCAAAGTAAGCATTTCTGTTGTTTACATTTTTTCTTACAGATGACTAAAAAATATTCAGAATAAAACCAAACCAAAACAAGGAAGACAAAAAAATGTAAGATTTCCAGATTAATTTTTCGCTAGTTAGAAAAGACAATAATTCACTGCACAATAGACTGAGTAAATCCATAATCTCTATCCTACATGTTCATCACCAAAAAAACCTCGTCCTGTGGGTCACAGGACACTGATGTTTTTCTGACTCCAAATAATACTGTAGACTTGCTCAGAAGTGATGTAATTCTTCATTTTTTCACTTTATCACTGAGAAATTCCCTGTCTAGTCCTAAGGAAGTGGGGCTAGGGGACTTACAAGAAAGACACTGAGTTGCTGAAGCAATTTCAGAGAAGGAAAATCAAGCTGGTGAAGGGTCTGGAGAACAAGCCCTATGAGGAGAGGCAGAAAGGAACTGGCGTTGTTTAGTTTGGAGAAGCTGAGAGACCTTACTGCTCTCTACAACTACCTGAAAGAAGGTTGTAGAGAGGTGGATCTCGAGTGAATAATGCTAGGACTAGATGAAATGGCCTGAAGTTGCACCATGGGAGGCTTAGGCTAGATATTAGGAAGAATTTCTTTACTGAGAGAGTAGTAGAAACAGGCTGCCCAGGGAGGCTGTGGAGTCACCATCACTGAAGGTATTTAAAAACTGTGTAGATGAGGCAATTCAGGACACTCTCTAGTGCACATAGTGAGATAGATATTTATTTTATTTTATTTCATTTTATTTTATGTTATTTTATTTTATTTATTTTACTGGGGGGGGGGATGTTGGTAGTTGAACATGGTGATCTTAGAGGTCTTTTCCAACCACAACAATTCTGTGATTCTGTGATTCTGTGACTTCCATTAAGTGCTTGAATGCTAAAGAACACTTTAGTAAATACCTTGCCTGAGGAAGGTGAAAACTTTGAAAAATATTCTCAGAGCAATGGTTTATGAAAGATTAAGTTTTGTGCATGCAGAACAAGACAAAGCAAGTCTTTTCAAATACAATAAAAATAAAGCTTCTATCCAGAAAATCACTCTGATTCTAAATGCAGGGTCCAATTGCTGGTTACGGAGCAACAGCTACAAAATCTGACCAGAGTGCAAATGACTAACGATGAATGTGTTGGGTTTTTTTCTCCCAAGTGTCTGAAATTTTGTTTTCAAACATATTTCAACAGGAAATATATTTCTCAGTAGAAACAGAATATTTGCTTTGCAAAGCTGGAAGTTCATCATGTCTGTGTAACTAAAGAAATAGTATCTCTATAGGCTACATTTAAAAAATACCTAAAAGTAAATTAAATCTTGTGGAAAAATAAACACATTTTAGTAGACTATTTCATAGTTCAATTAATTAATGTTACTCACAGAAGGCATGTTTCT
The DNA here is from genome assembly GCA_038090715.1 of Florisuga fusca. Taxonomy (NCBI): domain Eukaryota; kingdom Metazoa; phylum Chordata; class Aves; order Apodiformes; family Trochilidae; genus Florisuga; species Florisuga fusca. The sequence continues at coordinate 32,636,237 of JAAWXA010000003.1, forward strand.
TTTCACTGTCTCCTTTGGGCATGCTGACTCTTAAGTAGAGACAGATGCTATCTTTGAGGAACTATTCTGGACAGTAAATAGTCTGCAGGTAATTGGCAGGTCAAGTCTGCAGGAGACCCCTCTGAGATTGAAAACACTCATTTGTACTATTAATGGCTAATTTATCCTTGCAAAGAAGCAAAGATTTTGTTTCCTGTTTAAGTAAAATCTCTTTTCCAATCAATTATGTCACCATTTTGAGTTCTGAGCATGGACTGGCATTGTCAAGGATAAGAAATGAAATAGACTGGATTATTATTTTCTTGTAATAGTCATACTTACTGTAACAGACAGGACATATACATCTTCAAACTGTGAAACCAATAATGAAAAATAGAGCTAGAAATATGAAAAAAATTAAATTCAGCACATGAAAGAGTAAAGAGATATTAAGAATGTTCCATCTGTTTAATTAAGTTGCTAGAATTTTCCTCCTGGATGTTCTTGAGATTCAGCTCTCCTGTGTTGCTAAGACAATTTACATAAGCAGTAGGTTCTCAAAGGAATTCTGAGATGTTAGTAATGAAAACTTGCCAAGCACACCTACTATCATAGTATAGTAAGCTAAATACCAAGGTAATTATTTTTTTTTAAAAAAAGCAAGACAGTAATGCCATGTGCATAACTGTATTATGCACTGCATTCAAGGTATTAGACTAATTATTTTTAAAAACAGAGAACTGTCTTTGACCAAAAAGTTTACTTAATTATTAGCTCTATCATCTTCACTGACCAGTAGACAGTGCATTAAAATCAGGCAGTTTTCACCAACATCAACTTCTGGACAAAAAAACCCCAAGCAAACCAAATAGCAGTTATTTGTATCACTAACCTCAGCAAACATTTGGAAGTCCAGATCTTCCAAGTGTTTTTCGAAAATGCATTTCTATGTCATGTATCTATAATGTGTTTATCAGGCAATCTCAACCTTTTTTAGAGGATAAACTGTTAGTTACTAGATTCCTCTGGCTCACCAGCAACTGAAATACTTTCTTTTCTATTATTTTGCTATACAGAATCTGTTAATTCATAAGAACGTTTTAAGAAATAAATTACATTAATTTCCTGAAAAGTAAACAATGGTCAAGCATATAATTATATCGGAAGATGTAGTTGGCTAGAGTCCTAATTTCCATGAAAAAAAAAAAAAACTTGGGCAGTTAGGAATCAAGAAAAGCTTGGTTATGTGACAAAGTTATTTGCTGAAAATCAGGTTTACTCTTGAAGCTGGTTCTTCATCTGAATATATTTTTATATCTTCTAGTTTTCTGAATGAACTAGAATCTCTCTGTTGTCATCATAGAAAAATAGCTGCATATGGAGCAAAATTTATCCCAGTTTTCTTAATTACCTAATTTTTGTCAAAAAAACTTTCTTTGGAATTGTCCAGTTTTCTTGATAGAATATGAAGTGAATATAGATTAGTCAAGACGTAACTTCAGGACATAGCTTTAAAAGTGAAACAAATTCCACTTTCTATCACTTATATTGTTTTCTTCAACAAGAATAAAAAAAACCCCAACAAACACTATTTTTACATCTTACATACTTGAACTGAAGCTTAACTATACGTATGTAGGCTAATAAGGAAATTTTGAGTATATATTTCACTTATACATTTAGTAAAAGGATTTATTAAAAGGTTGGTAAATGAAAAAAAGATGGATTTCAACTCTGTAATTTATTTCTGTAACACAGGGAAGAGGTCTTTATATTGTAGGCATTCATTTGCAAGCATTCGTAAGGGCATGGTATCTTAAAGTTCCATTTTTTGTGGCCACTCAGAGTTACACTGAAGAGTGATCAAACATGTGGCTTTATCTGCTTAGTAAGACAAATAAAAACTGCAAAGATATTACCTTTTACGTCTAACCAAAGACACTACGTAACATCAGATAGGATTTTAATTCACTCTTTAGTGTTTTAATTCATGCTTTAATACTAATACAAAAAAAAATCTCTCAATAAGAATGTGGTGAGCTCATACAAAATAGGTGAGAAGTTTTTTAGTGGGACAAATGGCCTTACAAGCTAAGGAGCTGATAAAACAAAAATTTTATAAAAATGTAATTGGACTGGATTTTAAAGAGTAAATGTGCAGTATTTCTGACTAATATGTGCAGGTGTAAACAACTCTCAATGTATATCTGGTGGCTTGACCTTAGACAACAGCCAAATGCCCTCCAAGCCTCTCAATCCCCTCTCCCAGAGGATGGGAAAAAATACAAGGAAGGCAAGAAGGTTAAGGGTACTAGGCAAAAATAATTTATATCACTAGTTTCTTTGAACACTGTGACTGGACAAGTCTACAGGAGTATCTAATCAGTAAACCCTTTTTTTTTTTTCTTATTTCAATTTCTAGGCAACCCACTCATTATTAACAGCAACTAAAAGCTGGAAAAGCTATCAGTAAGTCTAATGTAATAATATATGGGGGCTGGAGTAGATCACCTTTAGAGGTCCCTTCCAACCCAAATTATTCTGTGATTCTGTGATAATACATTGGCAAATATTGATCTATTTGAAAGCCAGAAAATTCTATTCTCAGAATGATTTACTTTTAATTTATTCAGAAATATTTCTTTTACATGAAAAGTAGATTTTCAAATATGGTTACATTATTTTGGCTTCTTTGCAAGCTAATTGTGCTTTAATAGATTGGTAAAAAAAAAAAGTGTAAACAGTTTGTTGAAAGAAAATGATTTAGAGTAGAATTCTGACAGATATAAGCAGCAAATAAAAATCTCTCTATAATAGAATCTGAGGCAGTTACTGAATAACCCATTCATTTATCCTTTCATAGGACAAAAAGAAATAATTTTACAAGCTGAACATTTTTAGACATTGGATTTAGCATATTAAATCAAGATCTTCCTTTCAGACACCAGAATTGTAGGATCACACTTTGTGTCAGAAGGAACCTTAAAGACTGTCTAGTTCCAACCTCACTGATATGGTCAGGGACGCCTTGCACTAGGGCAGGTGGCTCCAAACCCCATCCAGCCTGGACTTGAATACTTCCAGGGAGAGGGCAGCCGTGACTTCCTAGGGCATAATCATAGAATTGGCTGGGTTGGAAGGGACCTCAGAGATCATCAAGTCCAACCCTTGATCCACTACCGCTGCAAATATGTAATATGTAATCTAAAACTATCCTCTTTCACTTTGAAACTGTTACCCCTTGTCCCGTCAAACTGCTCTATGGCAAATGCTCCATGCCATTTATAATTAATTTATATGGGTTCATAACAGCCTCAGAAAAATCAGAATATTTTATTTTTTGAATGATTGCAAAATGCAGGTTATCTCATGGTCTTCAAGTCTACCAAGACTACTGATTGGCATGACTCCAAATGACAATCTCTATACACTAAACTTTCTAGGAGAAAATATATAATTTTGTCACTGTCTTAAGTGTGTCATGTATTTCTAGCCAACAATTACATAATCTTTCCTTTTGCACTAGCACCTGTAGCTAAAATACATTATGCTATACTCCAGGCAATATGGAAACAAATAAAACCAAAATATACCCTTTCTTCAAAAAGCGTACACATTTTTTTCTTGAGCCATTCTTTAGACTTAAGAATGAAACATGGAATTTATAAAGTCCTTTACAAAAACAGAAGTACTCTTTGTCACATCACACTTCTGTAATGTTATCCACAGCATCTAAAACCAGAAGAAAGTAGCTATAAATGAAAATATGAACATTTCTCCATTTATGATTTAGTATTTCTGATAACCAAAACATAAATATTTATACACTTACATACTTATGTACTTATATACTTAAATTTATGATTTATATTTCATTATTTAAAATAAAAAAAAAAAAAAAAAAAAAAAAAAAAAAAAGATATAAAAAGAAAGATTGGGTATATAATGTTCTTCAAGATATAAAGTATAATAGGACTATTATGTCTAATTGCAATTTTGGAAAGTAATTATGTTTCTTTTCAAATAGTGAGAGCTGTTTCATAACCATGTGACTTTCATAAGTCCTTTCAGCTTATCCAGTCTCAAGTAACAATTCCATTCTAAAAATACATTTTCATACTTCTTGATATGGTTATCAACATAGATGTTTGGTGTTTTTTTCTAGAATTGGGTGACTTTAGAAAAAATATGTTACTGGCACCTTACAGTTTGGGATAAAATTCATGAATTCTGTAACTTCATTTATTTGAAGACCTTTATCTGTGATATGGATATATAATAAAATTTCCCTATGGGTAAAGCTATATAGAAATATACAAATATAAGATAAATTGAATTTATTAGCTATACTTAGAAGATTTCTGCTGATGATGCTGTTCAAAATGACCTCACTGTCTGCTACTGAATTTCACCATGTGTTGCTTTTAGAGTATTGTAATTCAGTTTATCTGAGCAAGGAAATTTGAAAGATGGGGTTTTCTTTACCAGTGGTTCCATTCCTTTGTAATGCTACTTGTGAGTGATACGTAAAGACTTATTTCCTTCCTAGGAGTCTCTAACCAGGCATGCTTTAGCAAAATGCAATTAGCAGAATGCCAAAAGCATGCCAGTGACCCCAAATCCAAGATAAACCAAATGGGAACTTAGATTCAGGAGAAATCTTTTGACTGGATTTAAAAACAGGGGCTGTTATGTTAAGAGTAAGCTGGGATATAGGAAAGGATGCTATTGACAGGAAAGATAGATAAGGAAAAGTCAGGAAAACAAAGAGTGATTTACTGAAGGTAAGGCAGAGTAAGATAATATAAACAATGGAGGATTTTTAAGCATTAGGGGAATCACATAAGTTTGAAACAGAAACTACAACATAATAGTGTGGAAGAACAAGATTGGACACTGATTTACTGTACTTGAAAGAAAAGAAGAGGTAATAGCGAAGAAAGTACATTTATTTCAGTTTTAGTTGGAATGTGTTCATGTGTGAATGCACAACAGTCTCTGAAGGACCAATATGACTATATTCACAGACACTGGAATTACAGATGAGATGGTGAGCTCCATGAATTGATTTACCAGCAGCAATAGACCATGTTCTGACTAGAAAATAGATCACAACGTTGCAGTGTATTGTCACACTTTCACCAGTTCATCCTGTGTTAAATGGACTAGAAAAGTCCAAACAAATAAAAAAATAATTTTTTTTAAAAAAAGGCTAAGACACCTGATAATGCTGATTTATTATCTTCTGAAGACACTTTCTCACGGGGGAGGGTAGAGAGAAGTTCTCACATTCTCTAGAAAAAGCAAAGATTAGTCCTGAAAAGCCTGAATTTCTGGTCCTCTAAATCATTCCTTACTGGCAACAGAACCACTTGGAAGATTTCTTCTTGACATATAAAAGTTGTGCCAGAGGAAGCACATCTCTGAAACTAATTATGTTCAAAACAAGTAGTAGTATCTTGTAATTGGGAAGGGCTTATAGCCTATCCTGAGGAATATCCACTGAGACCCCGCTGGAATGTGATAATGTGTTGAGCTCCTAAAACTGAACTGAAGTTAATAAATTCCACTAAAGGAAAAGATGCACACTGATTTCTTTAAAAAATCCACCACTTACTTAATTTAAGCTCTTCTGTTTCTGCTGTTTCCTTTGTAGGCATTTTATTTCAATCGTTCACCAAGGAAAGATCAGTTCTTAATTTTACAGGCAAGGAATTCTAATGCTTGTGTAAGTGAAGCTTTTGAAAACTCCCCAGACCTGCTCAGAAAAGATAAAAATAAATCTAAAATATGTTATTCAAGAATATATTTCTTTAATTACGTAGGTTGGACAAGAACATACCATGTTCATTTGAGGGGTTTAGTTTTGCGTAGGAAACTCACGGACAGGAACAGTAATTCCACTGCAATAAAAAATTGTGTGACCTTAGTATTTCCTCGCATCCATTTTTACCCATTCTCATTTCCAATGATTTCACCTGAACGACTCAAGTTTCTGCTATGGGAGACTTCAAAAACACATGAGTACCTTCTGTTTAGAAACTAAACCAGATAACAATGAGAAGCACACAGCTACCTGCACTTCAGATGCAAGTTGTAAATTTTTGGCCTTAGTTTGTATCAAATTAAAAATTCCAGTGCCTACATCCTTCTCCCACAAAGAGAAAAGGGGGATGATGATCCCCAACAAATATGATGCAAAAGACTATTAGTCATTAAGGTAAATAATAATCCAGCATTAATATCCATGATACAAAAACTTTTGTAGAAGACAAAATCATAGTAATATCTCTTTTCCATAATCAACTAGTAGAGCACAATTATCTTCTACTATCTTTAGCATCAGTTTCCTCTTACATAGCTTCTTCACCATGCATTTTTACATGATAAAATTTATCATTATATTTATGACTAAATTTTACAGAATAAGGGACTATCATTTTCAGTCTTTGCATTCACTTAGAAAATATATTCCTGTTTTGTGTGGTATTTTCTGCTTAAAACAACATAACATTTTTCTTATTTTTATTAAAAGGCATTATACCCATTATTTCTGTGTTTTAAACTCAGCTATATAAAGCAAAAAGGATATATGTAGTAAGATAATGTATTCTATATGCTGCAAAACACTACTACTAATTTGACATGAATGTCAATGTAAATAATAAAATATTTCCAATAAATGCTCACAGTTAATTCAATAAAATCTTTAGCAGTTTAGTTAGTTATATTTTTACTGAGCCTTATTGTTAAGGAACCTGGTAATTAGAATGAATCCAGCAGAAAAATCAATATTTGATATTAAATGTGCTAAAAAAAATTCATTTGTTTGCTTTTTATATCAGTAAGCATACTCAGACCAAACAAGATAACTATGTTTATTCTCCATACTGTATGGCTCACAGGGACAAGTCATTATGGCAGAACAAGAGTCAGGCCTCTGACTACTTCTTGCTCTTCACTGCCTCTAAAAATATGCAAAAAAGGAGCAGCCATCCATTTGCTTTTTCTTCAGTTCTTGAACACTTGGCAGAAAGCTGTTATTTTTTAAATACAGATTAAGAGAAAGAAGAGAGCAGACGTGTTCAATAGTCACTGAATTCACCAATATGGTCAATAGAACTTAACTTTTTAAACCAATATTTACTAAAGCTAGGGATGGTTCTGTCTCACTGGCTTTGGAGTGGGGCTTGTGGCCCACATACAAATGCATGGTAATACCACAGCATCTAATACCCCTTCCTCCTTTCTTGTCCTCCCTCTCACTCATTGTAGAATAAAGCTTGGGAACAGGGACAAATACAGAAAAGGTTATGGTGAGGATTATATCTCTTTCAAAGATTTCAAAGTCTGAAATTTAGGGTAGCTAAAGTTGCGTCCACTGTTTCAGTTTATCACAATTTCTGGATATTTGCTGCCATGTCAAAGGCAGACCTTTGTGAGTCCATGAGGTTACAAGAAAATGTCCTTTACTACATTTTTAGCATTGCTCAGACTTGCAGAGAAAATTTTGAAAATTTTACAGCTTAAAACAATAAAAGTGGCATTAAAACATAAAAAATGCATTATAATACTCAGGAGAAAATTCAAACCTATTAAAAATATGATTTTTCAGCTGTTAATTTTTGCAGTGGATATTCAGTGAAACCTTGTTAAAGCAGCATGAGGAACTCCTTGTTCAAAACATGACAGCAGTACCTGGTTTCAGATAGCTGAGTGTAACTCAAGTGTTCTGTGCTAAGAAGACAGTAGGAAAGCAAAGGATATAAGAAAAGCACTGCTAACACAATCCAGAAAAAGTCAAAAGATAGAGTACTTTCAAAAAAGACATTCTGAATTGTGAACAAAATCCCCAAGCAAATCTTCTGTTTATTTCTTACTATACTCAGGAAAGCAATGAGAAGACACATGCTTTCATTAATCAAAGAAAAAAAAAAAAAGAATTTAAAAAATCAGTTCATTTCAGTATCAGTCTATCTTCCCCATTTAAATGAAGTAACACAAACCTGAAGACTCACTCAATACTTATGTCATAGTGAGAGATGAAGCACAGATAATATAATGAGAATTGACATGTCATAAATTGCAAGACAAATCTTCCTGGTTTTCATGAGAAAAAAATAAACAAAAGAAACAAACAACCCCCTGCGAAAAAAAAAAAAAAAAAAAATTACAAGCAAGAATAGATAACTCAAGAAACCTTTTTTAAAATATTTTTAATATATTAATTTTTGAGAATTACTATTCTCAATACTGAGGATCACATGTCCTTCTAATTGCTAAGTATACTAAATATACTAAATTCAATCACTTAATTGATATTTACAATTTTTAACATTGCTTTCATTAATTCATGGATTACAAGGACTGCATATGATCTAATGCTAATAGGGTATCATGCAACAAAAAGAAAAATTATGAGGACAAAGACATTCTCAGTGGAAACTGGACCTTTTGTATACCAATAGTCAAAAAAAAAAGAGAAGGAACACATTCTGAAAAAACAATATGGTTCCATACATAACGTCAAAAGATACTGAGCATACATAACCTTAATGAAATATGCTATGTGCACCTTTGTCTTTTTATGAAGCTTGTATAGATGTGTTGAAGAATTCTTCTTCAGAGAGTATAATATGCTAACAGGTGAACATAAACTACAGGTTTAATTATAAAATGTCTCACTATCATGGCTATTGTGTATTAAAAGGATGAAAAAACTATGTGCAGGAAAAAACTCAGTTTTATTATACATTGCCATTTGGAACTGTGATTGGATGGATGTTATTCTTGGCTTGAAAAAAAAAAACACCTGGAAGTTAAAGAAATTGCAGTGATAATCTGCTTCCTATTTCTCACATCTATACTAGCTTTCATGAGAAAATAGGTATGCATTGGAATGAGAAAAAGAAAAGGTTTGAAAAAATAAGACCCTTTTTTTCCCCTTTCCTTAATTTTACCCATCCTTAACCTCTCCATCCTCTTCAGATGTTCGACTTTCAATCTTTGTCTTGACTTTTTTTTTCCCTCAGTTACTTGTAAAAATTATCAACACCAAAAAATGTGAAACACTCCTTCTCAAACTGTAAAATGAACTACAAGTACATAAATGTTCTTCTTTCTGCTTTTTATTTCAGTTGTAATTTAATAAAATGTTATTGAAATATCAATAATTTCATAAAAAAGAATGTTCAGGAGTGGTCCATCAGTGTTTTTTAAGTACTTTTAACGTTTTCTCATAATATTCACTAGTGCTGTTTTCCAAAATGAGAAAAGACTGAGATAAGAGCACAGCTGTGACTGAAGACTTCCTCACTAATGATTCTGGATCCACCATAAATTTTTATAGATAAGCATATTCAATTCAGTAAAACCAGAAATAAGTAGTTTATCATTGCGAAATTGATGTCTGTAGTGACTTAATATTCACTGGCCTTATCACTAGCCCCCTCTATGAGCCATTACAAATTTCTCAAATGTATATTAAATGCCTCAGCCACACACTACTCTTGCTAAAGGTGCCTATTATTTGGCATTTCTGAATAATACATGGGTCACTGGACAACAGTAAACATGAAACCCATGGGCTATGGTAGAAATTGTGTTAAGATATTTACTAGATTCAAGATTAATTTTCTGGGCTTCTATTTATTTTCAAATGTCTTTATTCACAAACATCTTTTGCTGAATATAAGATAGATACATTTTGAATAAATCCTATTTTCCAGATAAAATTGTCACAGTTACTGGGAAGAAGACCTTGTGTTTGAAAAAGATGGACCACGAGATTTATTCGTTTTACCTTCTTTGCCAAAATGAAAATAAATATTGTGAATCAAAAAATTTCTGCTGATGTATTTAAGCCATAATTTTGCATTTAATTACATAAGTATAACTGAATAATGTAAATGTATTTTATAGCCTTAGCTATAAAGTGTGTGCTTATTCACGAAACCAAAAGATGCAGAGTAATAAAAAAAAGAGCTACCATGATAATAAGTAAAACAAGAAGTTGTAATGTGTAATGACTATAAACCATTTTATGGTGAGTCTAGTAAGAAGGTTAAGGTTCAGACCATAGGACTGACATCTTGTATTTTAATTGTTGTAGAAAAAAGCATCTGACATAAGAATATTTAATTGCAATTATTAACAGGCAGAAAATACGTGAAATTTTTCAATATTCTGTCACTTGATTAATATTTTTTCTGGTTCCTCCCTCCATATTCCTTCACAAATTTGAATGAAAGGACAGATACCAGCTAGTATTTCATGCAGATGGCTAAGAAGGCATAATCTGTGTGGTGTAAAAGACATTGCTAATTTCCCCACCACCTGTCAGTGCTCAAGACATCTTTCAGGACAATGGCACAGAGACCAGACTTTTATTACACATGGTAACTTCTGAATTATGATGACAAAGTCTGCTATTGCAGCTAAAGAGTTTGAAAGTATTTCTAACAATGGATCTATGAAGCTCACTAAACAGGCTGAAAGTTGTTAGATGTGGAAACACATCATCACATTCATCTAGTAGATAAAGGGAAGGCTGTGGACATAGGAGATTGTCTTTTTCATTTTGACAAAGCTTTTGATATTGTCTCTCACAGTATCCTTGTGGATAAGATGTCCAGCATACAGCTAGACATGCACACCATATGATGGGTGAAAAACTGTCTGAAGGGTCAGGTTCAAAGGGTTGTTGCCAATAGGATAACACTTGGCTGGCACCCAGATACTCATGGTCCCCAGGGCTCATTTGAAGGGCTAGATCTCTTCTATGTTTGTATCAATGACCTGGACACAGGAGTTGAGTGCACACTAAGCCAGTTTGCTGATTGAACCAAATTAGGAGAAGCCATTTATTCCCTTGAGGGTAGAGAAACCTTAGATTGAGCTTCTGATAGAATAAAGTGCTGGGCAATCACCACTCATAGGAAATTTAACCAGGATGAATGTCAGATTCTGCACCTGGGAGCCTGTACTCCTGGATGGACCTGTAGCAGAGCCAAGAGGCTGGAGTGAAACCCAGGAGAAAAGTATGGGGGAATTTTGGTTCATGACAAGCTCAATATGTGACCACAACGTGCCCTGGCAGCCCAAAGGGCCAGCTGTATCCTGGGGTGCATTAAGTGCAGTGAAGGTAACGGGGGTAAAGAAGTGATTGTTCCATTGTACCCAACACTGGTGCAGCCTCACCTCAAGTGCTGTGTACAGTTTTGGCATCCAGAACATAAGTATATAAATATATTAGAACATGTCCAAATGAAGGCAACTAAGATAGTGAAAGGACAAGAGGTCATGACTTAGGAGGAACAGCTGAGGATATGACAATACGAGATTTGTCCAGAGGAGACTGAGGGGTACCTCACTGCTGGCTACAGCTTCCTCTTGATGGGGAGCAGAGAGAAAGGTGCTGATCTCTGTCTGGTGTCCAATGGCAGGACACAGGGGAATACCTTAACACTGAGTAAGCTCAGGTTGGATATGAGGAACCATCTTCACAGAGGTTGTTCAAGCACTGGAACAAGCTCTGGAGGGAGGTGGTCATAACCTCAAGACTGACAGTGGTTGAGAAGCATTGGGAAAATGGTTTTAGATTTACGGTTTATCTTTTAGGTTGCCCTGTATGGGGTCAAGAGTTGGACTTGATAATCCTCATAGATGCCTTCCAACTCAGGATATTCTGCTATTCTATGACTAACAGAAAAATCCTCCCTATTTCCTCCCTATTTCCCCCAACCCCACACATTTACATTGGACCTGCTTCTAATCAGGCAGCAGTACCATAAATTCTAAACATTAGTTGATAATCTACTTGACTTCAAGAGCATGTCATAACTCATTATTTTTTTTTTCACTGATAATACATGGCATAGAACTTGCATTGTATATTGTTTATGACTAATATTTTTTCCACATTTTGTAGTAGAAAACCCTGCACGGCTTAAATTTTAAGAATGTTTTCTAGTCATCCATTTGATAATGCTGAAATTTTACAGTGCATTGAGTGCCCCACAGAAAAGCACACATGCAAACACACTTCAAATATATTTGCTTCCTCTCGACATAGGCACCACCCTATTTCTGAGGACAAGCAATTAATTAACTGAGAACTTGTTCAAAGGAAGTGCTTTTAAAGTGTTTTCTCCTATTGTATTTCTTTATAGATTATCAATTTGATCTTTTTTTACCATCAGTGCTGTTCCACAGTAGCCTTCCATACCCTGCTCCGCAGTAACTAGCAAATAGCTGTCAAGAGGTAAATTCTTCAAATTCCTAAAATAAAATAAAATAAAACATCTTTTTCAATAGATCTTTTGGGGAAGCATTTTCTGGTTGTACTGTTACTTTATTGTCTTGTGAAAAGCCTAGTTTCTAAAGCTGGTGATGGACTGCTCAATACTAGCATGTTTTTAAAAAAGAAAAAGGAAAAAAAAAAAAAAAGAGAGAAAAAAAGAACCATGACACTGCAGTAGATAGATGATATCAAACCTCTCTGCGATTAACTGGATGTAGAAGAAAATGAAATAGTAACCTAGGGAGACTATTTTTTAAAGTGATTTATACAGTATACTAAGCAATGGGGAAATCCTTTCTAGAAAAACCCTTTAGAAAAAGAACATGTACTCATATTGATGTTTGCTACAGTGTTGTAGCACATAAATATCCAAGCTGGCAAATACTTTACTAGAATTTCATGTAATGAAATTATGCCATAAAATAACTATTTCCTTTAATTCCAAGTATCTCGATGATTGTTTTTTTTTTTTTTTTTTGCTAATCAAAAATATTTCAGAATCTCCTTCCCTTACAAAGTTCAGACTCCATACTTTTAGGACACTCACAGAAATACCTGCTTAGTAGTAATCAATCAGATGTTGTAACTGATATTCACACCCTTCTCCCCTGCCATCAGTCTTTGCTGTTTTTCAGTGAGTCCTACAGTGGCATCTTCTGGCACAGAGAAGAATTAATTGCTTTCTTGCTGTGAAAGAATGTTGCTATTAAAAGGGTAAGTTAAGAAACAAGCTTAAAGAATGGAAATTAAAAGCACCTGCTGTTCTTCAATTATTCTGCTCAGACCAATCGAAACAGTAATGAAGATGAGAAATTAAAATCTAGGTCTTTGGTAAGTGGCCATTTAGGAGTGAGAGTTTATGTGTGAGGCAACTGCTTCTACAGCTATTAGTATCCTGTATCATGACTTAAAATTGCATCAGTTGACATAAGATTACAAATGGTAGTTAATTAGAAAATGGAGGAGCAATACAAAAGGAAGAAAAAAGGCAATAGATAGGACTAACTAAAAGAGAAAAAAAAATTATTATTCTCTTTTTAAATCCACCTCTATCATTTTCTTTTATATTTTATGACTTATATTTTGTTGAAATTGCTGCACAGTAAAATAAATTAATGTTTATGGACATGAGGATAATGAGAGTTGCTAATGAACTGAATATTACATTTGATATTTTGCTAGGAAAATAGTTCATAATTTTTATGTTACTGAGTTTACAGATTTTATCACAACATCTTTAATTAATATATGACATTTTTATTTTTACTATGTGTGCTAGAACACTCTACATCACACATCTTACTCAGTGCATCCAAGGAAGTGAGTCTTGAGGAGCAGATGCAGTAACCTTCTCAGTCCACTCATAAGAGCCTTAAAGTGTGACCACTGGTAGCTTGGTCTTGGGACACTGCTGCTCAGCACATCATGACAAATTACCATTTCTGCTGAATTTTTCCCTTCCCTTGTGGCAGTTATTAAGAGAGGCATCAACCATGGTACTATTTTTCAAGATGTCAAGCCACTGTGATTTTGGTAGCCCATAGCTGTCCCATATGAACTGGTTCTGAACCTATCAAAAATACTTGGCATAGAAATAGGAGCAGCTGAAGCCTTGACTCTACATAAATAGATAAACAAGCAAAATTTTCTCTCCCATTTTTACCTTTAAAAATCTGCTCAAATTAAAAGTAAATTAAAATGGGAATTCATGGAGCAATACACTTCTTAACTTACTGTGGACACAGCTGTGGAAAAAAACAAAACCCACCAACTTTTGGCACCTGGCAGGACTAACCCTCTTCTGAATTTTGCCCTTTTTGCTTTTTGTGTGAATACAGCAGTAGACTCACAGTTGAGCCCAGAAGGCTGTCCAGAATGCTGGCCCATGCCCAGGGCTGGATTAATCAGCAAGTGACTAAACTGAGCCGATTTCTTCCTCAATCTGTCTGCATGGCCCCACTTCCAGAAATGATCCCCCCTCATCTGGACAGAGTTCCCTAGGGTACTGGACACACTAGGGAACTGGTACTGGATCCAGTTCCAGTTGGATCCAGAGGACCCATGACAGGACACAGCTAAGCCCAGCAGTCAAGACAGTTGTGCCTTGGGGGAAATGTGTTTCAGAAAGGGCAAAATGCTGCCAGGTAGTGTGAGAAATGTTGGAGGGGAAAAAAAAATGAAAGAAAAAATGGTGTGAACATCAAGGTGAGAGAAGAGGCAGAGAGAGGAGGTGTTCCAGTCTCCAAAGCAGAATCTCCCTGCAGCCCCTGCAGAGCACCACACTGCAGTCCTTGGGGAACCCTATGCTGAAGCAGGTCCTGAAGGAACATGCAGCCTGTGGATGAAGCAGCCTGTGCTTCTTATCCTGAAGGACTGAAGCCCATGCAGAGGACTCCCCCCGCCCGACTAGAGCAAGGAAGAAAATGTGAGGAAGGAGCAACAGAGAGAAGCTGTTATGAACTGACTACAACACCCCCTTCTCTGTCACCCCTGAACCACTTGATGGCAGGAAGAGGCAAAGGTGATGGGAATGAAGGAGTGAAGCTGAGTGGAAAAGTATGGGTGATGGGAAGAAGGTGTTTTTAGTTTTGTGTTTGTTTCTTACCCTCCTATTTCATTTTAATTCACAATAATTTAAATTAATATACCCCTGACATCATAAGATGTATTATAATGGTAATTGGTGTCTTTATCTTGACAGATTATTTTTTTCTTTTTTTTTTTTATGATTTGTTGTAGAGGAGTGAGAGAGAAGCTGGGTGGGCATCTGGTAACCACCTAATTCAATCCAACACATCTGTCATAACATACAGCAGAAGCACATTCAGTTTGCCTTAAAGTGTTGGCCTCTCAACAGTTATGGTGTGGTTCAACTTCAGCAGTTACATCTCCAGAAGACAGGCAAGGTCAGGAGCAGAGGTAACCTTCTCAGCTACATCAATTTGCAAACCGTAATCAGTGCTCCTAGTTTGCCTGTTTCTAAGATGTGACCACATGTCTTGTGTTGTCCAAATTTTGGACACTTCCACATCATTAACGAGAAACCTTTTCAAGTTCCTTATTACCTTCATTTAAATCTATGAACACACATGTTTATGGAATATAAAATCCCTGATGTGCACTTTTTAATAGTCAACATTTAACAATTAATAAATGTTCTAATATTTCTCAAGTACTTCTGCAAGTCACAATATATGATCAATATTTTTGTCTCTTACTAGATTTTGCTGAACAATTTCATTAGGTAACCTTCACCTTAATTAATACTTCTTGGGATTTTGTTTCTTTTTTTAGTTTTTGTTTGTTTGGTTTGGGGTTTTTTTGCTAATGAGTGAATTTATTTATGTAAAGTATTAACACAGTAAGTACTGATTATTTTTCAGCTATTTAGCTCATACGTAATTTCTTCTTTTAAGAACAACTGTCTGATTCTGCTTCCTGGTATTCCAGAAGTAGAGTTTTCTAACAGTCAGTGTTGTCTGTTGAACAACTGACATATTTTCAAAATATCCCTGTTGGAATCTCTTAGGGTATTATGTTTTCTACATCACTATCAGCTGCCTGAGTGTCCAAGCCCAAATCATATGCCTGGATGAGAAATGTACCAGCTACTCAGGAGGCCCTTAATTTAACCTTGTGCTTGAAAAGCAGTTACCTGTGTGCAATGTATACTTGAGAAAAAAATCCACCTGAGAGAAAAGATCCATACTTCAGAAACCTAATGGATTTAGACTAAAAAATACTAATGACTGTATGGTGCCACAAAATACGTCCTTGATGAAGTCAGCCTCTCCTGAGCTGTGGCATAAACCTCTGTTTCTGCAACTGGGTAAATCACAATGAAGCCTTGGATTCTCCCTTTCTTAAATTCATCTACTGGCCTGAACAGAATCTGCTCAATTTGGCTCCAAGCCAAAAAACAACAAAACAAAACAAAAAGACTCATGCTTAGATGTCTGATCTCACTGCTACTTTACAGCATCTGACAGATAGTTGTTCTAGGTATCCATCCTTTGAAAACACAAAAAGCAGAATTTATTTACCTTTATATACCTACTTAAATGCAGGTAGCCACAGCAGAAGGTTTAATATGAGCTAGCTCCTGCTACAGTCACTGGAAACACAGTTCACAAAGGCAAAAGAAACTAGAGAGCACATGCTGAAACAGCATACTCCCACCCCTACTATTAGGTGTCTGATCTAAAGAGGAAACCTTCTAGAAGGATCAGGGCACAGAGATTATTTTTTCTTTTGTGATATCTTTTCTATGCATTTCTTCCTAGAAAGTTAAAAAAAAAATAGTACTTCTGGCTATTTGCTTATAGACAAGAGGCATCACCTTTGTAGGCCAGATTGGAATTTTTTTTTTAACACATATGTTTTGCAGTTTTTAAGAACTAGATCTCACATAATCAAATCTCCCATGGAAATTATTTCTGAAATAAATAAAAATAAAATAGTTCTATATTTCTGTGACAAACAGGAATGCATTGATTCTCTTCTATTTAACAGTTTAAAAATGATCTGAGAATGAATTACTGAGAAGGTAATTATTCAAGGCATTTGAGTTTTATTCATTAATAGTGAGAGACGCAAATATGAAATTAATCCAATTTAAGTCTCTGCACAGGTTACAAAGAGAACTCTCAGGAGATCACACACTTTGATTTTTTAAAGAATATAATAAGGTCTGGAGACACATGACAAGGAGAAGAACCAACTTCTATTATAAACTATGTTTGAGTATATAGATGTGTGACATTTATCATGGTTACAATCTACTTAAAAATACATTGAAAGATAAGAGTTCTGTTGTGATGCACAATTTTGAAAAAGAAGCAGATTCTTCCATAACCAGACTTAAAAAGTGGTTTACAATTTCTTTGTAATTCAGTGAAATAATTCCTTTTTAATGTAGTGGTTATAAAAGTTTTGGTTTATTGTAGTTTTAACATTTATTTTTTTGTGTCAGTTCTAAAAAGAGAAACAGATAAAACAGATAGCAAGACTGTTTGATTACTATACTCACCATGGGATTCACAGCTACTACCACATATTTTTGCACCAGTAATCATTTTCTCCACCACAGATGATGGAAAAAAGATATGATTTCTTCTACAAACAAATGAGTCTTTTTGAATAACCTGAATTCCATTTCACAAGCCTTATTGACTTGCAACTAACCCTTCTGTCTTATGGTGGAACAAAGCATTAATAATCTTGACAACAAGACTGCAAAGTATATTGATAAATATTCAACCCTTACCTAAAAATAACTAAAAATGCATCAAAACCAGAACAAAAGCACAACCTAACCTAGACAAGGAATTGTCTGACTAACTTTATGTATCTGTACTTGGCCTCCTGAAACTTGAGTCCTTTTACAGTCAGTTAAGAGAACTGAGAGCAGTAGGGCAGAATTCTTCTCATGCTAACAGGGGTGCTTAATATTCACCCAATGCAATGTGCCTTCATGCATTTCCTCATTTCCAGTTAAACATGTCTCTTTTTTTCAAGTGATCATAAAAGGAACCTAAATTCCTTCATTCCAGAACATATGTTTATAGTATAAATAGCTAACATGAAGAAAAATCCTGTATCTATCGTTATTTAAGTAAGATTACATGATGAGGAAAATAAATGCTCAGTAGTGTATAACTGCTTGCCAGCATACACTTTTGTTTTGGTTGGTGAAAATGTAGAGGTTTTAATCTAACACTAAAGTATCCAACCTGATCATCTTAGGGAAATGTTACTAGAATGTAATAATCTTTTGTACCTGCACTGAGGTTAGTTGTGCTTTTTTTAATGTGTTTTGGGTTTTTAAATTATTTGAGGTTTTCTGTGGGTAGAGTAGAAATACAATGGAAGAACGACAGTCATCCAAAGTGGATAATGAAAGCTATCACAGCATGAGAAATATGGCATCCACCATCAGATGCTTAATTTTTTTCTTCTTCCTTCTATTTTTTCTTTTTTATTTTTTCTCCCAAGTAAAGTCATATTAAAATGTGGAGTAAACAGGCAGAGCAGGCCAAATTCCCAATGCAAATATTCATATCTTTGTCAATTCTGTCTCCATCCTCACTCTTTCCAAAACATGAACAGCAGTTTAAAGACGAATTCATTTGTGGCAGAGATTAAAGGTAAAAGTCAAAATTTTACGGTTTTGTATGAAAAATGCAGAAAGGTGAACTCTTTTTTTAAGATGGACACAGTAACTTCTTTTCCTTTGATGACAGTTTCAAAGTTCTTAGGTGTAAATGAAATGAAATAACTTTTTAAAGTTGTTTTAGGACAACAAAGACATAAATTCAGGTCAGACACTAGTGAAGTTTTTTTCTGTTTTCCCCACAAGCTAACTGAATGACTTTAACCACAGCCTTAGAGACTTAACCTGATTATTTTCTTCCTCTAGTTTTTCCTGCTCTATTCAAATAACTAAAGATTATCTGGACCAGAAAGAGACAAATTTATATTAGGTAAATAATTTGGGTGTAATATACTGCTTTTTGAAGGACCTTAACCAATTTTCCACTGGCTAATTTGAGGGGACAGGCTGAGTAAATCACACTGCTTTGATGATACCATGTAGCATGAAGAAAATGTTCTCATAGGTTAATATTAATTGGGAGGCATGATCAAAATTGATACTGAAACATACCACAACATAGATGTTTGAAGCATAAACAAAGCCACAGTGATATCAAAGTTCCAGTGATTTCCACAAAAACAAAAATCACTTGCAGACTCTCCAGCTTATGAAGTTTGCAAAGGTAAAGTCACTGGAAAAAAAACAACAAATGATGACATTTCAATTTTTTGTTTTTTTTTCCTATTTAAAGAGTATCATCTCTCTCTCAAAGATTTGAAATTCTTGATTAAAAAATGTTTTGAAAATTTGTTCAATCAAAAGATTGAACACAATCTTTTGTCAGGATTCAACATCTGTACTTCTTGAGTGATGAACTTAACCTGAGTTAACATTTTAAAGCTATACTGTCAGGTTGGATCATTAAGTAAAAAACAAATAAGAGAAAGGCTCACATAGATATTGCTGAGGGAATTCACACAGAGTCAGAAATAAAGTCAGCTAATACAAAATCATGTACTTTTCAACAGTACATTGCCTGGTATTAACATGTTACACTCAACAGGAAGATTGTTATGGCAGAGCCTACCACAGAAAGAAAAAGGCACAATTACTTCTCAAAGGTTTTAAGTTATCAAGAAGCATTTAACGAGCAACATCTATAACCCAGCACATCAGAGCAGTGTAATGAAGACAAATGACCTGTACTAACATGAGGAAATTTGATGGAAATTACCTTATACAACTCATTCTGAAGTTACCAGAATATTGGAGTCTTTTACCGCATGTATTATGTATTTGAACAAATGTAAAATATTCAAACTCACAGTTACCAGTAAAGAAACATTTTTTTCCAGCAAAGTATCAAGGTATGTTGTTTTCTCTTTAATTATTTTATGTTTTTTCATAGGAAAAGGAATAAGGTTAATAGACATTATAGCTATTTATCTGGAGAGAGAATGGCTATATTCCACAATTCCACAACTTTGCTACATTCTACGATTCTGTGGTAAATGCTTTATTATTTTCACAGCAATAGAAACAAAATAGCTAGTGCCACTCTTACAAAAGTATTAGTGTTCACTACTTGCCTCTTTAAGAAATTCTGACTTAGTGTTTCTCAGTTTTTAGCAATTCTCAAAAAAACCCAAAACCCCACAGAATTAAGGCTGCCTCCTCAATCTGAGCCCAGAGGATGTACTCTGGTATGTCTTTTTCTGGTCTGGATTCTCCTTTGAAGGTTACAGCTCTTCAGGAGTGCCTTTTTTTGAATAATCTGAAATACAGAATATAGTATGGTGTGATCAAGGCATGATGTAGGTTTTGTACACCTGGACTACCTTTAAACTAACTGACTGTACAAGGGTATAAAGTTGAGAGCTAGTCACTTTCTGTGGTAATGAAGTAATAAAAGGGAAATTGATCAGTCTGAATAATACTGGACCTCCAATTAATGGGACAGACAGGAAGAAAACCTCACTCATCCCTGTGGATTCATTCACTTCCATCTTCTTTGCAGAAGTAGCCTTCAAGCTCTTTCCTTGGAAAGAGAGGAGAAAATAACCCAAATTCTTCCAGTTTTTCTGCCAGATATCTGGAAACTTTTGAGCTGCCTGATCCTAAAAGTTACATACTGGATGAAGAAGGTAATATACCATTTTGTTGTTTCACCAAATAAAAAGGCCAAAAATCACAGAAGCAATCACTGAGGACCATACAGCCAGTTACAGATACAGTTCTTGCTCTAACAGATCTGACAGTGAATAGTAAGTCAACTCTCCCACTGTGGACTATCACAATAATTCTGAATGGTACTCCTATGAAACATGGCAAGTAAAAGCACCTTCTGTGTGAAAACATGTTTTTACCTGGCATTAGTGCAGAAGTCACAGTGGGTGCCTACAGTGGGGTGAGGCACTCTCGTCTTGCATTTCAAAACCAGGTGGAGTGGTCTGCAAGGTCCCTCATTTCCTGCTCCTCATCCACAATCATCTTTCAGAAATGTTCTCTTAAAACCACACCACCAACTATAGAAGAATTGTGAGACAGGGAATGCACACAGTCTGTTTCTGGAGAATTTTGTAATGTTAAAAAAGAAGTCTGCATTTTATTCCATTAAAATATATTAAGCACTGTCATTAAATGTCAGTTCTTCAAGCTAAACAAGAAATGGTAAATTCACTCCAAAAAACACAATATAAAATCTGAGTATCAAAGCAAGTGTTGAAAGTCAGTGCAATATTTAGACCAAGCCTGGGGTTCACAGCAAGACCTTCTATTTTAATTTATTTTTAATAGCATTGAGATGGTATGAACTAAGTGAATACATATGAATACAAAAATAGTGAAGTCATGAAACACAGATGAGAGTTTAAAATGTGTAAGTGTTCCACCAGTCTACTTAAGGCTCCGAATCCTGAGACATTCATGAACAGCAAAAATCTAACAAGAAACACTTCACATAACTTCCATGGTGGTTTGGACCCCAATGCTTTACTTTTGGAGCTGAGGGTGGTGAATAGCATAGAAATAGCAAAAGAGATTGCCCAGAGCACACAGGATCCTGGGTACCTGTATACCCTATAAACTGAACAGTTTGTAATTCTGAAATCATAACTTTCAGAGTTGTCTACTTTTTAGGCTTTGTGTTGTTTAATTAAACAATAAATAGTTAAGGAAAGGGGCTGTAACTGTGCAAGGGACTTTGGGGCCGTCTGTCCATTACTTTAATATGATTTACTTTTTAAGACAAAGATAGTGGCTTTCCACTTTACTGGGATAAAGGTGTACCCAAAGATGGCGGCCAGTTACAAGCCTATTGTAAAATGGCTGTGGTAGAAACACTGAAATATTTTGAAGAAAATCATCAGATCTGGGCTAGATTGTTCAAATACAACCCCCTAAAAATACTTTGGGAGAATATCAAATAATTAAAGGAACTACTGTTCATTACAATGATAGTCTGTTTTATTCGTATACATGTATTTTTAGTTTTGCTTCCTAATTAGTTAAAATAGAGATTAAGATTGCTAAAAGATTAAATGGTATAATTTTTTTAAGATGTCTGAAAATAATCTAGGGACTCTTCATTTAGCACTTGACAGACTATGTAGTTGTATATCACTTCCACTTGAAAACATGAATTTCATTCTTCATATTCAACTCCACCAAGTAGAGCATAGTCTATCTCAATCTAGTCTTGTGATGATTCATTTAAATCCTATTTGGATGATGGCAGATAGATTTTTATAATAAACACAGTTCAAGTCAAATGCAGACATCACATCACATTTCCCTTTGCTACCTAAAACAGTCTTTTCTTCTTCTTGTGTCCCAGTCAAGTACTTTGGATGAACATTTACCTCAGTGAAATCACATTATAGCATAGCTAAGATGCGTACTCAGACTGGTTATTTTGTTCAGTGACCAGTATCTATTCAATTCCAGCACATCTAGGGCAGGAAAGGCTGATACAAATCAGATACCATGACCACTATTGCCATTGCACTTTCTTCTAGTTCCACTTGTGCATGTGAACTGGTATTACTGAATCGATATTAAGTCTTTTTATTCTAGTGTAGGAAAAAACTGTGCCCTGGCCTAGGCTGGGCTGCCAGTGATGAGAAGAAATATCAGAAAGTCTCTACGGAATTTGCACATTTCCATGTAGAGCAGTTAGTGACATTTGCTTTCCTTGAATTAGGGAGGCTGACTAAGTTACACACGTTCCAGCTATAAGGAACTGGTCACAGAAGATGCTGTAACAACCAGATTTTTTCAAAAATTAGAAACCAGCTATACTGAAGTGGATGAAGGAGCAGAAAGAGTAGAAAGAACATTTGAAACTTAGAATGCAGTATAGCATCAGTTAAGAGACACAGACTGGTTTATTTGAATCACAGTAATCTCTTTTTATATGTAGTTCAAAACACAGGTTTTTTTTCCAACGCTATTTTCCTTCTGTTGCATAGTCTGAACAAGAAAATATTGATCTTCATATTAAGTAGTCCTCAAAATGTAATATTTTTGAGAGTTTTTCTTCAGAGAGGATGAATGTGGAAAAAAAGACAACCAAGTGGGAAACAAGGTTTTCCTGTATATACCTTAAGCACAAAGACACCCTTGGTATTCTACTTATATGAGCCCTGAACTGTGAGATCTCTGGTGGTAGTAATGAAACACCTGTGTTGCATGATAAAATGAGAAAAGACAAATAAACAAATGGTAAACTACTGTTCAGAAAATTAGTGGTCTTGCTAGAAGTCTTAGAACACTTTTGATAGATGGTATTAAGTACCTCAGAGGAATGGTATCAGGATTAGCCCTTCCTCATAGAGCTATTTGAAAACACATTCAAATCAATATAAAGGTGATAAGTATTTGTTGTTATTACCTCTTGTATTCTGCAGGGTTTTTTGAGGAGGTAATTCATTGTGACACATGGAATTGTCCTCTGGGAGCTTCTGGGTTAGTGTAAAATAAAACTAGCAAATGAAGTGTCAAGACTTTATACTACTGTTTATTTTAGTAGCACACATTTGAAGCACACTATCCTTTCTAGTACCATTCCTTCAAATAACTGAACCAATTTGCTACATTTTAGAAGTATTTATGAAGAGTGAAGCAGTCAGCAAAATTGTAGGGCTTTGAAACATTGATTGCAAGGTAAGGATCCTTACATGTTATGGAAACCAGAATTTTTCAAAATACTAAGTGATTTAAACACTAGTGTAATGCTAGGGATATAACTTCTCAGTCATAAATACCAAATCTCTTCATTGGCCTTCCAAAGCCTAAAGCCTTTCACCACACATTTGTCAGTCCCCAGCATTAAGTGAAAGCACTGAGTGTACACATAAGTCTTCTTCAGCTTCAAAGGCTATGCAATTCACATAAAATTTCCAGAGGTCTCTATTGGCAGAAACATATCTTCTCCCTTCCCCTCTGTGCCTTTCACACCTGAGAAACACACATACGTTCAGAAAGCAGTGACATGGCCTCAGAAAAGATGGATGTATTGTCACACATCTTACTCGGAGAAAAAAATTAATTTAATTTCTCATTAATCAAATCAAAACAAGGACAAGAAACAAAACTCGGAGCTTAACTCTCCTCACTCTGCACTCCTCCCTTCTCTTTGTTCCTGGTAACTTTACCTCCTCCCTTCAGCACACAGGGGAAGGGCAGGGGGGGGATTAGGGCCAGTTCCCCACACACTGTTTCTGCTGCTTTTCCTCCTCAGGGGGACGTCTCCTCACAGTCTTTCCCCATCTCCAACCTGGGGTCCTTCTCATGGAAGAGAGTCCTTCAGGAACCCCTCCAACATGAGTCCCTCCCACAGGTGCCGTCCCTCAGGAACTGCTCCAGCCCGGGCTGCACACAGAGTCACGGATGCTTTGGGAACAGTCACCTTCTCTGACACGGGCTCCTCCACAGCAGCAGATCGACTTCTCCATCGTAGTTCTCCATGGGCTGCAAGGGGTGGAACCTCTGCTTGGGCACCTTCTCCCCTCAGTCCTCACCAACCTGGGTATCTGCTCCAGCATTGCTCTCACCTCCCCCATCTCCTCTGTTCTGAGGTATAAGAGCACCTCTTCCCCCTTCTTCCATATGTTAATGCATGCATTGTCACTGATGGGCTCAGTATTCCCCAGAGGTGGGGCTGGATTTTTGGAACCCAGGGAGCTTTCAGCAGCTTCTCTGCAGGAGCCACCCACGGGACCCTTCCCCCGCTACAAAACATCTCAACATCAGCCTAAGACAAGATCATCACTAGTCCAAACCACCCCCCCCTGGGTAAAGCAGGATTGCCTAGAGCACTCTACACATTATTGCATCCAGATAGGCTTTTAATGTCCCTAGTGAAGAAGACTCCACAACATCTCTGGGCAGCCTGTTTCAGTGCTTTGTCTCCTTCACAATAAATAAGTTTTTTTCTCATGTTTAAATTGAAGTCCTTGTGTTAATGTGTGTTCCCACTGGCCTATTGCTGGGCACTACCGAAAAGAGTCTGTCTCCATCCTCCTTAGACTCACCTTTTTGATACTTATCCACATTGATAACATCTCCTCTCAGTCTTCTCTCCAGCTTGACTCGGGTCCCCAGTCATATTTGTTGCCCTCTGCAGCAGTCCCCATTTCTCTTGAACTGGGAAGCCCAGAATTAAACACAGTTTTCCATACGTGGCCTCATTAGGGTAGAACAGAGGGGGAGGATGACCTCCCTTAACCTCCTGGCCACACTCTTCCTAGTGCATGCCAGGATACCATTGGCCTTCTTGACCAAAAGGGCACATTGCTGGTTTGTGGTTAACTTACTGTCTACCAGGACTCCAAGATCATTCTCCTCAGGGCTGCTTTCCAGCAGGTCACCCCCTAACCTATACTGACGCATGGGGTTGTACTGCCCCAGGTGCAGGACCTTACATTTGCCCTTATTGAACCTCATTTGGTCCGTCTGCCCAACTCTCTATCCTGTCCATGTCATGCAGGATGGCAGCATTGCCCTCTGTAACTCCTCATGTAAAATCCTAAATCTTGAGAATTATTTTTTTTTTTTCCCTTCTAAAATATACCTGGTTTACTTTTTGTCACTTTCAATTCCATTTTTAATTCTGGAGGCACTACTTGTGTGATACCCCAGAACAAAGAAGTGTTGTCTAGGACTCTTTCTGGTAAACATTCAAGACAACACTTAAGTTTCATTCCAAATATTAAATGCATACCAGAATAAATCAATTAAATCACAACAGATCATCAAAGGTAATAGTAACTCAAAATATATTCATGTCATAATACTGAATAGTATGAACTCATTTTAGTTAAGTAATATCTTAGAAAAGGTTCAAAAGAAACAGCACTACATGCAAACTTCATGCCCAATCTGTAGTTTAAGATTCCAGAGTTTTATAACACATGTACTAAAAAGAGAGTGTGAAGGCTAATTATATTTTTGACATTTTGAAAAGATTACACTAAATATATCAGTGTGAAGAAAATTCTAATGCAGTATAAAAGGGTGAAAGAAAATGTATTATTCTGTCAATTCCTTTGTCATTTAATACTTCCTTAATAGTCCTAGTCATATTCTAAGATTATTTTACAGTCTTTCCATACCATAGAATGTCATTATCAAGTAGATGTGATATATCCAGTATTCCAAAGTACATCTATTTTTAAATACTTGATCTCTAACTTATTTTTTTCAAAGTTAAATCTCCAAAGGCACTCTCAGGACATAAGTGTCTAAATCTTTTTGAAAATATTTCAGGATCTCATCTAGGGAAGCTGCCATAGGACTTGAAACTGTACAGTCTGATCTCAAACTAACCTGCTAAGGCATGTCCCAAGAAGCTCAGTCTCATTTCTCTGGTTGTTAAGTCAGAATCAGGCAAGACTGTGCTACAGCTTCCCTATGGCCACATTTCTAAGTTTTCTTCTCACTGTCAAGTCAAGAAGGACCTGGGGTTCCCATCTAACTTAGAAACTTGGAGTACGCTCTAATTCAGTATATGTAGATTCATTCAGGGATTAACACCAACCTTGACTTCTTATTTATTAGTATTGAATTTTGCAATACAAAATGCAGAAAAAAGCAACAACAGCAAAAGTAAAAAACCACATCAAAACAGAAAACAAACAAACAAATAAGCCAAATTTGAAGATACCAGGCACCTATTCCCAATATTTCTACACTGGGAAGAGAAGTAAGAGAGGTAGAATAACATTCTGATTCATGGAAGAAGTTAACATTCTTTTGCTTCAGTCCAGTTACTCACAGATCCATGTCACTGAAGTGTACAAAAAAATTTTTTTTAAAGAAAAATATGCCAAATATGGCCTAGGACAGGAAAAAGAAATCAAAACCCACACACATAAACCCAAACAATAAAATAATCTCAAAGAAGTGTAAAAAGTAGAAATTGCATTGAAGTTGAGTGGGCTACAGTACATTGGTTCCAAGAGTGCTCCCTGAAATTCAACTACCACAACTAAACCTTTTATGTTAAAATATTTCCATGAAAAATTAGAACCATTTCTCTGTTAAACTGCCAAAGTAGTAACTCACAAGGGTATGTCATTGTAACACTTTTATTTGACTAAAATACTGTGTTGAGATTAGTCTAAATTATGCCAAGTATGTATTTACATGTGTTACTATAAAACTGATACTCCATTCATATCAGGCTCATAGAAATCCTATAACTGCACTTCTATCCTGTAAATTTTTGAAAAATTATGCAGACAGCTTTCCCACACCTTTTCCAAGATAAATCAGTGGTATTTCTTGGTGGAAAATATGCCAATTCACCACTTAAATGCACGAAAGAAACAGAATCATAGACTTACAGGTTGTAATTTTCAGTACTCTTTTGACTTCTCCACTTCCCGATCCTCCACAACCATCTTCATCGTCACAATCTCCGCTGATTTGTTCATCCATACCTTCACCACTGCCTGTTTGTTGGAGATCCCATTTTTCATATTTTGGAAATGATTTGCCCTGCAACAGCTAAAGACAAGATATAGTATACAAGTTAACAGCACAGACAGAGAATTTCAGTGAGTACCTGAAATATCGTATCTGTCTCTCTAGCAATCATCTGATTTAAAAAGAAAACTCAAGGACCCACAGAAGGAGAATTCTGATTTTATTTAATTTTTTTCTTGGCTTACAGTCAGATTTAAAAGAGTAGTTTCCAGAGAAGTGTACTTTATTTTAACTAATAATAATAAAAAATTATTTAATGTCTGTGGTTTTCTTGATAGATTAAAGACTATCAGGCACCAGTTCCTGCCCCAGAGACCAAGTGGAACAGATACAGACATCTCCTCTTTCCTTCAGGCTAATCCCCCTTAGACCAAGCAGACAGCTTCCATGCTAATACCAACTGGTCCCAGATCTTTTCAAGACCCATTTGGTGTCTGCATAGTCTTAAAATATTGTTATTATGTGTGGATTCTTCCACTTGAAAGATCTGGAATAGTATGAGACCAGAGCTGCAACTCTGTTTTGGGGAATCCAAAACATACATGTTGCATGCTCAGAGTGTGTCATTTGAGCATCTGGTAGAAGATGAAAGGAAATATGTACTGGGACAATATCAGGGGCAATGCCTGGCCATGGCACAGCAGACCAAGATAGTACAGTTCAAGCCAGTGCTGGAGTTTGAGCCTGGAGAGAGCTATTTTCCAAACTGCATCCAGGCATTATTTTGGGAGAACTAATAAGGCTGACTTAAAATAAAACAAGGAGATAGTCTGATACTGTCCTAAGCAGTGCAGGGGATTTGTGATCAATATACAAGCTGGTTCTCTAGCTTCTTTTTATTTATCACTATAGACATGGCCAATGATGTCAGCATAGGATACAAGACAACAGGTAGAGATCTCAACGTTTAACTCATTTCTCCCTTCCATTAAGCTGAGCCAAGCAGTCACCAGAATAATATTAATCTCTCTCATTTATCAATGTACAAACGCTGACATGCAGTTTTGTAAATAATAAGTGGTAGGACTGTCATACATACATATACAATATGCCCTCTGTTCCATACAGAGTCAGCTCATTTTAAACATCAGAAACATGTAGACCTCATAATATCTAAAGAAACAGGTTCCTGCAAGTGTTAACAATTCTTATAATTTTATCTGTTCTGAAGTATCAGCTAGTACGGGCTCATGCATTGCATTTGCTTCAGTATAGCAAGACCTCTTTACAGTGGCCAAATTTTCTCAGGCTCAGACTCTTTAATTTCATAACCAGAAAATTTTTTCTCCTGAAAGTAGCTACCAATTAGTCTGAAACAAACTTTATTTTTTTATATCTTCAAGAGTGTGATCACTTTGTTGTTCAAGTATGGTACTGAGTTCATATTTGTGGACAATATACTCAGCTTTTTTATGGAGTATGGAGTTACTTCCCAAACCACCTGACCTGTTAAGTGTTGTACAGTGCCCAGCAAAAATATTTTAATCACTTCTACAAAGACGTCATTCAGATAAATTTCAGTAGCTTTGGAAAAGCCAATTGCAACACTGCATAAGGAGAATGCCATTCAGCACTGAATCAGCAGAACCAAATTGTGCAGCATTTTGGATTCAAAGGTCTTGTTAGAGAGTCATATGCTACCTGAAAGAGAAATCTAGCTAAGACAAAAAAGTTCCTTTGAATAGGTGTCCTGTTCCCTGCTCATTGTGTAGTGCATGCCATAATTCTGACAAATAGTATTTATGAGAAAAAAACACCACTTCCAGTTTAATTAATTATACCCAGTTAAACATGTTTGTTATTTTCTTGGGGTTTTTTGCACAGTTCAAATAGTGACATGTCTTCAAAGCCAGCTGTATAACAGGGTACTCTTTATCATCAAGATCTGTGGGATAAATGTGGTAATGAACTTCTGACAAGACAAATTTTGAAACAAATTGCTGCCAAAGTTTCTACAGTATGGAGACATTTATATATAGGGTTTTCTCAGCCTGAGAACATGCATATCCCTCTACATTCTGTATCTCTGTCTCAGTCTTAAAATACATCGTCTATATTTTTGCAGCTTCTCTAAATTCCATCCTAAAGTAATTATGTTGTCCCTCCTCTGTTTTCTCTCTTTCCTCTGTTTCTCCTCTTACTCTCCGTCCTCCAGGATGATCCCACCATATTTCCTTACATATGGTTCCAAAACTGAAAAAGTCTTCTGCTTTTTCTAAACTTTTCACAGTACTTGAAAGAGTAGAGATTAAGAAACGAACAATCTCATTCATAATTTGGATTTTGTTATTCTCTTCCATCTCCTTAACTTTAAAAGAAGACATATTGCCTCCATATAAATTCACAAATCTTAGTGCTTAGATCTAATAGAAATTCTTTATTAAATTGATACAATCCATGTAATTCTTCAAAGCTAGCTTGATTCATATTACAAATAAAGATAAAAGGCACTTAAAATGATTATTCTGTTGTGCTGCAGTTTTTATAAAGCTATTATTTAAGAGGAATAGAAACATAGGTTATAACTGGAGACTTTTGTTGTATAAGCTTAGGAGGTTTACTAGCTGTACGCTGTGTGCTCTGCAAAACTAGTAATGCTCTTCCCTTTGCATTACAGGCTAAAATAATATTTTTTATTTCAGATATCCAAAATGTTGTTCCGTTCTACTAAATTTCTGCCATTGAAAAAAAATATGAAATAAAACCTGTGGATTTCATCATTCATTATTGTCTTTTGATTTCAGTGAAAATAGCAGCAAATATTATTGACAACCATATTAGTTTGACTGAATTACAGCAAGGTTATGTCACCAGTGCTGTGAGAGTGCAGTAGGCATACCAATATTCCAGGCTGGATTTTCTGAATCTTTCCCTTAATTTTGCTGAATGTTGGATGAACTAAGATTTTTATATCAAAACGACACCCTCTCCTGGTGACATTTAATTTCAACAGAAAATCTGTGGGCTTTATACCACTACTTTGGTACGTGTGCACAGGCGAATGTTTTGGGCTTCAGTCAACTGTGCTGTCCTTGGAAAAATGCAACTTCACAACTTGTCTGTGTAGTTTTGGGAAACTGGGCGTCCAACTTAGGTTTCTCACTTCCCAGTTGCCTGGAAGCCCCTTGGGATTTTCAATGGCTGCTTAGTGGAACACTGTATTTGATACAAGCAGCGATTCTGAAAAAGGTTATAGTAACAAAAAGTATTATTAATAAATTTTTTGAAGCTTCATATTTTAGAATGGAAACACAGAAGTTATGTTGTTGTAATAAAGTAAACATATGTAAATATATGACCCAATAAATATAATGTTTCAGTAAAACAGAAACTGCATCAACAGAGGTATTGATAGGGTATTTGAACCTTCCTGATAAATCTCAGAGTGTAAGCATAATTACAAAAATTATCACTAAGAATGTACAGCTGTTGTATAGTCCTATATGGTCTGGTAATTTTTACAGATTACTTCAGATTTTTATCAATGACCAGAAAAGATTAAACAAGAAAAGGTAGTGATAAACCTTTCAGTCCTATATGCACTGAGCAACTACTAAATAACAAAGAGAACTGACAGATGATCTAAGATACCTCATCTGGTAAACCAGGCAATAGAATGAATTTTTAAATAGATACTATAATAAAATACAGACAAATGTAAATTTGCATGTCTAAATATTGTATTACATGCATATGAGAAGATAAAATATTCTGTTCTGTAAAACAATCATCAGTGGCCTGGGTAGCCAGCAGACTGTGAATTATCAAGAATAATGTTCTAGCCAAAGATTTTAATGGAATATCTTTGGGGACAGAAATAGGCATACTAAGTCAGATTATAGCTATTATACTAACTCTAAATCCAGTTTTTGTTTCCTCTGCTCAGAAAGTATGGTAAAAAAATGAGTTCTAGTGCAGTGGTTAAAAAGGAACAAAAAACTATTTTTTTTTTTAACCAAGAAGTTCATCATTTGGTGGACCAAAACCAAAACCAAAACCAAAAAACAACACCCAAAAATGTATTTAGCCAGCCTTGTAAGCACCTACATGGCAAACAAAGTTTTGACAGATTTGTGTAGTGAGTCAAAGCACATGAAAATACCAAATTAATCATAACCTTATATTTACA
Source organism: Florisuga fusca (assembly GCA_038090715.1). Lineage (NCBI taxonomy): Eukaryota > Metazoa > Chordata > Aves > Apodiformes > Trochilidae > Florisuga > Florisuga fusca. The sequence continues at coordinate 32,667,728 of JAAWXA010000003.1, forward strand.
CATTCAAAATGAAAAAAACAAATTTATATTATCAATATCATACATTTTAAAAAAGCTACATCAAAATATTTTATAGAAAGTTCTGGTCAGGTTCTTAAAAAAACATATACATGTTCTGCATCAGTTTTTGGTCTTAATTTAGAGTTTCAGGGACAGGGTATGCAGGAGGTTAGACTTAACCAAAATTGTCCCTTCTGTCTCTCAGAAATCTAGAAATTATTGTGAGTAAATCTGACTTCAATTAGAAAACTAAATACTTTTTTACTTTCCTGTGCTTGCAGGAAGATTCAAGTGATTTTGTTTCTCATGTGTGATGAACACTGAAAGACCAGGGAATGTATGTTTACACTATTGAAACTAATGTGATATTGGTTCTCTTTCAACAAAAATCTAGCATACTATTTACTTACGATACACATCATATACCTGCAGGGGAAACATTGATTTTCTGTGAATTTTATTTTATTCTTTTTCAATAAAAATATCTTGATGATACTCTGTTGCAGTTGATGTGAACTAAGCTCAGTCATAATATTTCCTTTATTTCATTTATGTGTGTATCATAATATCTTGAAGACCTTTTGGAGGGAATCTCAGAGGAGCCCAGCCCGGCAGTGAATCCAATTTACCTAATCAAATCAAACCCAGCAGAATTATTTCTAAAAGTATGGTTATTTTGAACTCTTTCAACTGAGAGAAATAAACTACCCTGAAGTTCATTCCTCTGCTTATCACTGCATACCTGAATACTTAAAAATGCAGCATTTCTCTTTAGTGGTCTCATTAAAAACTACTCACGCCTCTGTAGGGTAGAATCTCCTGCAGGGTTTCATTTCCAGTAATGTGAAAAATCCTTAACAAAAATGTGTATTCTAAATTAGAAGCCTGGCTTATACTGGCAACTCGTATTTAGGTAACTAGTATTACAACTCTCTCAGTCTCTCATCATAATGCCCTGTAGTGTATTTTTTTAAGAAAAAGCTGTAGTTTCGTGGGAAGTACATCAGCCCCTTTTTAATTTCTTGCTTTTTCAGGGATATCTGAAGAGAGAATGAGATTCCTAATCATCTATAACCTTTGCATCCCTGAAGTGATGCAGAAAGTACAAGCAATGAGCACACTTCTATATAAAACCTTCTGCCCAAAATCCATGTCTAAAAACTCCACGTTCCAAAACCACAGCCTCATTTTACTTCATAAAATCACCATCCAGACAGAAGCCTGAATTTCTGATGGAAGAAACATGGCATTCCTCTCCAGTCTAAACCAACTCATCTGAACACAAACAGAAATAAACATTCATTCTCCTCACTGAACACAAGCAAGAATCAGTACAGTGGCTGTGAGCCAGCACTGCATCACTTACCTTTTGTGCTTTCTTGATACACATTTACTACTTTATGATCAAAACTATTGCTGTTTGAATAGTAGAAATAGGAATCACCTCAGCTTATTATATACATATTATACTACTGCTTAAAAAATACAAGTATTTATTCTCAGTAGTTATTTACATAGCATTCAAACCCATTTATTAGAGAAACACATTATTCATAGAAAGCTAACTACTGAATTAGGTAGAAATAGCTAATAATTTTCACTCAAGTGAAAATTCTATAGTTCAACAATTCCAGGTTGTGGATCCAAGCACTAGCATACACTGTCGATTTTAATCCACCATTGGCACACTTCCAAGCCATCACAGATTTGAGCAGACCCAACTAGCACTGTCCATGAAACTTCCTGACCTCAACAGGCAGCCTGGATATGTCTGTTCTGCTCTGGGAAGTCAGACAGTTGCAATCCCTGATCAATATTATTTAACAGAACAGATACAAATCCTTGGGATCTCTACAGGAGCAGTGGGGAAGGAGCTAGAGCAATAGATACTGAATGTTTGTGTTTCTCAGACTTTGTAACTTAAGGCTGGTTTTGATTATTCTGACCAGTTCTCCCTAAGGCAAATCTTTTATTAAAGAGGCTAATTGCAAGTACTAGGGACATGGGAAAGTGTGTGCTTTCATCCTTGGCCTTCTTATTTAGCAATGTAGACACAGCTCTTAAATGTAATTGTCCTGCAACAAATATCCTTTTCCTAATTTGTTACATTATTAGAGAAACTCTTCCCTGTAAAAATCTTTATGTCCCAGAGTGCATTTTACAGCTAAAAACCCTCAGGTCAGCTTCTCACATCAGTTCTGTCATGAGTGATTGCTTTTCTTTCCAGTTGTTACCTGTTGCAGGCAAATACAGGACCAAAAGCTTGACTTTTGTCTGTGATTCAACCTCTGTTAGCAGAGTTAAACACAATATCACTTGATTAGTTTAAAAGATGTTAGACTTTTTTTTTTTGTCCTTAAAAAGTATGTCTTGCTGACACCTCACTGCAGATTTAAATCATCCTCCAAAAATTAAGTGAGCTTGGCACTTCTAAGACAAAAAAGGAGAGCAAAATTAAACCTCAGAATAATAACTTCTACTCTTCTTTTTGTCTAGTTGTTGAAATACCAGAATGAAGTGAGACTATATATGATTAATGTTTAGAAACTGATGTTCTTAGCTTGTTTCACCCATTCCTGAAGACATCATAGTTACAAGCAGAAATAAATGGTAATAGTAATGAAAGACAACCATATAAATTTCATGAAAATAAAAACCAAAACAAACAAATACAAAAATACAAAAAAAACCAAAAATCAACCATCACCAGCAAAATTTCATTTAAAATATTTCTAAAGCTATAGTAGGAGCATCTTCACCATCCATTCTATTAGAGGTCTGGATCTCTACTTGGAATATAAAATCTACTTGGATTTTATATTTACTATTGGTTTCTGTTAATCTGTTTCATTGTATTCCTTTGAAGGTTATTAGCATAACCCCCTTCACTACACATTACAAGTTATTTTTCAGGTAATTTGCAAATAATTTTATCCTCTATGTTATCCTCGTGCTTTTTGAGACTTTTCTCCCTTGGAAAGGGTGGATACCAATAGATATGACACATATTAGACCATTTTCCTCTGTCATCATAGTAGACTGAAATAGCATTCTTCTTCAGAAGCTGAAATTCTTTGTTTCAGGAGGGACTTTGTCAAACACTAGATAGCTTAACCTCGAGTGCTTTAATGAATAACTGAGGTCTAACAAGAATAAATAAAAGGATTAATTTAAATACCATGAAATACTGTGATCAGGTAAAGCTCATCTGAACAAGCTTACCCAGGGTTTTGGTTGGCTTTTGGCTCCAGATTCATACATCTCAGTGTAGATGTCAAAAAACATAGGTGTTTTTAATTTAAGTAAGCTGTCTGAGGTCCTCAGTAGTAATTTACATGTTAGAGGCTTTTTTCAGGTTTCTAGACATGATTGCTTAGTGCCATTTGAGATGACCTAGACTACTTGGGGCACTACCTGATTGGAGAGATGTGAGAGAGAATTATCAGAAGACCTTCTGGACCAGCAGCTGGAGGCCAAGGGACACTGAGCTTCTGGACTGGCTCCAGGCACCTGTGCATAGACAACTGAACCATCACCCTTGTCTACACAGGCAATAGAAAGCAAAAATGAGCAAAGCCAGGCGTCTAAAATTAAACTTATAGAAAAGAAATAATTGCAGAAAAGGTTTTCCGAATGAACTCTTAGTTCTTCTAACCAGATGTTCCTTTTTTTTGTTTGTTTCTTTGATAACAACACAGCTCCTAGCCACAACTAGGCCAAGTGAACAAAAGGACAATGGGACCCCAACCATTAATCAGATGCTATAAGTATAAAATGGAAATTTTCATTATTTCTTCATACATTCTCTCTTTATATAAGTGCAGTCCAAGGTAGAATGAAGATCAAATTATTTGTGATAAAGGCTGCTGATTATAATTTAAGAATAATACTTTCTGGAAACCTTGAAAAAATTTTCAAAGAAGACATTTTCAGTGCTAACAACTAGAACTTATGAAACCACATGAAGAATTAATGACAGTTACATATATTTAACTCAGCCAATTTCAATTAGTCTGATGACTATAATTTTATAGGAGAGTTTTTCAACTAAGAGAAGAAACAAAAATGTACCAAGGAAGATGTTGAATGCAATTCACTGACCTGCAAGAATTCACGTATATGGACATAATTAATGAACATTAGCTAATTATTATGCACTGGTTTGAACTGACAATCAGTTATCATTTGACGGTTTCTTAGAAACAAAAATCATGACAGTGACAAAGCAAGAAATATCTCATATTCTTTGAAGAATAAAATCTTATTTTAAAAATAAAATATGTATTTAATGCTTCAAGAGGCATGTTTATATAACATTGCTACTGGAAAATAAGCTAGGATTGATTTCTACAGCAAATTATCTATACTACATTACTTGTATATCTGTGTATTTCCAGTGTCTGGAAATTCTGAGCTTCTATCTACAAAAGTAGTTCCCTCACTTTTATGACATGGATTGTTACTTAAGAAGAGTTAATGATCTGTAAACTCTAGATTCCTCTCAGTAGCAGTGAAAACACAAGACTAAAGTCACAGCTGAAGTGAATTAAAAATCATGATAGATAATGAAAATTGCAGACAAGCTATCTGATGGTCTGCCTGCCTTATGCTTCATAGATCTTAAGGTGAAAGGGCACGATATTAAGCCAGTTAAAGGATGGATTTTAAAAATATCAACACCTTTTGGAATGCTTTCCAATTTATAAGAATAACAGGTTATTTCACATTTCATCTGGAAGGCCATTTAGAAGACATTACAGAAAAAACTGTACTATGATAATCAGTGGTATCACCAGAAGCAAAATTATGACCAGATTGTCAGAGATACCTTATATTTCCTATTGCCACCCTGTTGTGAGTGGAAAAAATTGTGATTTATCCAGAGAACTGTTTTCACTGAATGGAACTGATGACAACATTGTGAAATAATTCAGCCGTGGTTTATCAATACAACCAGTGAGAGGTGATAGGAAGCATTCTCATTGGTGACCAGCACATAACAGGGAATAATCAACAAATTATTGACAAACAGGATATAGTAAACCTTTTAATTAATTTGGGAGAAAAAAAAAACATCTTGCTTTTAGCCTTGCAAAATGCATACTGGAAATAAATTATCAAGTGATAACTAATCAAGTGGTACATGAAAGGTAGACTTGGTATTTATACACATTGATCTCCACATCAGTATACTGGAAGTGAGCAGCTCAGATCAACAGCCAGCTGGGCCAGCAGACAAGTTTGTGGGTTTCTCAACATTTCAGAAATTTTGCACAAATGACAGTGTCTGCCTCCTAGATACTTATGTCTACTAACTACTCACTGTTGTAGGATGTTAGGTCATCAAAAGACTTATGGTCTGCACTTAAATAGGAATACAGATTACTTTTTTTTTTTTTTTTTTTCCCTAATCTATCTGCATGTGAAACATTGATTGTGTAGTCTCTAGGTCTGGAAGAGTGCTTACAGAATAATTTTTTATGTAGAATTCAGCTATCTCCACTTAAGCTGAGGCATACAGAGATAAGGAAAGGTGTTATCACAAGTGATTTATGCATTCAGAGATCCTAGAGACTAATATGTTCAGTTATCACAAAATTATTAACAAGAAGCTGTGACATTGCAATCCATTATGGCAGATTTTTTTAGGTTTCTAAACAACAGGTAGAAGTCTTTCAGCAAGAAAAAATATATTTTCGGCTTGTTATATTTTTATAAAACTGATACACTCCCAGAAACCTTTGAAATTAAATTGAAAATTGAAGTAGGAAGAATCCTTTACTTTTCCTTTAGCCATTGGTATGCAGCTAACACATTAAAATGTGTCCCCTATTCTTAAAATGAAAACATTTAAGATACATTTCCCTCTTCAGCAGCTGCATGGAGCAGCTGATCTAAGGATCAGAGCATTTACAGTTGACCTAGAAGATGATATCAGAGTAGACATCTATAAAATTTAATAGAGAACTTAATTAATATGAAACAAAACCCTTCAGTATTCATTCATTTCACAATGGACCATAACAATATTGTCTATAGCAGAGTTTCGGCGAGGAGGGATTCTCTATGTAAAAAGTAGTTTCCCTCCAAATACAAAAGAAATCAAGTGTGACCTTGGACTTACTATAAGGAAGACTGTCCTTAGATTAGTAAGATAACTATCAGTTACCAAAGCATACCACCAGTTTCCATCTGTGACTTTGGTCCAATTTGATAAGAAAGTTTGACACAGAACGTATCATAGCCTTCTGCATTATTTACCAAGTTTTTCTTAAGGCCCTATAAAACTGCTTTTAATTTCCAGTATATATCCTCTAGACAGAAATCTAGTACAAACTCTAGTACATTGTACAGATGAGCTTTTTATCCCATAAGCTAACAAAAGGAAGGAAAACTTCATCAAGAATGAAGGAGGGGAGAAAAAGGTTCTGAAATGAGATGGAAAGCAATTAAAGCAGAGAGGGGGAAAGAGACATCTCGTTAAAGATCAGGAATTCTGGTGTGACCTTTCATGCCTGCTGAATCTTCAATGGCCAATGCAAAGGGAAGAGAAGGGCTGATTAAAAGAGAAGCACAATCTGAGATTCGTTGCCAGACAGTAAAGGAGTTCAAAAATAGGGAGAGGGAAATTTTGAGTTCTGCATAAAAAGAATAATAAAAAAAAGGAACAAATGTAGATGTAACTGGTAATGTTGTAGCCCTTCCCTTTTTCTGTGTTGGAGAGCTAGAAACCTGCGTCATGGGTGTGACTGTGAAGACAGGATGAGAGGGCTGGGTGTTGTTCAGCCTGAAGAAGAGAAGGAGTTGCCCAGAGAAGTTGTGGCTGCCCCCTCCTGGCAGTATCCAAGGCCAAATTGAAGGGGGCTTAGAGCATCCTGGGCTAGGTGGGAGGTATCCCTGCCCATGCAGGGGGGTTGAAACTAGATGATCTTCAAGATCTCTTCCAACCCAAACATTTCTACAATTCTATGAATTCTGCCCCACTTAAGCCTTACACTGAAAGTTTTTCAGCTGCAGAGACTGTTTGTTGGCACTTTTCAGAAGGTATGTCTTAATGAGGTTAAAACGTGGCCTTCCTGCCACACGATTTAGCCCCATTCCTCCTCTTGACTTGTCATTTATTTTCATGACTTCTATATAATTATACTGCTCTGCTTATACTTGTTCTGTAGTAAGGCTGCTTCTTATAAATTGAGACTTATGACATACGAAGGCTATATTTTTAAATACTTTTTGCCTCCAAAGTCTTCTTAAAATAACTGCTATTGCCTAGTCTTGTCAAAATCCACCATGCCTGTTTTTCAAAATCTTCAAGAGAACTAATGTATCCTGGAAGCATGGAATGGTGGAGGAGGGGACACATATTAGTTGAGAACAAGTTTCTTGGTGCATAAAGAAATGGACCACATACAATGAGAGCCTTCTCAGAAAGGTTTGATGGAGCTATTTTTTTTGATCCCATTGGGTCTTTGTAAATGTGGTAAGACTGTAACTTTTCTCAGAAAACCTAGCTTCAAGTTCAAGTATCTGCCTATGCTATTTCTCTGTGACATTACTTATTCAGATGCAATCAAATACCATGCACAATATTATCACATAGAAGAAGCTTTTTTTAAATTCCCGAGAAAGCTCATGCATTTTGCAGATATAATATGTGTGTAACAGTCTAATTATAATCCTAATCTATGCAGACTATATTATTAAAAATACTTTAATTTTTGACAGATGGCTTTGGACCCTGGATAAATATTTATAAGGTCACAACTACTGGCACCCACAAAAATTACAGATATTTCAGTCTGTCTTTTCTCAATCTTTTTATATACACATGCAAACTCAGGATTTCCATGATCATAACTGTTTTATTGCTTAAATTATCTGAAGATGTATTTTCTTTTCAAAGTTAAATGAATAGTGCATAGATTCCATATGGTTTTGATTCCTTTGGAAAATCAGACTTATCAAATATTGCCATTATACTGATTGTTCATTATTGCCCACTTTCACTGATGTGATCACCTACATAGGAGACAGCAACAGAAACCTTCAAATCTCAAAAAAAGTGCAGAAAACAGGATCAGTCTAGCAACTCCATCCATTGACATGTCAAGCTAGTGCACAGTCCTCTTTTTAAGAACTTGGAAATCTTAATTTAAATCACAGATAATGAAAACTCGGTTATTAAATAAACATCCAGAACAACTAGAAAACAGGCAGCATTTACAAAAAGTACCATATAGAAAATAGATTCAATTACCTGAGCTTTTCAAAGGTATGCCAGGGTAGGCTTAAATTAATGAATAAGGTGCAGTCTGAGGGGTCATACAAGTTACAAAAATTGGTTTTGTATCTTTTCAGCTGTTGGGGTAGGAGTCACTTTATTGTAGCTTTAGTAAACTAAGCTTAGACACCTGTCTCTGCAGAAAGACAGGCAAATCCAGTTATTCATTTCTGAAAGATGTTTACTGAAACAAAAAGACAGATGCCCTGTTCTAATTTCAGTTTTGAATAAAACAAGCCTCTGTGCATGAATGAGCTTTAATTTCTTTGTCATTGTAGGATTTGTCTACTCAATTTATATGCAGACTAATTAAGTGGTATTAAGTCAATTTTTAGGGTCACTAAACCTTTTATAACCAATGAAAGGAAACCAGCATCTTTGAAACTCACCTTATCCTAAAATAAACCATATAAGAATGCATGGATTTAAGCATTGCTGATTTTGGAAGGGTGTTATCTGGCACCACATATTCCGAAGGTGGTTTTTTTTTTCTTATGAGTTCTTGCAATATAAGTTCATTCTAGCAAAAATAACTCCCTATCAGAAAATTGAGGGGGGACCTGACTACTTAAAAGAACATGAGAAACCTTAGCATTTAGCTGGAAAAACTGTTACCATGAAATGATAGAATACCAAGCCCTTTCAACAGGGTGTGGTAATTTCTCCCTGAAAGTCTGGTGAACAAATTCATCAGAAAGAAGGGAAAGACACTAAATGTCAGCCACTTGATGGAAGTCTTTAGAATATTTCAAAGATATAGAAAAATATGTTTAAAGCTCTTAAAGAATAATAAAAAAAATAATTTTTTTTCCTTACGATTATAGAGGTTTTTAAGGCATGTTTTGTGAATTTCTTTAGCACAGCAACAGCAAGTTTTAATTTTTTTTCCTCACATCAGAAATATTTCACATAAAACATGCGAACTAAACATCAGAAATAGATGAGTCAGTATTTGAAAGCTTTTATGAATCAAAAATCTTTAATTCCTTTGAGATGATATTTTCTCCCACATAGAGCATCTGAGAAAATACTAGAAATCCCTATTCATTTAATTTATATATTATTCCTTTAATGGAAGTATGATTTTATAGAATTAACGAATACAATATAAAATCAAGAACTCATTGTTAAAGCCTAGGAGAAATATCATAAAACTTTTTGTAAGGTACATGGGGTGTTTTTTAATTTATCATAATCCTGTTACATATATGCATATCCTAGCTGCTCTGTGAATAATATATGACAGATGGAGTTTGAGTTCAGTTTCAAATGCTGGTAGAATTTATATATTGCACATAACCTGACAGGGATTGCATTATTGCAAGGCATTCATTTCTGCATGGTTCTGTAATGTAAATTTATAGAAATGAGAAACATTAGGAGTGTAAGTGTTAATGCAGAAAAATACAGAATGCTTTTCATGAAATATGAGTCAAAATATATAAAAATGTCTGAGCTTTAGTTTCTAGGTTTTGTTGTTCCCGTTTCTCTTTATATCTTAAAAAAATGAATCTTCAGTAAATTATAATCCTAGAAGATGTTCAAGTCAGGAGAATTGCATATAACATTTCAATGGTACACTACTTGGATACACACAGTGTAGATGTCACTAAAATACAGCTGCATTTATAAAGTAATATTAACACATCTCTGATACATCAGATAACAGACAAATTTGTGGGTTTTTTTATTTGTTGTACTAGTCTTTTGCTTCCAAACCTGGCCCCTACTACTGAATAAACTGAAAAGAAAACAAAGATGTGAGGTGTGAGGTGTAATGTGAGGTGGTACAGTTTGATGCAGTGTGGGGTACTACCAGGTGTTGTGCTGCAGCATGGCAGAAATGTAACACCCATAATGTCCCCAAGAGGCAAAGACTGTTGGTACTAGCACAGCACTAGGGAAAAAGATATAAAAGATATAGCTTCAAAATCGAGAATTTACATGTCTCCCCCTTCCTTAAAATTCGGTCAATAGAAGAATAGATATCTCTCATTTTCTCTCAGGTAGTAGCTTAATTATTACTGTTTTCATGAAAAAAAAAATTTAAAAAAGCTTCAGACTGAAGCCCCTTCCCTGTCCACAGTGATTCTCGCCCGCATTCCTTACTCTTACACCATAGACTAGCTCCATGAGGAGAAAGGAAAGTGTGTTCTTAAAAAAATGCATCAATGAAGAATGAATTCCTTACACCTTATGGGACAAAAGTGCTGAAGAGGAATCACAGATTTGTAACTTCATAGTTTAAGATCTGAAAGTTACATATATATACACTTCAGTTATCCTCACTGAAGGATAAATAAAGTTCTGTCACCTCAAAGATCCTGTAATTTTAACATAGAGAAACTCTTACTGGGAGGAAGTGAATTCAGATCCCTCACCTTGAAGAATAGTGCATTAGTCATCAAATTCTCATTAGAGGGAGAAAAAAAAGGGGGGGGAGGAAATAGGAAATAGCAGTCACTTCTCTCAGACTGATGTTAAATGTCTGTCCTGTTTAGGATATGCTATCATCCCCACCAATATGAAGGAGCACACAGAGACACAGGCTGGGCTTGATGTTCTCAGAGGTCTTTTTCATCTTTAGTGATTCTGTGATTCTTTAACCTTTACTTTCTACTTTTCTTTCCATAATTCCAACTGGAGGGCATCCTATGGCAGGTGCTGTGAAGCCAGGCAGGCTTAAGTCTTAAGACTACTTTCCCTTTGTTGTACTCTAGGAGTACAAACTTGTCCCCACTTGCCTCCCTCCAGAGAACATATGTGAGAGGATGTATTTAGAGGTTTTGCTACATGATTCTTAAACAGTCTAAACAATTTCTTTAAGCACAGAATCATAGAACAGTTTGGGTTGGAAGGGACCTTAAAGATCATCTAGTTTCAATCCCCCTGCATGGGCAAGGACACCTCCCACTAGACCAGGTTGCTCAAGGCCCCATCCACACCTTCTTTGGGCAACCTGTTCCATTGTCTCACTACGCTTGCCCTAAAGAAGTTCTTACTAATATCAAATGAAAATATGCCTTATTTCAGTTTAAAACATTTTCCCTTCATTTTGAAGATGTAATATACAAGAAAATTTGCTCTACATTGTACTTCTGTGCACAGTGGCTACATATTTATTCTTTTGTCTGCAAAGTGGACAATTTGCTTCACAGTTAAGTTGCCAATATTTACCTTAGATTCCTTCCTTTCCCTCTTACACTGGGATCTAACATATTTAGCCCAAGGGAAATGTTTCCTGAAAATTATTCTGTTTTGTTCTATTGTGCTTGCATCAGTTCCTAAAACCTTTGACCAGCAATTAATTATAAGTAGTTCTGTAAGCATATTTCATATGCTTGATGGTTAAATCATAAGTTAACAGTAGAAAAATAAAATATAGTTATCAATGTACTAGGTAGTTACTTCTTTGATACTTAATGGCATATGAGCAATAAAAGAGTCATTAAATAACAGTTACTGGTGTGATCAAAGCCCTAGCAGGATAAGATTTAGAGATCACAGAGTCAAGTGTACGTATTCACTTCACTACCCAAGATGGAAACACATATTCAATTGCTAATTCAGGAAAATTAAGAACAAAATAATTATGAAGGGCTCCAGAGGCATCTCATTTGTATTTTTTGTCTAGTTAATTATAAAATAATGTATTTAGAAATGAAGCCATGTTGTTTAGCAAATTTTCTAGTCCTGTGGTTTTATCAGTGTCCACAGTTCAGTTCAGGCACTGATCTATAGTCCTGCTCATCTAAATTATTATACAGTGATTTGGAAGTTCTGCTGCTTAGGAGAGACATTTTATTATGCAAATGTGAAGAATTAATCACTATGGATCCTGGTTTAGAATGAATGATTCCTCTATATGAAGATAAAGTCTGAAAGGGAAGAAGCCTAAACGTTTTAGTAGACATCCCAATAATGTACTTCACTCACCAGTCACATAAATAACCATATTTCTTTATTATATTTCTTGAACAATTAAATTAGAAATAATATGAATATTTTAAAAATGGTTACATTAACATGTGATTTATGTATTAATATTTTTTATTAAACAATGGAAGTTGTAAAAAGTAGTATTTTACCTTACACATAGTAATGTATTGGGAAAAAAAGAAAAAAAAAGACTCTAGATGCTTATAAATGTACAAATGGAATAATACATTCTTAAACTTAGGGACATATGAAGAAAATATATTTCACAGAGGAGACAAAATACTATAGTGTGTTGTTGTTTCTTTTTTTCTTCTGAACATTTATTTCATTTCAAATGACACAAAATCCTTCATATTTGATATTTATGAGTTTCTTATTTGTTGGAAGAATAAATGTAAAGCAAATAAGTAAAATGGATCATAGCAACTTTTAAAAAGTAATCAAAACCCATTATCATTATACAATTAATTCTAAAGAATTTTGACAATACTTTATAAACTGTCACAAGCTCTGAAAGATTCTCATGTAAACCATGAGTAGAATCTTAGTGGCTGTTTCTGAGTTGCAGAGAAGATGTAATGCATGGTACACCCCACAGCCCTGGTGGCCTGACAGTCCCATATCTAGTAGAAGCAAAAAATGGGACACTAAGTTTATATCTGTGCTAGTACTCATCCATGGCATGCATCTTTAGAAGAGCAGGAAAAAACTTTGGGCATGAGCATACAGTTGTTTCTATTTTGTAATTGTTAATATGGTTTTGGTTTCTGACACTCACTAAATATCCTCTTTGGTGAGAGGCTGAATCAACCCCGTGTTTCATTCAAAAGTAAGGACATCCAGAAACCAAATCTCCATTGTCAGTTTTGGGCATGGTCTCCCTGTTGTGAAGGATACAAGAGTATCTGTATGAAACCAGGCTATTCCATGGCAGTTAGCCTCAGCACAAGAGAATAAGCTCAAGCATGTTATTTTGTTAGAGTACATAGAGCCAGAGTGCATTTTCTGTCAACTTAATATCTTCAGAATTTTTCCTAAACATTTTTTTAGATGTGAGAACTGTAATCTGCCTCCCCAGGTTTCAATATAAACAAAAGACCTCTTTAATATGCCCATGAGCTTCTTTCAGTTAAAGTGCATCAATACAGTAAAAATAGGCAATGTAGTCTCATTTTCCTTAGTTAGAGTTAATGTCAGCTCATTTGCTGGTGAATGAGAACATAAATAAAAAGCATCTTCTTTAAGTTTATCCTTATTGTCACAGACATGAAAATAGAGAAGGGAAAAAAAGAAACCAAACCAAAACAAAAATCCCCAACCAAACTAAAAACATAAGTTGTGATCAATTATCATATTCAGATCAGCAAAGTGGTAATACCTGAATGCTTTAGATTTGTATCCACATTACAAGCATTACAACAGTAGCAAGACCACGAGCTGCAGCAAGTGAAAAAGATTGCAGCTGTTTCTCTTAAATGGTAACTGCTGCTGTAATCAAGGCCTCCATCTCACAACAATTGCAATATGCTGAATTGAGATTAAACCCTCCCTAAGTATCAGCAAGTCCGTGGTAAGTGTCTGTTTGAATGATTTTAGTTGATATAATATTACTTGAATTAGGTTAGCTTCCTATCATTAAAGGCTATACTAACACAGTATTGCACTCTTGTCAAGGATTAAGAATGTGCATGCTGATAATCACTGCATACAGAAAGTGGTACAGTTGGCATGTAGAAATTCAATCCTGTATTGGAGCCTGAGGCCCCCAACTTTGATTAGAGTTGCTGCTGTAAGGCTGCAATTACATTAAGAAGTTCTGTGGATCAACAGAAACAGGCCAAAATGTCAAAGTAGTTGGTGCTGATGACCTCCTCCCCACTCTTCATACATTTAATTTTCCATTTTTGAGAAACTCCAGTGTAGCCTCTAGTTCTGGACTCCCCTTTGTGGATGCATTGTATTTTCTCCAGGAATGCATCTTCCATTTAAATTTCATCTAAAAAAAATCAAGTTTGTGTAGTCAGCGGTGACAGCCAGGTGGACTCTTGATACACATTGAAACATTAATGCATATGCACTTTTAAAATCCTTAGGATAGCACTCCTTATACATCTTTGCGTAATAACAGCATGATTAGCCATGAAAGATATTTATAGATTTTTAGAGAAGCCATCCATTTTGGTAGATGGTGGTTTTGTAGTAATGACTGAAAGAGGAGAAAAGAAAGAGAGGGAGGAGAATGATACCATAATGCAATGATCTGAATCTTTTCTGTCATCCAAAACCAGCTACAATTTGGAATGAACTGGCATTTTTTTGCCATATTTTACTATGTTTAAACAAAAAGACTTTCCTCTTAGTAGTTGCAGAAGATGGTGAAGATACATGTGGAATAATACATAGAAAAGTTGTTCATTTGGAGCATCTTTAAATACTCAGCTTCAACAGTGCAATCAGAAAAGTGAAAAAGAAGGCAGCTTGCAGTAGCCCACCAGATTTTGAGTTACTATTTATTCTGGTGTAATAAAAAACATCTGCTTTCATGCTATTACTGTTTCTATTTTTTAATTGAGTCACTATCTTATTTTCTTTTACCAAATAATATTACCCTGATTTACAATTTGCAAGTATTGTAAGCCAGGAATATCCAAATGAATGCCAGATATTACAGCAGACATATTTTCTATCAAACGACCTCAGAGCAATAGATGATGTAGGAGAAAATAATTGCACCTACGTAGTTTAGACATTGGGGCCTCATTTTACGATTTTAATTATTCTGTTTAGCTACTACAGTTTTAAGCATTTTGTGGTAATCAGCAGAAACTAATTAGACATAAAACTATAAGACATTCATTTCCAAACACTTTATCTTAATTACATTGTAAATGCTGATATTAAGAGATTACACAGCAGTTTGTCTGGCTGCTTCATTAAATGATTGCTAGAGAGTGCTTGAGAAGCAGTAATAAACGTACACTAATGCCTTCAGAGTCTGCAGTGGATGTGGACAATTGAGGGAGAGACACAGAAATTATGTACACTTAGTTTCAAGCACAAGAGGGTGAAAGGACTGCTACTGACATCCCCAAAGTTGCAGAGTGACATTTGAGTCAGCTTTCATCAGTAATGTCAACAAAATATTCCCTGGATATGAATGGATTTACAGAAATGGATCTCGCATACTAGTTCTCAGTAGTTAATATTAATAACTCAACCCAAAAATTGAACATTAAAATTCAAAACATTAAGCAAACAAAAAGAAAAAAAAAAACTAAATAGTTGCCAATTATATTAGCAGACTAATTCTTTCAATCAATTTAGTAGTACCTCAAGGGTAAAGGCAGCCCTGAATCCAGGAGAGCATACATTTTAATTTTATTCAGTTATTTCTCTTAATTATCTAGCTTTAAAATTACATCTATTTGTTTTGGTAATATCTCTGTGGCAAATTACTATCATGCTATTGAGGTATTTATGATTTATTTTATTTTATTTTATTATAATCCTGCAACATGTGGATTATAAAATTGAAGCCAAATATACTGGTGTAATGTTCCATTAGAAAAAAATATGCAGAGAACCTTGGCTTAACCCTTGCAAATATCTCTTTGGGATACTGTGCTTATTGCAGGAGTCTGGTTTAACAACCATATAAACTCTTGGCAAACAAAACAGAAGAAGGAACAGCTGGTTGCATTCCTTCCAGGCAGTTTCATAGTTCATAAACCCCCCAAAAATAAAGGAAATATATTAATGTCAAAGAGTTTTTAGATTTTACCAAAAAAACTTTTACTTTACACTTCAAGACTGTAGAATAACTTCATGTTTCCCAAAACTGACCCACACTCACTTCAAAGTCTTTAAGCAAAACAATCAGCATAGTGACAGATTCACCAGAAACAGTAAGTACAAGACTAATTTTACTCTTTTGGGAAATCATGCAGCCAGAATCAGAGCCATTATTTTCTCTGCTTTGAATGTGAGGCATGAAAGTGAATTATCACATTTTTTTCTGAGACAAAAGTGGAAAGTACAGACAGTGACAGTATGTATAGATTTCTATGAAAAGTTAGTGTTTGATCACTGATATTAAGCAGTTTTTCTATTTGTTATTCTAAATATAAAAGAAAGCTCACTATAGTTTGACAAAGCCAAATTTTAGTTGTATCAATGGTATATTAAATAGCCTTCATGCTGAGGATTCATTTTAATACTGGCACAGATAAAAAGCAAAACACTTTCGAAGGCTGCCATGAAATCTATGAAAGGGATTTTGCTGAACCAGTAAAATGTGAACAACTTTTGTGATTTAAAATAAAAGTAGTCTCTGGAAGACTATCGTCTGGGTTTAGGAATTTTTTCCCAAGTCAGAGTCTTGCAAAGATTCACTTGTGTAATTTATTTGTATTCTGTGTACTCAACACAAGGATGTGCACACCACTAATAAACAAACTGTAGCCATTGATGAGTTTCAAGCCATAATCCTCCCCTCTTCCCTCAGAATGCTGCTTTCTCAAATGGTCCTCCATTGTCCTCCAGACTATCAGCTGGCAAGGGTCGTAGCTTCCAAATTTAAACACTGCAGTTATCTCATGTGAGTGCTTGGGTTGTCCCTGTGCAATTTTCTTGCATGGACACAGCCATCCAACTCAGCAGGATGGCATTTCAGGTATCAACATGAATCCCACAATACAAAAAAAAAAATATTGATGAACAGATCACTAAGCTAGTCAGTAATTATAGCTGTTGATACCCAGGATTAGACTGACCAAAGATTCAAACCTGAAATTCACAGAAAATGATATCTGACAAAACTGAGTACCAAAGTCTACATCTGTAAATTCTGACACTTTTAATTGCAGTACTTAGTTTTATTGATGAACTGTTCCTAAAAAATTAAAAGCAAAGGCTTGATACAAAGCAAGTTGAAATCAATCGAAAGACTTTATGTGATTAGAGACTTGTGAATTATTTCCCAGAAGTGAGAAAATAGGAGCGGTCTGACACAGTGGAAGTTTTAAGTAGAAGAGCCTAATTGTTTTAAATCTGTACTCTGCAAAAGCAAATGAAAGATTTAGTGTGCAAAACTCTGACAAGAAGTAATTATTAGAAAGAAAAATCAATAAATAGGAGAGGAATCATAGAAAGACATTCCAGAGCTGACATACATTATATTAAATATGTCCAACAGCCTCCTTGGAGACTAGTTGAAAATTGAATTATATGAAACTTGTTTATGCAAGACATCAGGAAATAGCAGTGAAAGCTGGTATTTTCTTCCTAACTTTCAAATATTTTTTTTCACTTTCAAATTTTTTGTTTGAGCTCTAAGTAAGCCACAACACAACTCAATTTGGAATTCAGGATTCATATTATTCTCATTGAAATAATTCCTAATCAGCAATTATTGCCCATAGGCATGAAGCCAAAGAAATCAGCAGAGTAGAATATATTTATTTATTAATTTTAATCAGTGAAGCTAATGCCAGGACCTTTAAACCATCTGCTTCAGTTAAGGAAAAAGTATGGACCACTGGTAATGTTACTACTGAAAGAAACATTTAAAGGAGAAACATATGTTCCAATGGAAATTTGCCTTCTGAGTGCAGAAGGAAAGAGGCAAACACTTAAAATATAAGAGCAGGCTCTATGGTTATTGTTCCAGAGTTCTGCATATTTTGAATTGTCCTCCAAGATATCAAGATTTTTTTCTCTATGTCTGCTAGTTCTCAAGTGGGCAGGGGGGACTGAAAAAGAAAAACAGTGTAGGCAACCAAAAACTCTCATGGTGAACATATATGCACCTTTCAAAGTGAACAGACGAGTATTCACATGTTGACAACTGTCTAATCACTCCCTCAGACAGATTTTAAATAAACTCCCTGGAAAACTGATCCAGCAATTAACATTATTGTTAATTTAGTGCAGCTACAAATCCTTAACTTATCTTCCGTCCCTGCTCCTTTACTACTTCCTGGTTTATCCACACTTTAGAAATCTTCAATTAAAGTGGATGCATAAGGCCAGAGGCATGACTACAAGGCATAGGCTATTTGTCAAGTGAAACAAAATTAATTTTTTGCCCCCTTCTGAACTTATGTGGTTTTGGGAACAAACTAATTCAGACTGTGTGATGTGAGCAAGTTGTGAGAGAGAATTTGCCTTGCCAGCATCTTAGCTGAGACTCTTTCCTGTCCTGCTTTACTGTGACTAAAAAGACTGAGAGCAAGTCTTCTCTTGAATTTACTCTGAGCCATGTCTTCCACAGGTTATGTGAAAAGGCAAACAGAGTAGGAATCTCCCATGGAAAGAGAACTGATTGAAAAATTATTTGAAAGAGACATGTCTATCACCCTGGCACTGCTAATTAAATGAGTACAAAGAACCAGTCCCTCATCTGAACTTCATATTGCCTTAAGTAAGCTCAGACCCTCAGATGAAACAACTCTTTCATGGGGTTTTTTTTACTTCAGTGTCCATAACATTATGGAGATGTGCCAGACCATCAGATTTGTGGGTTTTATGCATTGAAGAGCAAAAATATGTGGCGACTTCTTGATTGTGGCATGTGCCTATGTGGTTGTGTCTGATTGTGCAAATCTTGCTGAGCCACTGCTGAAGGTCCACAGAGACTCAAGGAGCCAGACTTAGGTGAACAGCAGAACTATCTAAACAAAGAATTCCCTAAAGTGAAGTAATCTTGGACCATATATTGAAAATAGACTGTTTTTTATATATGTAAAAAATACATTAATGGAAATAGCATTTACTCATATATTTATTTTACAGTCTCACAGGCTCATGTCCTAACAGATAGGCTTCATAATAAATCAGTGCAGTGCAGTAGGCAGCTGAGAAAACCAGTCATTGAGAGGTCATCTATGTGAAATTAATATGTTTTGGTCTTCAGTAAGCAGCACACTCTTAGATGGTATATACATGAGGTATTGTGATACACTTTTTTTAAAATAAGAGCTTTATTGGACTTTTCAGTTTTCACAGATCATGCATGGTTTGTATGAAGAACACAGCTGCTATCCATTCTTCAAGAAAACTAATCTGAGACAACTATACATCCTGTTAGGGCTTATTTATGACATCAGAATTGCCTTATCTTTTACTGTATCCAGCACCCATAGTACAAAGTGCCTAACTAAAAACTTCTTTAGAAAGGATTTCTGAAGGAATACAATCAGAATCCTAGCTACAACAACTCTTGTGAAAAGTGCTAAAGAATATGGTTCTTTCAAAATTAAAACCCTAAGTGCAATGAAAATTCTTGGGAGTGTATATTCATGACTGAAATATAAAGATAGAAACATGTATCTGAGACCTGCCAGAAGGTAAAACTAAACAGCATTCAGCATTTATGAATTTCAGAGACATATCAGTTTATCAAATCATAAGATTTTGCAGGTGTCATCTTACTGCAGAAAAATATATTTTTTTTTTTCATTTAGGCAGTTCCTAGGAAAACAAATAATGCAACATCTACTTTATTTTCAGTTCTGTAGAAATGAAAAAGCTCTTTCTTGAATTCAAATGCAGTGTCAATGCTTTCCAGAAAGACTTCACAAGACTGAGTGCTTGGCGGGTAAGATGCAACATAGGCAAAAGAAAGTAATGTCAAGAGAGACAAATCATCTAAAGCACATCCACATGATGCCCAGAATTTGTAGTTACAGTTCAAGGATATTTTGAAGTTAATTTTGACAATTCTTGAAAAGCTGATGTCTTTAAAAAAGTCAACAAAATTCTGATGATATTTCAACTACCAACAGAAAAAGTCTTGAGACCAAGGTGCCATTGTGTTGATGTATCACATTTTTGCACTCTGGCATGTTTTGTGTGTGCAGATCTAAAATCTGTATGTCTACAAAAAAATGAAAATGGAGACGGAAGAAGATACAGCAAATGGAAAATAAGGAATAAAAAAATGGAGTGACCAAGGGACAGGTTGAATATATTGTCTCTGTACAGTTTGCAAGCAGGGCAGGCGAGTAGAGATGTGATTGGGATTCATTAAGGTTACAGAGATGTGACAGAAGTATAAAGATGGTGTGTATTCTGATTGCAAAAATGTTATTCAACAATTTCTGCAACACTGAACAAGAATGCAGTTGAATAATAGATAATTTAAGGCATATGGGAGAAAGAACTCTACATAGAGCAGGAAGTTTATTTGTAAAACTTTTTGCGATAGGAGATTCCGAGGTTGAACAACATGAGAAGTTTCACAGAGGAATTCAACATGGACTGCATGCCCATGTCAAGAGGGACAGGCAGGAATGTATCCTAACAGCTCTAAAACAGATGTTGTGGTTGCTGGTAGAGCATAACAGGAAAAGAGCACAGATGATGACCAGGATCACCTTTCCCCTAAATGGTATCTTCTACTTCTGCTGGAAGAGATAAGAGTACTGCACTCAGTAGGCCACTGGTCAAAGTGGAAAGAACATGTCTGGTGTTCTTAATCATTAGGCACTGAAGGATAAGCCATCTGGGTGGAAATAACATAGCAGGAAATCCTATACACGTGATTAATTAATATTATATGTTTGTGATAAAGAAAAGAAAAAGAATAAAAAAAAAAACAAAAACAAAAACAAAAACAAAAACAAGAAAGAGAGAAACTTTGGAAAGAAGGGAAACTGCTCTGATTTAGAGCTAGAATAAAGATGAAGCTATATTTCCATATATTTTAATATTAAAAGTTGCCAGTTTATCTAGCCTATTTCTGAGTAATACCACATTCCAGTTCACAGCTGTGGGATATAAACAGACTTGTTATACTGTGTTTCTCCAAATGAAAACAGCATCTGATGACATAGATATCAGTGTGCATAAGCACTTTACTGAGCTTCAGACACTTGAGTTATAGCCACATGGGGACACAAATACAAGGCAAACATTTGCATAGAAGTGACTCAGTAAGAAGATTTGTATTTGAAATACAAATTTGAAATGCTTTTGAGCATTTGGAAACTGAGTGGGAGGGAGAAAGACAGATTAGACTAGAGGCAGTTAACTTTCAGCAATATGCCTTGAGGTGCATAACCACAGCAATTGTGAATTCTAGGAATAATTTACACTGGAGACATCATCTCTTGAAAAAAATGAATGTTCAGATCTTGGGAATACCATTATTTGAATCCTTCACATTTTTCCTCATATTAATTTGTCTATCTCCATTTTTTCAACTGAAGTTTAAAAAAACCCAATTAATTTTGTTTCTGTACAGCAGTCACAACCACATCCAGTAGCAGAAATGGGTTTCAGAAGCATTATTTATTTATTTATTCAGACACCTACATTATACAAAAACTCTGAATAGAGGCCAGAAGAAATAACAGAATAAATGTTGTTTGCAATTTTTAAACACAGTCAGATTCAGTGTTATTATTCTGACAAATTCTGACTAGCCATACTAAACAATACTCATATTTTATTTTCCCACATATGTGTGATGATTTAACATAATACAACAATAAAGGAAAAAAATAATGCCTACCAGAATTCATTCTCCCACCTCAAAATAATTTCCATGCTACAATAATCAGAGATTAAAGGTGTCTGCCTTGCCCTGCATTAGGAATAATGAAGGTGCACACACTCCTTTCTATAGACTCCTTCTTCTGGGTGATTCAGGCACTTGGCTACAAGATCAAGCTCACTAAAGCACTAGTAGATATCCTAAAAGTTACTCTTCCTAGGTACACTGAAAATGTGCTTCAGCAACATTAAAGATAGCAATATGAATGAAAATACTCAATCCTGACCTTGGCATCCTTCAGTCACTACCTTAACATATAAACATCAAATACAAAAACTAACAGGAGAAACAGTTCAGTAAAAAACCAAAACCTTTGCAGAATAAGCCTTATATCCACCGTGGTGGTATCTGTAAGGGCTGACCCAAGATCTTTTAAAGGTAGAGGACAACCTGTGATACTGATAGTAATACTAAAAATGCAGACAGAACATACTGCTATCACTCATGACAAACTACTTCTTTACATTCAAGTAGACCTTTCAAACAGGTCTACTGCTGAGTGGCAGTACCTGACATGCAAGATTATGTTTTTGCTAAAACATGTATGGCATTTTTTAAGTTAACATATTTTCCCTATCAAACATCTTGTCAGTAACAGTAGAGTAATAGTTAACAGGGGGACTGGTAATCTCACTGATGAAAAGAACAAACAAAAAACCAACAAAACCACCTAAATCACTTGACTTTTTCCAAATCTATCTAAATGAATGATATCCTAGAGTCCACAACAAAACTTCCATTGTCTTTAATGGTTCATAATGGGGCCCTCAGTCATAGAAAGAAGGATCCATTTATGTGCAGTACCAAGAACCTATTTATACTGAGAAAAGAAATAGCCACCTAACCCCAAAACTTTTTGTGCATGGTAGCTTTTTATGAAAAAGACATATGACCCAATTTCATTTTGACAGAGACCACACAGAGAAATGGCCACCAGAGGTAAAATGTTTCTATTAAAATTCATTTGTGCTGTGAGCTTTAAATCTTAATTTAACTTGGGCCATACAGCATTTAGGTAGAAATGCAGGAGGTAGTAGCTCATGCAGAACCTAGCAAACAAGTCATAGTTACAGCTAGAGTCCTTAACTTAAAGAAAGAAATAATATGCTGTGATATTTTGCTGTAGTTACAACAAAAGTGAGAGGCAAAAATCTACTTTCCTTCCAGGGAGAAAAGTGAACAAGCCCAGAATAAAACAGCCATTTGGTTGATATTTTAAAAGGGCATGATTTAAGCAGTGTGAATACACACCCTGTTACAGAAACACCTATCTACTTGCTTAACTTTTTAATATTTCCAAATCAAAGTCAATGAGATAATTTCTCTCTGGGTGAAATATATGTGCTGAACATTTTATACCACAGAACAACCAGTTAAACAACGAATAGCCAAAATATTCTGAACCTGCTTCTTAGTAAGTGTAAACTGCAATTATCCCCTGAGTTTTTATTTTAACTACAGAAGTTTACATCCATTGAAGATGTAAAGAGAACAAAAAGTTGTTCAAATGCAAGATATGGGAGAAGTGAAAATATTTAATAATTTTTTTCTCTCTAAGGAAACAATTTAGAAAGTTATTAAAGAAGCCATGATTACACAATGCTTTATAATATTCCATTCATTTACAGTATATAAGGTATAATAACCCATATAAGGGATAAATATACCATATAAGGTAAATATCCCATTAAAAGTGAGCTGATAGATTCTGTAGATTTCATAATGCAGTAAAATCAAGCAAGATAGTTAAGCTATTAACAAATAGTCATTTCATAGTTTCTTCTCAGAGATTTGAAAACTTTAAAGGACCAAATAAGATATGAAAATACACTAAAATAAGTTTTAAAATTACATTATTGAAACATTAAAATAAATTGTATGCAAAACCAAGTTAGAGGATATAATCTATTCTGAATTTTCTTTTCTTATTTTGTGATTAAATATACAAACTGGCCTCTATTGACATTTTAAAATGCAACTGTTAGTGCCATGCCATGTTTCAAATTATTCTAGTTTGAAAGAATTGATTCATGAGCAATTTATCTGATTTACTTCGCTGCCAGATGGGTATGAACAGATAGAAATGTTCTGTGTCACCAGCTGTGCTGCTGGGTCTGGGTAAATGACAGGATTATTTTAAGCATGGCACCTGTAGTGGCTTTCAGTGATGAGAAGGCTGTAAATTAGCTTAATAAATAAATTTTACATTCAGCTTGCAATAATTACTGATTTTTAGGCAGCAAGAAAAGTGGGTTTGGATTTGTGTTAGCACTTATGCTATAACAGCTTCCCTCCTAGGTAACATGAACATACACTTTGAACTGAGCCTTGTTTAGTGTGACAAATTGCAGGAATGCAAGCAGAACCTTAACTAATGGCTTTCCAAATGGGAAAAATCCTAAAGATTATGATGAAACAAAAACAAATAATTAAATCTGTCTCAAATTCTGCATTTCAGTATTCAGTTTGAAAGAAGACTTAATCTGGCATCAATTTTGGGACCACCAAAAAAGTGCCACATGATAATTTCCTTACAAAAAATTAATTCCAACTGAACAGATCTAAATGATCTAAAACTGTAAATAAATACAGAAATGTGAACATTAATACTTCATATATTTGAACATGGGGGTTTTTTTGGTTTTTTTTTCTCTTCTGTTTTTGTCGAATATAGTTTTATAAAAATGTCTAACATGAATACAGGAAAAGCAGAATCAAGAACAGTAACTTGGAGAAAGGTACGTGACACTACAGCATTTTCCCTCCACCACCCTGCAAGCATTTAAAAATCTCCAAATTGATCTGTAATTATCACTTCTGGTATGCAAACATCAAAACATTGCATCAGTGAGCAGGTGATGCATTCAGTGTCTCCATTTTTGTCATTTTGCTTATAATTTGTGCTCCTTCTTTCAATCTAATGCATTAATGTTTTCTTGCTCATACTTGTAGATTTGAAATTGTTGCCTTTTTTGTACAATCAGAGAAAACCAAGTAAAAAACTAGTGACTGCTGTTGCATAACTAATATAAGCTTTTTGTAATCTTCATATTTACTGTTATAATTTTTATAATTATGTAATGGTAATCTAACAGGGAAAGCATACTGCACCCACAGAAGTCCTTTCCTGGAAAGTTCAAATTTGCAAAGCTGCATTATTAAAAGCACTTCCTGGCATCTGCCCTAGAGGTGATGTAGCACACTTTAAAACCAAATTATTTGACCCACATAGTGAAAGGAAAAAAGGTCAAAATGTCTTTATGCGCAGTGCTGTCACTACAGTTAGAAAAGTGTTCTCATCTTTAAGAATACGATGCTATTTAGAGTTTTAAATAGATGAGAGAAGGGGCAAACAGTTCTGAGGTATCTCCAGGAGTATTAGAATTGAGTTCCATAATCGACAAAAATATTGTCTTGATCAGGTGTGACTTGCATGCTGAGCTAGCTCTTGTGGGTTTGGTTTTCTTTTTGTTTTTAATCTAAAAAATCTGGGAAAAAAAGATATTTTTTTCTATTGACTCCTCTAACTTCAAGCTGAGGGCAGTGCAGCAGTGCAGTTGGTAACAAACTGAAGCCAGGGATTAATGCAAAAGGTACAGATGCGTCAACTTATCACTAGACTCTGTTATTTCTTCTCAAAAAAGGAATCGAGTAGCAAGCAGGAGCTGAAGGTGAAGAAAGCAACAGATGGAAGTTAACCAGAGGGGGAGGAAGTATCCTGGGAAATCCATATCAGGCCTGAAAATTTCTTACTACATCTGCATGGTTTGGAAATATCAGTAGCTCTGTCTCAAATTGTGGAGAAGAATTTCCAATAAGAGGATGTCCCCATAGATGGAGCAGCTGGAGTTCTGTGTAGGTAATGGAGATACACACACACTATCTTATGACACCAGTGACCAGACAATGTAGAAGTGAAACTTCAGAGTCTGAGAAATCTTGTCAGATTCCCAGCTTGGCTGTTTGCTAAGGAAGAGCCTTGGATGGCCCTAGGGACCAGGACATCTGGCAGTACCATTTTGGACAGATTGCTGTGGAGCTTCTCGTGGGGATCAAGGAAAGCTGAGGGACTGTTGCTCATCCCTACACTGCTGATGAAAGCTGCAGAGTCCTAATGAAAAAATAATCTCCGTTAATTGGGTGTCTAAGTACTGGGGTATACTCTGAGGTATGTCCTCCCATTGAAACAACAACTAACAAGAATATTGATAGACACCGTGATAGACACCACTGACAGAACTATGGGTATTGAATTACAGCTACTTAAGAGTGTTGCACAGGTATTCCAACCAGGTGTTTCAGATGCTTTCTTATCTGCAAAGATTAAAGCACATATACATAATGCATACTTATCTGTGCATGATATATAATGCCATGATACGTAAACTCGGCAGCTGAACCTTGTAACTCTTTTTTTTAAAACTCTTAGCCTTATACTTTATCAGGCAAGCAAGCTCAAGAGCAGAAAACCTTTTTATTTATGTTGTCTTTTCTCCTCAACACAGGCCACAGACATTTAGGCTGTATCAAGACTATGTAACGTAGGAGCACTCCTGACTTCCTGGAGTCAGAAGTGGTGTAGAACTGATGGTTGGACACAATGATTTTGAAGGTCTTTTTCAACCCTGATGACTCTATGATTCTTTGACTTAGGCATTAACAATGGCCATGCTGCTTCCATCCTTGGGAGTGAAAAGGGATGATATCTCTTGTGGAGAATACGCTAAAGAAGAAGGGAAATTTTTTCATGGAAATTTATTTGGAACTGTCTGGTGACAAAGATCTCACGTGCCTCTGCCAGCTCCAGCATATAAATACAGACATTGCCCTAATTCCATCTACTTTTAAACAAAAGGCTCTGACTTAACATAGGTGATACTGCTGCTATTTGTGCACAGTAACAAAACACTTGGACTTGGGTTCAGTGGAGCACATTTGTGCTACATGCCAATACTCTGGCAAGGTATATTCAGAAATTACATTGAACATATATTTACTTTTACAACCTAACTACTTCTTCCAGTTATCCTGCTTGAAACTGCATACATAATCAGTTTTAGGAGATGATTGTTTCCATATTTCATTGGCAGATTACAAATTTAATCTACACATTATGTGGATTTTATTCAGGAATCTAACAAGTAACCATACATAAGGATTTTATTTTCATATATTACAGCTCATTTTAAACTTCAAATAATCCCTATGATTAAAAGGCTGAACTTGTAACAATATGTCTCTGACTGTACATTTGTTCCTTAGGGTTCTGCAAGACAGTAAAGTATAGCCCAATAAAAAGCTTCATAAAATCATACCTTGCTAACTATTTAGGACACCATCTTAAGAAATCTAAAATGAACCATTACCAGTTCCATAACTTTTTCTGTACCAAACTCAGTAGATTAAAAAAAAAAAAGGATATATATATATATATATATACACACACATACACATATATATTATAATTTTACTACCAGTACCTTCAAAGACATGGAAGCAGATCTGGGTTGTTAATTCAGTTTATGCAGACAAGTGCCCTGTGCATCAGATAGCACTCCTGTGAATTTTAATTGATTTAGTCTGCTGTACTTCCAGAAGACTAACACCATTATACAGCTACTTTGAAGAGCAATCAATCAGCCAGTGCTCCAAGTGAGCTGGAGCTGAGCTCTGGAACCTATCCCCAGCAGGATTACAGCTCTGCACTTCTAAATGAGAGAAGGGTTTCTACTGCTTCTCTTAAACAAGAGATAAAAATAAAATGTAAAATACAAAATGGAAACTAAAAGCCATTCCAATTTTAGAAAAGGCAGGGAAAAAAGTCAGCAGATTATTCAATGAGGTTCTCCTGCTTACATCTTTTTATTCTGAACAATGAAATCAACATCTGCATTATCATATTCGCTTTACATTTTCCCATTTTACTGCTTTTCAAATGGAATCACAGTCACATAAAGGCACTAGATAGAACTACTGTGCCTTTTATGCTATATTCTGAATACATTTATAATACAATATCTGGTCTTTCTTTTTTCCTTTTTTTTTTTTCCTTGTTCCATCCTTATTTTAGCTTGTCTTTGACCAGTTATTCCTAATTACTGTCAATAATTTGCATGCACTTGAGGATGGATGTTCATTATTTAACAGTAATTTATCTCACATGTGCTCATAATTTACAAGGTACCTTTACAGAAGTCTGTATGAGAATATGTTCATAGGAGTATAATAACACTGTTTGAAGTCTTTTCTTCATGTTGTATCCCAAATCTTCCTCACTGTGATATCTTTGCTTCATTAGTCTCGATTCAGAAGGAGAAATAGATAGGTCTATTATTACCAAAGTTTTTGAGAACTTCCAGGAATAAAAGTGGAAATAGTTGCTTCTAGAATAGATCTTATAAAGTAACTTGCAGTTTTTTACAATCATATGGGTTATTCTGCTTTGTTAGCAAAACTGAAAACTGCAAGGATTAAATTTCAGCATGTCAAAAAATTTCTCATGCCAAACCATAAAATAATCAGAAAAGTTAAAAAAACAAAGCTTGCTGGATTAAATAATTTCAATGCATGTTCCCAAGCTTCCCTCTAAATTAGAAACTCACAGTAATTACTACAGTTTTCCTAGGTAACACTTGTGCTCGCAGTCCCCAAGAAAGAGTTTAACTCCACGCCATTAGTTTTCCCTACCTTTCCTTCAAACTGATGCCCTCCCCAAAAATGTAACTTCCTGCCAACATCCTTGTTACCGATAGCTGTAATCATCTGTGGAATGGTATATAATCCCAAAATCAGATTTTGACACCTTCAGACAGTCAGTTATTACTCTGATGTTGCTGAGTCTCACAGATTTAGAGTTAGGACCTCCACAAAGGCAAATGTTAATCACTGATACATGTCATCTAAGGGATCTACCTTGCAACTGAGACTCTCCACATAGCCAGTGGAATCATATTGAATACTTGTAATACCATTGAAAGGCAGGGTGTCCAAACCCTGAACTTTTTTAAAGGATTTATAAAACTGTGGTGCCATATGTTCCTCTCATTTCTCAGAATGTCAAAATCTAATCAGGATTCTGCTCCTGAGAATCATGCCTGGATCAGACTAGTCCAACTGAGAATAATGAAAATAACAGTTTGTAAGTATTTTGCTTTTGGGGGAGTGTACTTACAAATTTTATTTTCCTCAAGACAGGAGGGGGAGCTGGAAATTTGCTGTCCAGGAAGAAAAAAGGAAGATTGCATTCTTTGCAGTCTTCATTACTTGTTCATACATTCCTAATAATTTTTAAAAACATTAGTGAATTCCAGACAAATTTGATAGAAGTACTGGAGTCTAATTAATATTTCTGTACATGTCTTCGGAAATCAGTGACTACCAGACCTTTGGAAAAGCAGAAAATAACATTTAGTTGTGTTTGGCCATGGTCAACTAACTGGCTGGGGAAACAGTAATATAACAGGACAGATGTCCTTAGGAGAAGAAAATGGAAGTTTCCAGAGAATATGCCTTGACTTGTAACTTGTCTCTGATGGTTATTAGAACTGTGCCTATATTATTGATAGAAATTTCTTATGGAGAAAATTAAATGTGTTGAAATAATCAGAAAGTTTAGAAAGCCTAATAAGCTAATGCATTTTATTCTTTCCAAAACTTCTAATTTAAAATTAGAAATTACAAATGTTTGCCACTGTTCATTGTTCTCATTTTCCCATTAAATTTACTGTCAGATATATGCATAATATCTAGAAACTGTGAAGTAAGAGCAAGAACACTCTGAAAATGGGCAGATCTTTGAAATCCAGGACTACAATGTTTTCTATAAAAAATGTCTTTGTTCAAAAGACTGTCAGTTTAGAGGCAGAGAAATAAAAAATATGTTGAGAAGCTGTCATTCAAGTAATATTAAATTTTTTAGTAGTAGTCTGGTTTGGTCCTGAAATACTGTTTTTCTTGAATGAAATACAAAACCACTCCGACTAGAAAAGGCTCACAGAGCTTTATTAGGCATGGATGCCACCTACTGGAAATCAGTCAAGTCAGAAAAATCAGATCAGAGCAGTGAAATGAAAATGAGTGAATTCCTGTCACATTAGCCTGGAGTCAATGTGGTGGCAAGCTTACTGACACAATTAAAACCATTATACCATCTAAGTCAGTAACTTAAGAAAGTGCTAACAATTCCATATAGAAAAGCAAATATGCCAAATTCCAACTTCATTCCATATAGAAAAGCAAATATGCCAAATTCCAACTTCAAACTCTAAACTAAGTGAAAGAAATTATCGTTGCTTACAGGATTCTGAACTGGTAAGCATTTTTTTACAAGGGAAAAGCATAGAAAAAATGTGACCATAAGAGCGACATCCTTATAACCTTAATCTGGGAGTAAAGATGTTTTCTTTCAAATAGACTTTCTATTTGAAATAGACTTTTCAAAGGCATTTGATCAACAACACATTAGAACGCAATAATGTCTTTCTGTAGTAAACATGGAGCAGCAGACTGAGTAAAGCGAAGTCACAATATTATACCAAGAACAGTGTTAGTAGGGTCTGTAGCCTATCCCTAGTCAGCAATTAAACCAAAATACAAATTCCCTTGAATTATTTGTTGACATGAATGGCAGCCTCTTCACCCACAATTTATATTCTAAAGCAAAAACTGTAACATTCCCACTCAGGTGATTAAGGTCTTCTAATTTTTTTTCTCTCACAGAGAAATTTATATACACACACAAAAACAAAGCATTCAAGGCATATATACTTTTTGACAGGTAAAATTTTTTGAGAAGTCAAGACTCTCCAGGCATCCTAATTTTATAGCCCAATGAGTAATGTCATTCAGATTCTGCCTGGCAAACATCATAACAACTTTTAATGACAAGCAAAAGTGTGTAAGTACAAATTATAACAGAATAAAATTATCTTGGATATTCTTTAAGGAAGTAATTTGAAATAATTGTTGCATCTAAAATAATGTTTTCTGGTTTTGTGTATCGCAGTCTTTTTAACAAAAACAAAAAAATGTCACGCTTGGTTGTAAGTGTCTCAAATATCCTAGTCACCCTGAAATTTTGCAGATAACATATATAAATGCAATGTTCTAAATAGAAATAGAAATGAAAAGAAGTTTTAGGTGGTGTAGACACACTATAACAACTCAACAGAAATATAAAACTATAAAAAGCAAATTAAGTAAAACCTGTCAGGAAAAAATCCTATATCAGATGTTTAGTCAATTAAGAGTTGAATTTGTTTCAGTAATACACTATAAATCAAAATTAAATAAAAGACTATATTCTTTGTATGCCAATTCCTAACCAGTCTTATCTAGAGGATTCTTGCCAGCTAAGACTTTATTAATTGAAAACAATATATATTCCAAGAAAAAAATTATTCCGAAGAGAACTCTTTTTCCTTTTGCCTCATAAAATTTCAGCATTTTGCAATGCTGTTGGCAAAGGCAGCAGTAAAATGCAGGGGGAAGATTTGAAAAGTGACAGTATCCTGCAAAGTTATAAGCAAATCCTAGTGGTTATTTCATAGGAGAAAGCCTGAAAGGATGCAGAGACAGATATATGCCCAACAGAAAATGTAAAAACCAGTAAGCTTGATCCTATAATTATGCAGAATATACCTGGCAATTATTAACTGATCTCATATATGCAGTACTGGTACGTTCTTGTGAGCCAGAAAGAATATATAAACAGTTTCCATGTTAGTAAACTTGTAACAACAGCAAAACAGCTTGAAAGCAAGTGCAAAGTGAAAGTCATTTTCTTTCTGAGGTTGCATTTTTTACGCATCAGTTCTCACTGATCTTAGAAAGAATTTTAGAAACAAGTACAGTAAAGTCAAGCCCCATGTCTCCTTATGCAATGTTTTCAAGTACTACAGGTGAGCAAAACAGTTCACAGAAAGTACAACTACCACTGAACACAGAAGATGCTCTGAGGCATTAAGTAAGGTCATTGTAGTTCAGGAAATCCAAGCAAACCAAAAGATCTGCAAAAAGAAAGATAGAAAGGAAAATTTCAAGAAAATAAAAGAATGCGGCTGTTGGACTGGAAGAAAAATTGACAGCTCCCTGCTTTGACACCTCACACACTACAGTCAGGCTTTCTCCATCACCGAGCACTTTAATATCATTGAATTTTATAATGTAAGATTTTATAATAACTTTATAACCACTCTTAGCTATTGGGACAAAATGACTGCTGAAATAATACAACCTCATCCACTAGAGAACTCAGAATGGGACTGCTCCTTGCTGTCTTCTCCACATTAATTATTATGAATTAATTAATTAATTTGAATTAATTCTTATTATACATTAATTATTATTTAATTAATGCATTATCAGAGCATTTTATGACCCCACTGTAACTCTGCAGTAGTTACTAAATCTGCATTTACTACAGAGGAAAAAATTTTCCTTCCTTCCTTCCTTTCTTCCTTCCTTCCTTCCTTCCTTCCTGTCCTTCCTGTCCTTCCTGTCCTTCCTGTCCTTCCTGTCCTTCCTTCCTGTCCTTCCTTCCGTCCTTCCTTCCGTCCCTCCTTTCGTCCTTCCTTCCTTCCTTCCTTCCTTCCTTTTCATCCCTTTCATCCCTTTCATCCTTTTCATGCTTTTCATCCTTTCCCTCTCCTTTACTTTACTTTAAAGTAAAACATTCAGTGCTATGTTATTAAGACAAAAATCCCATGAAAGGATTTGGGTTTTTTCCAGTTCGGAATTACAAAATGTTTTAGTGTTGAAAATTGAACTTGGATATTTTTTTTTCTGAAGAGTAGATTAAACAATACTTACTTTCACTACCATCCCGGGCATTTCAACTTCAGTGGGTTATTTAAAAGTCTACATTTTCCATTGGGCCAAAATATTCTGAAAGTTACTTCTCCTTCTCAGTCCCCAGCTACAGGCACAGAGGCTTGTCACACAACCCTCCTTTGATATAACATGTACATGGTTTTCACTGAACTATTCTGTTCAGACAGCATTCAGTTTCTGAGTCTAGCATGCTGTCATTCTGTAATGCTCATGCTCTTAAGGACCATATATATTAATTTATATCTAGAGCATAATTTAATGAAATATTCAAGTGTATGTTTAAATAATTGCTATGCATTATGTACTTAAATAACTTAGAAGATAAGGGTTTTAAAATTTTTCTCAGGTTTTACACAGAAAGTATGCTTCAGCTTTCATATGAAATACACATTTTTTTAAAAAGAAATTTATTTATCAACTCTGGTCTTTTCAATTAGCACTGTTGAGAAGAAAGCCTGAAGGGTAAATACTAGTTAATATACTGTCAAATCACAGCTAAAAGCTGGATTCTTAATCTCAAAGATGTCAACACAAACACTGTATTATGTTCAGTAATAAAAAGGAGGGCTGTACAAAGTAATGAAAACTAAGTATTGTAATACTTATTTACCACTTAACCCTATCTTGTGAATTAAAGACTTCTGAATTTTCCCACTATTCACAAAACTATAGTTAAACCTGTTGCGCAATGAACTTATGGCCACTTATGTTCCCTCTGCCTATTTTCATTGAAATAAAACAAGATCTCACCTTCACCCCATCCTTAAAACAAATCCACTAAAATTCTGCTCTCCTCTGGGAGTTCCCCATCTGATAAGAGCAATGTCAACTTCTCCCTACATCAACATCTTCTGCTTTTCATAGTTTAGCAGACTTTCACCACCAAATCCTCCCTACAATAACCTCAATTTCCTTTTGGCGTAGTTTCTCTGGCTTCAGTTCTACTGGTTCCCTCCTTTCCTTTTGGTTACATGAATAATTTAGTCACAATCATCGCAATGTCTCATCACTAGGAGACATCTATTCCTTTGCTAAATGTGGCTGAAAAGGTCCAGAAGTTATTAGGACCATTGGTAGACATGGTGTCACTGCACAGACTCTAGTTTCTTAGAAGGCTGCAAAAATGTACATGACTGATTAGCAAGTCCATGTTACCAGAGGCATTAGGATTTTATATTTAGGTTTCTCCAGGCAAAACTGTTCTGTTGCAAAGCTACATTGGACTATGGTACAAAGGTATTAATTAAAAAAATTTTGATGCAGTGCGACTGAGAAACTCTTTATCCTCTATTTAATTAGGACAATGGTTGACATGAATCTGATGAATCTGTACTTTAATAAAAAATGTTGGCAATATATATTCAGTGTCAATACTATGGGAATGCCTCCTGCAGACGTATCAATTTTAAAGAAAAAGAAAAAATTAACAGGTTGACTCCATCTTGAATCCCAAGTGGTACTCAGGCATGTTAGTAACACTGCCTGATATTCAGATTCAGCTTGCAATGTGGTTATGTGGATTTTTAAACCACTTCTCACTCTCATTTGAATAGGCAATTTCCTCATCTGAAAATAAATTACTCTTGGAGATATTTTGGTGAGAGAAAAGAGTTTTCAAGCTTTTCTCATACATTAAATATATCAAACTCATGTGAAATACCTCAAACAGAATACTCAACTTGTAGCAGAGGCATCCAATTTTACCTTTTATTCTCTGTAATAGTTACAAGCAGTTTTTCCCTTCTTTTCTGTATTTGAATGGCATATTTCATTTCACACATCCATTGCTTTCTGCCCAGCCCTGTAATTCAGCTAAAGGAAAAAGCTTAGTATTTGCAAATGTCAGCTGCCCAAAAGATATTTGGAAGTCTGTGAATGTTAACCTTTCTAACATTTGCTTAAAGCCGTCTCAAATTAATTCTTCTCTCTGGCTTCCCGTATCCAAATAAGGAGAAAGAACTATTCGAAGATGCCTATTTAGGCAGAAATTGATACAAAATGTATTATCTCTTTGGAAAACTGTCCTTCTAATACATGTAAATAACTCCCATTCAAATTACCAGAACTGCACAGAAACAGATTTTCTCCCAACACTGTTATTTAGTAAATTAAATTCATGCACTCCTCTTAGTTCCTTTTACTTATTCTCGTAAGAAGTGGTTGTTTTGGGGTTTTTTTTCTTTCTTTTTTTTTAATGGTGTTCTGTGCACACCTTCATCATTACACTATGCATAAGATTAAATTAATAGATAAGGATATATAAATAGTTTTAAATAACCTTAGAGCTCAGGATATTTGTTTTAACCATAGATTATCAGTTCATCAAGATTACTGGCAAAGACATAAATACTGAAGGAAGCTTTTAAATTATTACCATTTAACCACAAAACACAATTGAACAACAGAATAAAATGTCTCAATTTGCTGGATCACCTTTACTATGAATCAGAAACTGTGTACTATATCTTTGATTTCATCTGCCCAATATGAAGTAAAATGAAACTGCAGATTTTATTTTAAAAATACACCATGTAATCATTTCAAAGAAATACGACAAAGCTACAACTGTTTGTAAAGAACAAATAAAGATCTTAAAATCATTCATGCTTGAAACAAGTAACTTTTAATTATTGATACAGATTGTTCTTTCTACTAGAAGAGTATTTTTAAATCTCTGCTCCCAAAAAAATAAACAGAATTTTCTTGACAAACTATAAAGTTGGATAAAACTATATTAGTCTACAGATGCAAATCTGTTGTGTTTTTTTTTTTAGCTTTTTTTCTTCCTTCTGTGATCTTCTGAAAAGGAAAAGTTATACTTCTCCGACTGATAAATAAGCATAGCTTCCTGTAGAAAAACTCCTCTGGGCAACTTAAATGGAAAAATGACCAAAAATCATGTCTAACAGTAGATGATATGATGCCACATCCAAGAGTTAGCTAAAGCTCTACATTTTTCCTGCTGAAATATTTAGCCTTCTTTCTTTTCAACATCACATCTGAGTTCCCTGTGGAGCTCCAAATCATCCGCCCCATTTTCACACATCACTATCTTCCCAAAACATGCTAGAGTTTGATACCTAGCATCCTACCTTCAGTGTCCTACTACACATCCATCTCTTCGAGCCATGACAAATACATCCCAAACC
The DNA here is from genome assembly GCA_038090715.1 of Florisuga fusca. Classification (NCBI taxonomy): domain Eukaryota; kingdom Metazoa; phylum Chordata; class Aves; order Apodiformes; family Trochilidae; genus Florisuga; species Florisuga fusca. The sequence goes on from JAAWXA010000003.1 coordinate 32,703,483, forward strand.
TTCTCCAAGACTGAGCAGACTTTTTGCACAGCTGAGTACTACCATCCCTGTCAGGAAGTCCCTCTGTTCTTCACAGGAGATTTGTCACAAAGGACATCTGTATCTACATGCAGGATGTCCTCCTGTGCTACTGTTCTGAAAATAGTAGTCATTACAAGGTTTTAAATCAGGAATGGCAACAAAGTCCTTTATAGGAGCAAATACACTCTTTGGCATTAACATCCACTTTCTAAGAACCCCTTCCTGTTGAGGAAATGGTCCCCACTATTACGATCTATCAGACTTAGATGCTTAGTAGGAAAGGACAGCCTTCTGATGTGACAAAATTTAACCTGGGCATGGTGGTAGCCAAAGCCTAAAAATGTATTTCATGTCATACTTACCTGGTTTGCACCAATCACATCTAGAGCATGGGGCACTCTTAAGCCAAGCTGAACTCCTCAGCACTAAGTAGGCAGCACGGTGGGCACAGACATAACATGCCAGATTCCAGATATCTCTTTTCCTTGGGCTCTCAGGTCTCCCAACAGAGACATATCAGCTTCTGTCCCCTTCAAAAAACATCTGCCTCTACGTTATCAGAGTTCCAGCGTTCACTGTGAACAGTACTTTGGCCATACACTCTTGTCTGTGTACCTTCAGTTTTCATCCAAGACTTAACTCCTGTGAAGCTGAAGATGAGTATATAGCTTCAGGCAACTGAGGAAACGCTGAACAACTCTTAGGGACATTTATCATGCCTGCATGATCTCAAAATACCTAGTTCAAGCTTCATAAAGCCTGGGGTAACTGCTGACAGCTTCCTGGTGTTTGAGATCCTACGACAGCTTTTCCTGAGCCTGTAAGTTGGAGTGGCATCAAGGAGGTGCCCGATGCCTGGGGCTGGGGTTGTCTCAAACAGCCCATCCATCCTGCTCTTGGCAGGCAGGGGGGATGAATCTTGCCCTGCTGCTTCACTGGGGACTATGCCACCCCTGATAGAAGCTGGGCCATGCTGACAAAAAATTTTTTTTTTTTTTGGGGGGGGGGGATGGAGTGAGGGTGTGAGGGTTTAGTCAGCTGTATTTACTCTTTCTGGAACCCTGTCATCATCAGCTCCAGAGCCAGGGAAATAGGAAAACACACAGGCAGGGTTGTAGTGCAGCTCTTACAGCCTTTGAGCTTCGTTTCCTCTGAGACTTGAAGCAAGAAAGGTACAAAATATATCTGAGTTAACAGTTTGCTCCTACAAAAGAAAGAAGATTGAGAAAGTTCTGAACATCCCCATCCCTTCCTTTCTGCTTTCAGCTATGTGCTCCATTATAGATTATAGATGAATTTTGCATTTCACTGTCTCTACACAAATAGATATAATTGTCAATTCAGTAAAACACAAGAGAAAAGGAGTGAATAAATATATAAAAAACTTGCTGTTGTTTATTTTTCAGATTTTGTCAGAACAATTTTGGAATAAAATTGGACTTATATTTAATACTCTGTTAAATTACAGTAGTTAATACTCAGTGTTATTAGGTACAAATTACTAACTTGTATACCAAAACAATCCATTAACAAAACAAAGCCAGTAAAATTGAAATGTAAAGTGTCAATGTGAACTGCTCACCAAATGATAAACTGTTTTGTCCAATCAAAAGTGAGTAATTTTTTCTCCATAAAGCACACAGTCATACCAAATGAGGTAACTGGCTGGACACTTGGAGCCAGAAAATAAAACAAAGAATGATATTATAAAGATTGTGTTTCAATTTCAGGCATTCTCACATAAGCTTGGCTAAAACTATGGGTGATTTTTGTGAAGTTCTTCAGTTCTAGCTGAAGAAGATAATCATAAAATATTACATAATATAAACAAAAGTTTATTTCTGTTTCATGGAGTCTCATTTCAGAGAATTCAGTATGTTAGTATTTTACTTTGCAACCACTTCCAACTCCTAACTTCTGATAATGATGTCAAGTGAAGAAAAACAGAATAAATGACAGAGGTTACCAGCTGTTGCCTAAACTTGAAAGCACGGTACTAAACATTCTGTGTATTTTACATCATAAAAAAAAACTTTTCAACAAATTTATGCACTTACATACTTAGAAACACTAGAAACTAGAAATTACCACTAAGCTTTTATTAAATTCCTTACTGACAATGAATGAAGAAAAAGCAAAACAATACTTTAAAAAGAAATAGAGTCCCTATGTTCATCCATATATTTGTGCATACATTTTTTTTTATATTTGAACATGTGGGGATGTTCAGAAGACTAAAACAAAACAATCAAAGCTTTCTTAAATCAAGATGCCTCAGTTAAAGATTTTCACTAGACTGTACAGAGCTGCAAGGCAGGCTCCATGCTGTTAATGCCACCATTTTGTGCTGTTGGATTATAAATTTGTTGCACTAACTATACTTCCAGTATAACATGAGGCTGTATGATTTGTATTATTTAGTTAACTGTAAAGAAGATCTTACTAGTAAATATGTTTTCTGAAGTGAGAGAAACTTTCAATGAGTCATAAGAAATCCAGTCATTGGGAAGTAGATTTTTAATGACTTAGTGTGCTACTCTCCTTAGAGTTTTATGGAAGAAAACTTTAACTTCTAATATTGTATTGGGAGTGGAAAGTGTATTCTGAGAGATCCTTCTAACTCAGGCATCTGTTGCTTAGTTGTGGACTCTGGGCATCAGGACTCAATGATCCACATGACAACTTCCCAACCTATATTTTCACACAGAAACAACACCCACTCTTGTATAGTCAAAGACGGAGCAAATATCATGTAAGTAATAGTACTGAACTTTTTGTTAATGTCATAAAGATACAACTTTTGTAATTTTGGTTATCAACAGGGAATGGAATAGAGTTCATATATAATAGACTTGTAATGCTTTAAATTAGTACCTGCAGGAGAGATTTACTTGCCAGTAAAGTAATACAACTGTTCTGACATTAATTCTTTGTGCAACACACATGGGATGGAGAAATTGTAGAAATTTCTTAAAAGAAATTAAGTCAGACATCTCACAACTTCTCACTTTTTAATTGAACTTTTATAACCACAGTCTTACTGTAGAAGTTTATGAAAACATTGAACCACATATTTTGCATCATAGCTTCTGGAACACTGAAAGTGAGATCAGAAGAAAGTGATGCTGAATTATTTAAGTGGAAACTTATCTCAATCTACTTTTTTACAGAAAAATTATTCCTACGAGAACTATATTAATAATGAAAAAAATAGTACACAGATATTTAGAAGTTATCACAGTGTCACTGGAGAATCACAGTCCTTCTGATGAAGTAGTTGGAGGTATTTGTAAGACCTAAGCTGTAAATGGAAAAAACACTATAATTTGATTGTGACGTATAAAAGTAGGTTACAGAATTTCACTGGTAAAATTGTGTAATTGAACATTTACTTACAATATTCTTAGTTAAACTCTGCCAATTTAACAAACTGATTCTTCTTATTTCATTGAGTCTATACAAGGGGAAACAAAGTGATGTAATTGGCATTTACAGGTGTGGTCTACATGTAACAATAGAAAAACTAAGTTAAATTTCAGAATGGTATATATGACTTATTTGATTACTAGCCAATAATGATGATTTTTAAATTTTAAGAAATTTTTATTTTTGTAGTGCCTAGCTTCTGACAAAGATTAAAAACCTCTTTACAACAAGTAGGAAGAAAGTAAAGCCTAGGGAAGTACCTAGCAATTGAGGATATGACTGATCAGGGTGAAAATTAGTTACTTATAACATAATTTGAACAGACCTCCTATAACCCACAGCCTTCAAGCCACTATCAGCCTACACATACGAAAAATGAAAAATCACTTAATCATGAAGAAGCTAAAAGCTGGATGGTATTATAGATCAGTGATTGATTTGCCAGGGGCCAGAGAGAAATGTCACAGTTAAGCTTCTGAATCCTTGCTTGCGTCTCCTTGTTAATTATCTTCTGACTTCACTACAGTTCTGTGCTCTACTCTTGCAGGCTTCCTCGTGGCTCAAATTTCAGGTTAGGTTATGACACTTGGGAACTCATAATCACCAAGGGCTTCACTTCTGTGTTTAGAGGGCAAATAGTCAGAGGCCACCATGTAGAAGGCAATGGAAATAAAGCTAGACTGTGAGATACATCACAGGCCAAATAGACCTTACATTTCGGCTGTATGTTGAAGGATAAAATGACACTGTCTACTGCAGTATTCTCCTGTCTTGTGTCATGATTCGTCTCTACTCTGAAAATAAAAGCAATTAAAAAAAAAACCACCACAGAAATCTCAGTTTGCTCCTTAGGTCACAGAATGTTTTTGTCTCTCTTTAAATGATAGTTAACAACTAATAAATCATAACAAGACATTTCCCTTAAAAACAATTTCTGCAGTGAAGCAGTTAGCTACAGTAACCCCTTAGCTGAAGAGGGCTGGGACTCAGATGCCACAGTTTTGATTAATAAATTAAGAAATGTCATGTAAAATATATTAAAAAGATATCAGACAACTAAAAATAATTGCATTTTTTCAGAGGCAAAGAGAGATTTTTCCAAGCTAGTAGACTAATGATTTTATCAAAGACAGTACTAGACAACATGAAAAATAACGTGTTCCATTCCCTCAGAGGAGTATTTTGCAGAAATGAGGCTGGAAAAGTAGGAATAAATAAGAATATAAAAGTAATAAAATGATTACAAGAAGAGACCCCCAAGTACCCTTATGAAATTTCTGAGTATGACTCTCCAAAAGAAATAGTACTTAATGATACTTAGTTCTGTGTATATTGAAGAAATAACTAGAATCTTCAAAAACATTGTGTCCCTTTTGACTAGAGGGAAAAAATAATGTACTGATATATTAAACACAAGGCCAGATCATAACTTCTTTGAGAAGTTATAGAATACTAGTACTTTTTATATTCCTTTTTCCTTGTTACATACACATATGTGTGCTTCTTGAGGCAGCAGCTTTTTAGAGTGTATATTTTATTTTTGTCTTAACATAACAGTGTTCCAGTTTTGATATCTGAGATCTACCTTTGGAAAAAAAGTAAGATCAAAATCTGACTGACTTTGTTTCATTTCTTTGTGCCTTTGGTATGTATTTCTATGGGTGCTAAGTGTTTGGTAGAAGTTTCTGCATTATATTTGGACCTGAGTTTGTGATTAAAAGTAGCTGGAAATATCATAACACTTATAACAGAGACTGTTAGTTCTTATGAATACTTATTATATACTTATGGGATGCTTTAGAATAAGCCTCTCTTGGGTTATAGAGATGTCTGTGCTTTTAAAAATTTAATTTACTCATAGACAAAAGGAAAAAAATAATCTTCCTTCAAGCAAATTATTTTTTTAATTACAATTAACATGTGCATATGGGGTGTTATTATTATTTAATATTATTATTAATTATTTTAAATGACCTTTTTATCTTTATTTTTTTAAAAGTATGTCTTTTTAACATTGTATGCTATATTCATATTTTTTAAAAATAACAAATAGAAAACCAACATTTTTTTCTAAAATTTAATATTAAACTATCTGCATGTGTCTCCTTTAGAGTATGGAAATACTTCAAATTTTGATAGAAAAATACAAGGATTACTACCATGTTTTGAAAAAATTATGGAAAATTTGAATCCGTTAATTTGACAAATGTAGGAAGGATATAAGATATTTCAGTGTTACATGTTTGGGTGTAAAACTATTAAACTAAGAAATGGCAAGGTGTTTAATTATTTAATAAATGTTTAGTAGTCACATATTTGTTCAACTTTTCATGAATTAGTGAAGCCAAAAGCACTGACTACGAAGAGCTTCAGAAGATGTTGAAGATGGTGAATAAACAGAGGAACTAAACAACTAATGAAAGTGATGAAAAATGCAAATATTCATTAAAAATACCTGCTGCTAAGATCTTTATTAGCTATTATCAGATAGAAAAGTGGTTGTAGAGTAATTATAGATAGATTGATTCTGGAAATTAAGACCACAGAAAGGTGCGGATATTAGAAAATGAATACAGAAAAATATCACTGAGGAATCACAGAATGTTGGAATGAGGTTGGAAGGGACCTCTTGAGGTCATCCAGTCTGCTCCCCTGCTCAGGCAGGATCACTGAGAGTACTACCTTCATTCTTCAAATAAAGAATACTATCTACTATGTGAAGTTATCCATGAAAAACAGTTTTCTAAATAACTTACAGAATGATGTTTCTAAAAGCATGCATCAAGAGTGTAAAGATTTTCCATTATTATGCATTTTACACAAAGTAGGGAAGGTAGAAAAACTTTCATTATGCTGTGGCTGTTGCTGTTGAGATCTTACCATGTACTCTGTTATGTCACAAGTAAATACAAGATGAAATATGCTTTGACAAGTTGTACTCATTCCAATGCCAAAAAAGCCTAGCTTACATGGCTTTCTGAAAGCTGAATAGTGTTATTTACTATAGTTATATAAACTCCCATACAAATCTCACTCCTATTCAAACAAGAGCCAAGACATTTCAGGGAATTCTCCACTCATAAAAACTTGGGCGAAGCAACAAGAAATTCTGCCAGTTTTGGTCATGCTACAAGTGGTGCAAAAGTCTTGGCCCAGAAACAAGCTTTCACTAAAAGACAGGCTGAAAAAAAACATTACACAGTTTCCCAAAGAAATGGGGAAAATTGGGAAGAGTATTAAATTTATTTAATTAATTGAATTTACATAATTCTGTAAACTCAGGAAAGTTTGTTTACAGCTTTTATATAGCTTTATGTTAATTATGTGTGATTTACATAAATGTGGTGGTTTTTTCTGTTTTTTTTTGCTTACTAATAACCTTTAGTTAAGTAAAATTAACAAGTTGACCTTTAAGTGAGAAATTTATCTTACTGAATGTCAAATACTAAGAAGTGTTTTGGGTTCTTGCAGAAGCTTGTAGAAGCAGAGAATCATTCAGGCAGGGACCACTGGTAATGTCAGCCCCTGCTAAAAGTAGGGTCATCAAGAGCAGGTTGCTCAGCACCTTCTTAAGGTATGCTTTTCAATTTAGCTTCTTTAAAATTTCATTAACCAGCTAGCAGACAAGTATTTATTTATTGTAATTTTAGTTCTTCAAGGACACACAGGAAAATAAGCAAATCAGTCCACAGTGTAAAACTTAGATTTGCCATTTAGGTGGACAGAATGAATGATCTTCAAGATCCATCCCTGGAAACATTGAAGACCAGGTTCAACGGGGCTCTGAGTAACCTGGTGTAGTTGAAGATGTTCCTGCTCACTTCAGGAGGACTGGACTAGCTGGCCTCTAAAGGTCCTTTCCAACCCAAACTATTCTGTGATTTTGTGATATACAGAAAATGCATATGCCATAGGCATAGACAGTATTCATTACAGTGTATGTATGCCCACAAGCTAAAAAGGTTTTCTGTTTAGATATCTGTATTACTCCTCTCCAAATATAATCAAAGTGAATTTTGTCCTTTCACATTCTGTTTGATGAGATATGACTTTATTTTAGTGCTTGTAACTTTTGCAAATGTTAATCCTTCAAACTAAAAATTCACAGCCTGGAATTGATATTGTAAATGTAAATCACAAATAATGTCCAGGTTCAATCTCAGACTGTCACAATAAGTCTTACAATTCATCAGGTATTTTAAAGTTTAAATCATGAAAACTGCCTTCTAATTTTCAATTAACTGTATTTGTACCACATCAGAATGAATAATGTAGTATTTTGTTCTGCACTTCCCTACCAATAAACTTTGCAGCTTCCTCATTGATACATAAAATGCTGTATTTTGCACAGCATCATGCCTTCTTCTTGACTTTCTTTATACCTGTTCTCTTTTTACAGCGGATAATATCCTCCTTCTCCCATAGTATAATGAGGGCTTGGTATGTAAGGACAGGAAGAAGAAAGTGAGGAAGTTGGTAAGGGAAGAACAGCAAGTAAAAAAAAAAAAGAAAAAAGAAAAAGAACGATATTGCTCCATTGGGACCTTGCTGCTGTTTCTGTTTAAACAAACAAAATATACATATATGTACATTAAATTTTGGAAAAGTGTTCTTCAGATACTTTGTCTACGTATTTCTTTGCCAAGAAACTGCATCGTTCCTAGAATAAACTCTACCTATTACATCCTCTACAGGATGTTTGTTCTTTTCTATGAGGCAAAATAAAAATAAATTTAAAAAAAAAATAATAAAAAAAAAGATATTCAAAGATAACCTAAAGACCATGATCAGATTTCTAAGATATGACGTAGGTGTACACTTCCTTGAGTGAAAAAAAGAGTATCTCAACTCAAACAGGAATCCTAGCAATACTTAGGCACCTCTACTTGCCAGCCCACTCATTACTGTGAAATCATTTAGCAACACTTAAGTCTCAAAAGCATGCAGAGGACAGCCTACTTTCTATTGCTGTCACTTATCCAGTTCACTGCATGAGAAGCTCTGTGTAGACTTTGAGAATCCAATGATGTTACTCTGAGGGGATTTCTCAGGGGATGGCAAATGGAGAGGTTTCTCTTTTCTTTTTCAAAAATAACTATGCTACTGAGAAGGCAAAAGAAGCCAGACTTAAGACTGACACCTTAATTGTGAATAACTCAGCCTGCTGAAGTGCCATAATAACAACTGATGTCTGAAAACATGGGATTTAATGTGCCAATTTGGTTGGATGCAGATGTGGATTAAAATCAATACAGGTATTTTTGCCAGGCTTAGAGGTAAAAGTTAAACTTAATTTATCCTCACAAACATATGTAGCAGGCCAGATAGTTGAAATCATGTCCTCCTCCTATCTCTTGTGTAAGTAGTGAGCAGTGCTGTAGGTATAATCCCATGATAGGGATTCTGTGACTATGCAGACATCCATCTACAAAATGGATCAATCCTGCTGTATTTCCCACAGCATATCTATTATATATTACAGGGTATAGGATGTAATTTTTAATAACAGGTTTTCTTTTAGATAGTATTTCATATCATCCATAGAAGCATTCAAAACTGATTATTTGTGGTTTTTTCCTTCTTTTAAAAAACCTAAGGGATATAAGCAGGTGAATTTGTGCAACTTAGTTTTTATGTCTATCCGGGACCTACATTACTTGTATGAAATTCTTGTTCCATTCCTCGGATACAAACAAATCATGCTTTGGAGATGAATCCAATGCTGATTGCTAACATGTATCTCAGTTAGCAAAGATTATTATAATATATAAAACCCAGAAAGTTGTCAGGGGAATTGTGAATGAGGAAAGAACATAAGATTGAGAGGTGGTCACACTAAGGACAGAGATACAGTTACTGGCAAAGCTGATCACACCATGTACACTCTGAACTGTCCCACTGGGTTACAGTACAAAAAATCAGAAAGGCTACAAAGAGCTCTGAGTGAGATCCTTCCCTTTGGACCTGAGGTGAAGAAAGAGATCAAATGCCCCTCAGTCAAGGTTGGTCAGCAAATGACGGAAAATCTCCATGAGACAAATATCAAGCAAAACTGGTAGAGAGGCAACATTAATCGACACTGGATTACCTGGCTCTTTAGGAGTATTTCAAACAGAATATATATATGCTAAGGCTTTTTGGAACATTCATTTGCTGGCAAATAAAAAAGCTGAGAGACAGCATTTTTTTATCTTCTTTGAAACCAAATAAGATTTTAATTGGGACTATGATACCCAGAAGAAAAGCAGCTGAGTCTAAGGAAAGGTTGGAGACAGCAAGACCGTGGGCTGTAAAGTATCCATCAAACAATGAGAAGTGATCAATCAGCAGAATAAAAATTTGTTCCTATTTGCCTTGGATTCCTCATGTTTTGCCTCAGTATACCTTGGATATCATGTCATCTCTGAGAATCCGAGAAACAGTCTTTGTTTAAGTTGAAGCTCTAAAAGCTTTTTTGAAAGAAAGTATTGTCACTCTAACCTAGCACCTAAAGCCACTGTTTGGCATATGTAACATAATAACCTTCTTTACCAGTGATATTAATCTGTTGAAGTATGCCAAGATCCTTTTGAAGATGGCTCTTTACTCAAACCTTACTCATAAATAATTCAGAGAAGAAATTTTTTAAAATTATTCTTTATCTGTTTTCAGTCTTTCATATCTTTGTCCAGATTCACTATCAGACCATTCACTTACAGCACCTCGTATATGTTTTTGAAAAATACTGGTACAAAGTTATCAGTTTACCTTCCTTTAGTAAAAAAATATGCTTTTAAGATAATAAATATAATTTATTATATAGATATAATAAATATAATGTAATAAATACAATATAATGTAATATAAATAATATATTATGATTAATCTAATATAGCATAGTTAACATTATATAATTTTATATAATGAGTTAATATAATCAAAATAATATAAATCACATTAATTCTTAATACAATTACTTTTTTTCCACTATAGTTTCAGTGTTCCTACCCCTTTATTATATTGACCATGTATTTCTGAAAGTTACCTTTAAACACACTAATGATATTTTTCAACTCATGTTCTACAATTTTTTTTTCTTATATATTTACACACACACTGCCGATGCATGCATACAGAGCTTTTGAGCTAAGATTTCAAAATGCTGAGTACCACCATCAGAAGACTACTATCAGAATAGTAAACAATTCTGTATTGCTTTGTGTCTTGGGAGACTGCTATTGCTACACAGCATGCCAGCTCATATAGATATATTTTTTATCACCATGTGAAATTTTTTAAAATTTTTTATTGTGTGATCAGAATAATTTTTAGCTGAAGAAGATTTCTAACCTGCTGTTATATAGTAAAGCTATTTTGAATTAATTTAAAATTACGTATCTTTTTCTTGCTCAGTTTTCATTGTGATTTTTGAAACTTAAATCATCTCTGGTTTTGCAGAATATATTTTTTATTTTCTTTTTTCATTGCTTGCCACAAGAACTTTCACTTGTGTCTCAGCATCTCAGGATACAAAAGGCTAATCTGTGAAAATGCTGCACTTTCATGCTGAAAATATTTTTATGTTTCCTGTTGATTAAGGAATCACATGACAAACACAAAGGAAAAGAAATTGACCATGACCTTTCAACATTCAAATAAGAAAGATTTAGCTTTTTTAATCAACAGAAAGATGCTGGTTTGGATGATTCAATGAGTGAAAGTAAATAAAGGAGATTTATTTTCACTGGAGGCAAGGGGGAAGGATGACAGCTTGGCTACCCACTTGCATATATATCCACCTAACCGACAGGCACCTGTCTAATTCAGATGCAGGTCCTTTTTCAGTTAGTACATTTGCTTTGGTTTTGCAGGTGAGGGAAACCATAGGGGAGATGTTTAATTGAACTCTGGTGTGGAGGACAGACACAGAGAAAGCAGAATGGCTTTAAGCTTTCACTTACAAATTAAACAAAATCCTCAGGGATCTTTAACTGGCAGACATTTGGAGGAAATTAAATGCTAATGTGTGCAGTTGTACTTTTTACACCCACAGACATCAAATATATAAAGACATTAACTTCTCTTCTGTTGCAGCAAATTCATAATATATGCACAAGGTATAAGGTTAAATCTTATAAAGTAAGGTAGAATTCAATATCAGATCATGCACTTGCAATATAACATGAGCCCAGACATTTTCAGCCTTAAACTGTTTAAATAAATGACTAACAAGTTTTTATGTGCAAAAATATGGCACTACTGCAGAATTAGAGAAGGTCCCTGTTGAATACTACAATGTGAATTATGCCCAGGAGAATACAATAAATTAGGTTCTGGGATGGCATGAAAGCTCTTCTGCATAAGCATTCAATACCTCCATCCAGAGAAGAAAACCATTTGAAATATTTCCCACATAAGAGCTTCAAATAAGACCTCACTCACTCAGAAGAATATCTAGCAGTGACGGAACAAGGCCGCTCACATAGGTTAGAAAGCCCATATGTTTTATCATACCCTTCTTTTTTTGTAGGTTATAACAAATGTGTGCATGTGTATAAGTGAAAAATTAATTGTATGGCAAAATGGTTTGGGAAAGCATTGGATGATCACATAAATGGACTTCTAGAAATGAGTCAACAGCTGAATATATAAAGAGGTGACTAATTAGATAAAACATATGAGCTCAAATAGGAGAGAAAACAATTGAACTGAAATGGAAAAAGTTAAATCTGTGGTTTTGGTTTTCTATGAAGAACAAAGAAGTCCATCTGTTTTCTTAGAAACCTTATATTGAATACTAGCTGAAAACCTCCCTGAGTTCTATCTTAAGCTAAAGGAATTCCTGAAAATGAGAATTTTTTGAACTAAATGTCATCTATATCTGAACAAGGCTCATTTTTTTCAGTCAGTAAAGAGAAACAGCAACTGGAATTTGGTTTTTAATACTAAGTGAGATGAATATCATCCCAAGTTCTTACCAACACTAATGCCTGACAATATTTAACTGCTTGGTATAGAAACTCGTAGCATCTACCATAAGTTAGGCCTAGTTGGAAGCATCTTAAACCTGTGGATAAGATTTAACTGACCCCATAAGGTAAAGGAGTAGCTTTAGGAGTAAGCAGAGAACTAACATCAACATTTGAAGCAGTGTAAGTTTTGACTGATGAGATCCTTTGAGACAGGAAGATTGAATGCCAGCACCAGTCTTTCACTGAGCATCCAGTGAATCATAATAGGGCCAGACAAGATATGGGTATTCTCCACCCCATCCCACCATGGACAGTGTTCAGAGTTGCTGAGGGACTCTTAAGCTCTGCAACAGGGTCAGAACTACCTCTTTGCCTTCCAGAGATGCCAGAGAGAAGAGCACTTCAAGTTAAAGGAGGATGCATAGCATAGTGGGAATCCCTGTGCTGGCCCACCAGTCTCTCCTGGGCTTCACTTTCTGTCACAGAGAAAAGTAAAGACAAGCACTTTGTAAAATTGTGTACATCTTTGATGAAGTGTTTAGGTATCCGTATTCACTTGGCCTCCACACTCTTTTGGTTAGAAACCATAACAAAACTACATCTTTTTTCTTAAAAACACCCCTTCCACATGACTGTAATACAGAATATAAGAGAGGGTTTAAGTCTGAACCTCATAGAAAAGATGGACAGAGATGGGATTTGATACTGCACATATATATATTCTACAGCAAATTCATTACAATTTAAATTATCTAATACTGTACAAATTCTCAGACAGGTAGCTTTTTAGCTGGTAGGTTTTAACCTACAGGCCTGATTCAGCAACTCCCATTCTTAGGTGGATATTTTTCTTATTTATATTTCCTATATTTTCTTTATTTCTTAGGCTTGCAAACACTCACCTGAGTTTTCTAGCAGCATGGTAGATAAAGGTTTCCTGTTTCATTGTTAAAGTTCTATTTTGAATGAAATAAAAACAAACAAACAAACAAAAACAACAACAAAAAAACCCACCAGGAACTTATGGTACATACTTCACCAGAATGTTAAAGCAATCTGATAAAGTAATAGCGGGGAGGGGGGAGGGAGGGGAAGGAGGGATAGAGAGGGAGGGAAGTCTACTGAAAATACCCTGGGCAAAGAAAATAAATAATGCAAAGAAGTACAGTCAATATATCTGGATAGAGAAACATCCAGGAAAAGTACATGTTAGTGATTCTGCACAGGTTTGTTGGATTTCTGGCTCAGCTTGATCTTCTCCTTGAATCACTGTGTGATATGAGTCTTCTGATCACTGTTCCTTCCATGGAGTCTCTCTCCTCTAACCTCAGATACCTGCACTATGCTTCACTCTGTCACTCTTTTTACATCCCTTGATTATGGTTATGGCACTTTTATTGGAATTGTAAAAAGGCATTTTCTGTACTACCACAGCGACAGCAATAACAACAATGTTAATTATTACTATAATTATAGTCGTAAATTCTCCTACATATGCAATAATATATATATAACAAAGAAATATTAGATAAATATATATAATAAAGAGAAAATTTGGTTAACTTTCTCTTCTGATTTTCAGGGCTGGAAAATGTATTATTTGGACTGTTTTATTTGCTTTTTAGTAAAGCAAATAAGGATTCAGATGTTAAAACTTTTCATATTTACTTTTTTTTTTTCCTTGTTCAGAGTAGAGAGAATATAGGAACTGAATCTCTCTGTGTTCAGAATTCTGAAAACCAGGTATTTCTTGGTACCACCCAGTGACAGACGAGAAGTAATAAGCACAAACTGAAATTCAGTAAATTCAATTTAAGTTGAAGAAAAGCCATTTGACGATGATGGTGATCAAGGCCTGGAATAGGTTGTCTAGTTGGGTTTGAAGGCAATAGAGCAGCTCAGGTATTAATCCAGATATAGAAATGAAAACAAACAAACCCAAACCAACAGACAACCAGGACGTGTTTTCCTGCCTAAAAGAGTTTCTTAACACAGATGATCAGAAGAACAACTGTCTCAGTGGAACACTTTTCACTGAATCACAGAAGAAACAAGTAGGGTCCCAATTTTGCAATTCTGTGCTTAATTTGGTGTTCAAAATTAAAGCTTTACACGAGCTGAAAAAAATCTGTTCTGACATCTGTAAACCAGACCTATGGTCCTTATAGTTTTTGAAAGCTGTGGTGGAAGAGTAGGAATAAGATCTGTAATATTGACAGTAACATGAAGAGAGAGATATAATTACAACATCTCTGGAGAGAATTTGATTAATTGGGAAAAAATTACTTTTGCCTTAGTGGCAGCACATGTTTTATTGTGGACTCCCATTCCTGCTGCTTCCAGGATCAGTTTCTTGAAATGTATGGAAACAGAATCCTCACAGTGGTCATTGCTCCTTTTGCTGTTGTTTAGTCTAAAGCACTCAGAACCACTAAATAACCACTATAATTACCACTAAATAACCACTAGAAGTGGTTATTTTTAGGGTAGGTTCAAAGTTTAAGTTTGAAATAAGGAAAAAATTCATAGTTTTAGAAAGATGCTACTAAAAACAAAGCAACTTTTATATTTTATTTTTTTTACAGTCGTTACACGTAAAAAAATAAGCAAAAACCAAAGCACATTAAGAAAAACAACGTTCAGGTTAATAATTCTGAGTTTGATTTCATTAAAAAAATTCTCAGGAAGACTGAAAGCATTTTCATGCTTTTTAAGAATATACTTGATTTTCAGTTGGCAGCTGGTCACCAGTCGTGTTCATCAGGGATCAGTGCTGCGTCCAGCTCTGTTTAATATCTTTATCACTGATCTGGGATCAAGTGCACCCTCAATAAGTGCAGATGACACCAAGCTGGGTGAGAGTGTTGATCTGCCTGAGGGTACAAAGGCTCTACAGAGAGATCTGGACAGGCTGGATCAGTGGGCTGAGTGCAATTGTATGACATTTAACAAGTCCTGCACTTGAGTCATAACCCCCTCATGCATCCTACAGGCTTGGGGAAGAGTGGCTGGAAAGCTGCCCCTCCTGGGGACAAGGACCCACGAGTGTTGGTTGACAGCCAGCTGAATCTGAGCAGCAGTGTGCCCAGGTGTCCAAGAAGCACCCTGACTTATTTCAGAAATAGTGTGGGCAGCAGGACTGGGTGTCCTGGTTTTAAGCCAGGACAAAACCAATTTTCTTTCTAGTAATTTTACTTTCAGCTCAGTGTCTTCTAAGTAGCTGTATTTCCTGATACTAACAGCAAATTTCTCAGGCAGTGTCTGCTTCTAAGACTGAGAGTGCTTGAAGTCTATAGCTATGGCTGGAGAATGTTATGCAGAACCAAGGACACTGCTCAGTTCTGGGAAACATTTATGCTCTGGAAAGAGAAAGGGACTAAGGGTGTCACACCTGCAACCCTCCTTTAGGGAGGTACAGAGCACACAGGTGAACAAAACTGACCAGAGTATTCCACCTCATACAATTCATAATCACTATAAATTTGAGGGATCTGGGTGTCAAACTCTCTTCATTAATGGCTGGAAGCCTGGGAGGATTCTGTCCATTGTCTGCCTTGATTCCAATCCATCCCGAATCTGCATGTTCCTGCCTCCAGCTCCCATCTGCTGCTGACTCTTGGAGTCCAGCCTGGGGCTGCCCTGCAGCTCCGGTGCTGACGTGAGCATTATTGGGTGGGCTGGGGAGGAACAAGATAATGCTTTTCTAAATATTATTTATTATTAAAATTACATATAAAAATATACATATATAATTAGTATGTATGCATTTATAATGATATATTTATATTTTGTTATTTTCTTTTTCATCTTCAGTGTTTCATTAAAGCTGTGTAGTTTATTTTCCAACCTGACAGTCTCTCTCCCTTATTCTCTCCCCTTTCCCTGCAGTGGAAGGGAGAAGGGTTAATAGAGAGCATCTCTCATTTGACAGCCCAGTGTTAAACCATCACAGTAGAGAAGTGATTCTCTCCCTGTACTCAGAACTGGTTAGACCGCACCTCAAATACTCTGTTCATTTCTGAGCTTCTCACTGCAAGAAGGAGACTGAGGTGCTTGAGTGTTTCCAAAGAAAGGAAATTAAGCCTTTTGTTTAAAGCACAAGTCTTACAATGAGTGTCTGAGGGAACTGGAGGGTTTTTTGCTTGGAGAGAAGGTTGAGGGGATACATTATGGCTGTCTACAACTACCTGAAAGGGGATTGTAAAGAGGTGGGTGTCAGTCTCTTCTCCCAAGTTACAAGACAGGGTAAACAGCCTCAAGGTACCCCAGGAGAGGTTTAGATTTGGTATTAGGCAACATATCTTTAGTGAAAGGGTTGTCAGGCACTGGAACAGGCTGCTTAGGGAAGCAGTTGAGTCAGTATCCTTGGAGGTATTTAAAAGATGTGTAGAAGTGGTGCTTAAGGATATGGTGTAGTGGTGGACACGGCAGTGCTACATTTGCAGTCAGACTTGATGATCTTTTCCAACCAAAAGAGTTTTATGATTCTATCATTATCTGCAAAATTAAATCTCCCACCACAACAGGCTAAGCTCTAGCCCACTCCCATGAGATGTATTTTAAAATACTAGACCAGTTTAAAAAATTAAAGGACCCCTATTCAGAATGTAATCCTACTAGGTAATAAGAATATTCTAGAGCATCTTTAATATACTGTATGTAACTAGCTCTTCCAAAATTAGGAACTTGGAAAAAAGTCTTCACTTGAAGAACATCAGTGGAATTCCATACAGGAAAACAGGAAGGCTTGGTATGTTTCTTTGATACTAAAATATGTTGTTGTTCACAAAAAGATAGCTTTACTAAAAGGCTGTTTGGTTTTTTTTAACTTTACTGTAAGTTCCCTAACTCCCCATCTCACTCAATATTCAACATATCTAATACTTTAATTCTTGAGTAGTTATTCTCATTGAAGATGTGATTCTTACCAGATGGCTGGAAAGGCTACTTAGCAGAATCCAGACAAGATTTGTGAAAAAGTATTCCATGCAATACAATGTTCACTCCTGTGAAGTGTCAGTGAGTTAACAGGTTTGTACCAAAAAAGTGAAATCCATATTGCAAGCCATAGCATATTTCAGATACTGTTATCCAGTACAGAATACAGAGAGATCCATGATCATTCATTTTCATGTCAGGCTTATATGCATTGGCTTCACTTTTGTTTAGGGATTTTATTTCCCATTGTGCTTGACATGTATTATAGAAAAGTATACAAAAATTGCTGAGCAAGTATAATGAATTTTTGGTAGTTCACGTGAAGTTGAATTACTTACAATACCAACTTCTTGCAAATCTAGCCATGTGGTGTACAAAGAATACCTCTCAAAAAGAACTTTCAATTTCAGGAGTTCCTGTTTCATGAAATTCTAGAAAAAAAATCTAGAACTTAAGATATAAGGAAGATCTGAGAATTATATATTAACCACTAGTTCTAAATGGAACACACATTTCTCTGGACAAAATAATTAATATTCATGACTGTAGAAGCATATTCATATACTAGAGTTTGCATCATAGAGTACACAAAGATGAGTAGCTTTATTGAAATGCAAATATGATTAGGATGCAGATAGGCTAAATGTACCTTTTCATCTTTGTAGGCTGCAATGTGGTCTTTGATCCAAAGGATTAAATACTAATTTTGCCTGCAATTCCCCAGGAGACCTCCACAGAGGCTGAGCTGTCTTTTAGAAGAAATAAAGGACAATTTCTCTTTCTTGACTTGAAAGATAGAATAAGCATTATCTCCAGGGCAGACTTTCAACCCATAAATATGGTTCCCCAGGCTCTGAGAATGCTTAGACTGAAACCACAGTACTGTCAGACCACACAGATTCATACAATTGTAGAATAGTTCAGGTTGAAAGGGACCTTAAAGATCATCCAGTTTCAACCTCCCTGCATGGATAGGGTCACATTCTGCTCTAGGTGGTTTGAGACACTTCTGTCCCTGTGCTGAAAATAACAAAGCCTATTTTGAGGCACAAAACTATCCACAGGCTATATTTTTTTAAAAGTCAAAAAATGTAAATGAAAAATAGGAAAATGTAAAATGTCTGTTTTGATAAAGCCTATTTTATCTGAATCAAACCCAGCATTTTCCCTCTCCAGAAAAATATCCCAGTCCCAAATTCATTGAGCCCTCCTTCCTTTTCAGTGTTCTTTTCCTCATCTAGAAAAAGCACAAATAGTCGATTTCCATGTTGGATAGGTAAATTATCTAACTTATGGGTTGTCGAACCTTTTTCTTTCTCTCTGATCTATTGCTTGTGTTTGAGATGCAGATAAATACATGTTATCACATGTATTTCATGTATTATACATAATACAGAAATTATACATAATACATACATTCTCACATGTATTATGTTTCTATGATTTCTTGCTTTTGAAATTTGTATTGGAATACACCCACTAAAAATTAAGCTAAACGTATTTGTAGATTTAAAAAATGCCACTCTGAGCATTTTTTTTAATATAAACTTTGCTAACTGAAGTTACCTCATATTCAATTAGCTGCTGATACTAATATTTGGAAGGAATCAATTAGTCACTCTGATTTGGGAACTTAAACTAGTAAGTTGAGGACTTTGAACAGTCCTATGCTATACAGGTTTGCCAGCTAGCTCAGAGAACCTGGAACAACACTGCACATATTTTACAGTTCACCTCACCAAAAAAAATTGGTTTTCTTAGTGGTTAGAATGCAAGCAGAATTGGCCTTGCTGCAAGGAGATGATCTGGGGCTGAAGAAGGGACTGAGGATGGGAGCTCCAAAGATAAGGGGAAAATACACCTGTAGTACTGACTGGACATAAGTATAACAGAAGAGGCTTTACCTCTGGAGTGGCCCTGTAGCTGTGATGTTATTGTATTAGTAATAGTATGTGATGCTATTGTAGTAGTTGTGATGTTATTGGGTTAGAGATAACTTGTATAAACTGAAAATGCACAAATCCACAGCCCCTGATGGGGTGCATCCATGCGTGCTGAGAGAGCTGGCATATGTTGTTGCTGAGCCACTCTCCATCATATCTGAAAATCCCTGGAGAATGAGAGAGGTGTCTGAGGACTGCAAGAAAGCCAATGTCACAGTTTTTTCCCTTTGTTTCAGTAGAACTTCCTCCACAGTCAAGCACTATCCGAAATAATTATCTAATCATATCATATATATCTTATATATCATGTAACTTTTGAGGTCCTTCCAACCACTAACTTTCTGTGACTGTGATATCTCATCAAAACTGTGTGCAGAATGTTGCTAGGAATATAAACAAATTTTTATATTAGAAATAGAATTTGTCATTGGTTATGACAATGATTAATTTTTTCTTATAGTTTACTATTGATTGCATACACTTTCTACAACTACAACAGTTTTAAATGCAACATATAATAACAACAATGTTCAATTTTATCTTAGCTGTTTCTACAAAAAATACTCAGGACATCATTAATTGAAAAGAAACTATGGAATTGTGAAGCAGTGATAATTTAAGGGGAAGATTAATTATTGCAGTGCTCTTTAAACCTGTAATTTTTGACACTGATCCTAAAGCCAACTATTCTATAGGCTTATTTGGCATCCAAGTTATCGTGTATTCCAGTATTCTGCTTCTGCAGGGATGTGGTTAGGAGAATAGAATAGAATAATTTCACTTGGAAGGTACCTATACAGCCTGGTCAGTTCAAGACTGACAAAGAGTTAAAGCATATTGTTAAGGACATTGTCCAAATGCCTCTTAAATACTGACAGGCTTAAGGCATCAATCATCTTTCTAGGAAGCCTGTTCCAGGTTTTGACCACCCTCTCAGTACTGAAATGTTTCCTTATGTCTTGTCTAAAGCACAACTTTGAATCATTCCCACATGTCCTATCACTAAATCCCAGAGACAAGAGCTCAGCACCTCCCTGTCCACTTCCCCTCCTCAGGAAGATGTAGAGAGCAATAAGTTCTCTCCTCAATCTCCTTTTCTCTATGCTAGACAAGCCCAAAGTCTTCAGCTGCTCCTCAGAAGATATTCCTTCCAATCTTTGTCCATCTTTGTTTCCCTCCCATTGATGCATTCAAGTAGCTTCACATCCTTCTGAATTGTGGGGCCCAGAACTGCAGACAGTGATCAAGGTGAGGCAGCACCAATGCTGGATACAGCAGGATAATCCCCTCTTTAGACCAGCTTCTCATGCTGTGTGTGATGCACCCCAGGATGGGGTTTGCCCTCTTGGCTCCCATGCACAGAGCTGACTCGTGTTGAGCCTCCTGCTGACCAGCACCCCCAGATCCCTTTCTGCAGGGCTGCTCTCCAGCCCCTTGTCTCCCAATTAACACTTGTGCTTGGCATTAGTCTTTCCTAGGTGCAGAATCTGACATTTTTGACTTGTTAAATTTCATTTCCAGTTGTCAAAACATTGATAGGAACAAATATTTGCTTTCCAGGATTTCTATCGGGAGAACATGACCAGAGACATACACTTTTCTGGAAGCTGCATTAAGTTTTGACTTAATGACCATGAATTGTCATCAACATAGATCACCAGTGGAAAAATGGAGAAGTTGACAGACTTGTACACATTGCTGGGAAACACAAGAAATTGCTAAAGAAAGCTAAATCATAGAATCATTAAAAGTTAGGTGTTGGAAGAGGTCTAGAAAGATCTTTGAGTCCAACCCCCTCTCCCAAAGCAGGGTCATACAGGAGCATATCCAGGTGGGCTTTGAATGTCTTCAGGGAAGGAGACTCTACAACCTCCCTGGGCAGCCTGTGCCAGTGCTCTGTCACCCTCACAGTGAAAAAATTCTTCCTTATATTTATATGGAGCCACCTGTGCTCCAGTTTATAACCATTGCCCCCTTTCCTATTGTTAGTCGTCCCCAAGAAAAGCTTGCTCCATCCTCCTGCCACTCTCCCTTTACATATTTATAAACATTGACGAGGTCACCTGATTCTCCTCTTCTGCTAAATGTATTAATGAAAATTCTAAGTCAAATTGTAAGCAAACTACAAAAACTATTCTATCACTGATAAATGACCTGAAGTTGATGGAGGTGGCCAATTCATCAATCAGTTGTAATACAAAATGCCAAAACAGTGTAATATTTCTGTATTTGGAAGAAAGTCAGGTGGAATATTCCACTGTAAGGGATAAGAAAATACTTTCTATCCCATCATTAAATAAAATAATGTTAAATGGCAGATGTTAAATATTTTAAATCCTGTTTAGATCCTATTTTTAAATGATAAAATATGGGCATTGAATTTCCTCACAGTACAAACTGAAAAGATGTAGTTAAATCAGAATATATATGCAAGCTAAGCAGGCTAACTTGCAGGGAAGAACATTGAAATTATGGACCAGTCTGGATGACTGATGTTGATTCTTTAATAAATTTCAGACTGCATTGTAGGGTCTGGGGAATTTGGACAGGCTAATGTTCTTCCCAGCATTTTAAAAGGGAAATTTGTTGACCAAGGCAACTGTTAGCTTTGCATTAATCTCAAAAAAACTAAGAAAACATCAATATGCCATGTAGTCTATAAGTACTTAGCAGATGGCAGTGAAATCACTGCCAATTTAACACAGGATATATATAATTGTCTTCTCAGACAAGACATACATGTGCATTGTGTACACACTAATAAGCATGTATGATCATTTGTGTAGGTTCACGTGCATAATCATCATTCAAGACACAGAAAACTAACTATAAGATTTCCATAAAGTAAACCACTCAGGTTTTAAAAGCATTTATTAACCTACCTACCATTCATTTCAGCCTTGTGTGATATATTAAGCAGTTTATACTAGAGCATTCTTTTGTCATCTTAAAATCTACGAATAATCTATTGAAACAAAACAATAAACCATGAAAAGTTCTTGCACCGATATACCATGGAAGAAAGCATTTTAGCTGGATGTTGAGACGCAGGAAAAGGAAACAGTGTCTGATATTTACAAGGAGCTTTATTTTCTTTCTTTCTTTGGAGAGAAAGGTGTCATGGACTTCTGTTTCCTGCTTTTTCCTGTTTACTTTCATAAAGCAATAAATACAATAAATTTGTATTTTAGCCTTTTGTTGCTAGAAAAAAAAAAACAACTTTAAGACAGCTTTAAGACAGGCCAGATATGAGTTTCTTACTAAAAAGTTAATACTGCATTTTTTATATGCAGTTAATACTGCATTGAGAATTTCCTGTCCATTACAAAGTGAAGCAGTAAGAGGGAAAAAAGGCTGTGAATTCAGGTGAAAACCTTCCTGATTATAATGAAGCATAGAGCTAACAGAGCTTGGTTAGAATAAAGGGGAATGTTGACAACAATGCGTACAACACTTATCACAAGTTTACGAAGATTACAGATTCAAGAGAAAAATATTTAAGCTGACTCTTGAAGCAGTGGTTCTCTACAAGTGAAGTCATTGCAGGTGGCAGGAAGGTACTAATTTCCTTCTCTTTAGGTTTCCTCTAAAACCTAACTTATATCTAAATCCTTATTTAGAGGAATCTCGAGCTTGCTTGTTTCTCACTAAATGCCTCATGCAGATCCAAAATGTATTCTCATTAAAGTGCAAAGCAATGCCCTATTTCATTTAGAGCAAGATTTGACATATAAAGCTTTGGAGGAAGAAATGAATGTAGTCAGAGTAAGAAACTTGTACAGAGATTAACCAAGTGATTTTTTTCTCTTATATGCTTTCCCTCAATGGTTTTTTGTTTCTGTTAATTTTTATTTTTATATTTTAAGTGAATATTTAGAAAACACAAAGCATTAGTTTATATTTTAAACCTGTGAATTACATCACAACAAATATAATAATGATATAAACCTGCAAAAACCTAGTCATGTACAATGCAAAGTTCTTTTTGTCTGAAAATCCCAAGTAGCATGCTCTAGATGGTTCCCCTCTGAAAAAGTAGTGTAGTGTCTTGCATAATGGATCAGTCTGCCTCAAAAGGTAATTCAAACATTTTTTTTAATAGAGGTGAGAAACTGATCTGTGAGGTCCTTAATGAAAAATATACTCACTTATAATAGCAGGAGGACAGATAATCTTTTCCAATTTTCTCTTTCCAGCCAACAGATATTTATAAAAAAGAGAAAAGCTTGTTCACATTGTGTACAAGCAGGGTTCTTTTTTTTATTATTTTTTAAGATAAAATGTAGATACTAGTTTCACAACCTTCCATGAAATGACTAGCAAAACATGGCTACTGGATGATGTACAAAGTTATGGCATAGTGTAACTGCCCCCTCTACAGTCCACACATCAGTATTCTATTTAAGCAGTTTTTGAAAGAAAAAAAATAAGGCATCAGGGAGTAACAGAAGTAGAAGTATTTTTTCAGTTAAACATATTGAAGATTAATCTCACATTGTACATCATTCACGACTTCATATTACTACTAAATAAAAAAAACAAACATGTCCGTTTTTTCAAGTCCTACGGTAATAAAGAGCAACTTTCACTCCATCTGTATTTTCCTTGCAACCTCTATTGAAGGATATCTTTTTTGCAGTTCATGTGGTACAGAATGCTTCTATACTAACCATTACTAGATTCTTTAAGAAGAGACTGGTTACAACTCATTTGAGGACCAGGAATTATCCTTGGTTTCATACCTCACCTACATTACAGATCTACTCATCTACAAGCTCTTCAGTACCTTCCACATGACATGCACATTACTTTTCTGTTCCACAAATGTAACAAAATATGCCATTTCTTAAATTCTCAGTTTTTATTTCCATGACCATAAGTCAGCACCAACCTCTGCAGAAGTAAAAAGAAATTCTCACAATTATGAGCTGTTGTTTTGGTCTGAGAACCTGTGATACCCTTTCTATGCCTAAAGCATTTTAAGATATTTTAAGATGTTTTAAAAACTTATTATTAAACTACACATCAAGACAAATTACTTGCAAGCATATTATAACACTAAGCACTGGGATAATGTTTGGGTTTAGGATTGGACAGAAGATTTTACTCAGGTTCTTTACTTCATTTTTAACATTGCTTCTTAGGCATGACCAAATATATTGGTTGAACCACCAAAAATACTGAGCTAACTGTAAACTCTGAAGAGTTTTTTACTTTCCCTTTCAAAATTCGTTATTTCCCCCTCATATTCATTACAATGCATATAAAATTGGGAGCTATAGATGCCACCATATAACCAAGAGATGTTTTAAATAGATCTGAATTTACTAACACTAGATCAGGCCCTTGGAATATAACAGGGGAAAAGACACTTATTTCTGGCCTCAGTTTTGCTTCAGTACTACATAAGGCACTGCATGTGTTTACCAATGCTTTTGATTTGTATGATTTGCAGATTATCTTGCCAATACCATTGTTCCTTTTCTCTCTCACTTCTATGTCTGTATTTCTTTAACATAAACACAGATAAAGGAAGCTGGAATTCTTTGAATGTCCTATATTACCCACTACCTTAAAATCAACAGCAAGACTCACAAGGGCAGCATATTAAACACAGCCCCTTGTTAACTCTGCCTTTCTTAGTTTTCATTCAGTTTCTTTAACAACTTGTTAATTTCTTCCCTTTTACATGCTGGTGGTTTTTTTCCCTTTTTCCTTTTTCCCTTTGCTTTCTCTCCCTTCACTCTGAGCTTTTATCAGAGAAAAAGAAATTCCCACTTTTGGCAGATAGGAGTTAGATTCGATCACTTCAAAGCCTACCTATTCAGCTTTCAGCAGTAATATGAAGCCCTTGCTAAGGCAACTTGATTTCACTCAGCAAGCAAGTAGCTGTATAAATAAAACTAAAAAAATAAATAAATAAACGCTTGGCATAAGATGTAAGTAAAGACTAGCAAATGACAACAAATCCTTCCAAACTCAGCCAGTTAATCACTTTAATGTTTCATGCCTATGTTGTCTTATTTGCTCCAGAAATTACCAAACTTTGCTAAATAAAATGAATCATAACGTACAGATAATAATGTTGTTGTTCATCCTAACTTACATAAGTCTCTCTTTCTATTTCATCCCTATGGTTTGTAGACAAGGGAACGAAATACGAATCTGCAGGTGGTAATTCACCTCTTTGAGACAGATGTTCCACCACTATCAGAACATATTTTTTCCGTTTCACATTTCATCCACTTGTTATAGAAGAAGCTGAGAGGCACTAGATGAAGTATTTGACTTTTAGACGTTTTAAGTTTTAAAACATAAATCCCCCCCTAAAGTATATTTTTGTTAGTTTATATTCTTTGCAATTTGTAACATATACTGTGAGATACTGGGGGTAAAGAGGTTTAATAATATAATTATTTTTTTTATTTAACACGTTATAGAATTACTTTAAACAGAGTTAAATAATTTTCTTGACGTTAGTGATTTAAAGAAGCACTCCCACTGACAAGATGTTTATTTTACAAGTAAAAAACAAAACAAAACCAACTGAACAAAAACCCCTCAAGATAGTTATTACAAAAATTAATGGCAAAAAGGAAAGAAGATAATTTCTATGTGAAATCTATACCTCTGGTTACCACTTTCTATGGTGGCATTGGCAATGTGGGTTTTTATTATTTATCATCCTTACTAAACTGAAGATTGAAATAATGTTTGGAACTCTGATCTTATCAATATTGTGTTCATCAGGAATCCAGGTCAGAGGGTAGCAAACCAAAGTCTGCTCTTAGGAATATCACCTTTTTAAGGAACAGTTAGATGGTGCATTAAAGGGTTCTTTTAGATCAGATTTTCAAAGGAGATAATGAAAATACTAGAGACTACACGAGTGTACTCTGGTTTTTTTTCCATGTAGTTTCATATGCAGAGCTACTTGGGTAATTTTACTTGATAGGAATTGTTATAAAAAGGTGATTTGCAACTGGTTTTAGCAATGTCAGTTCAGCCTTTTCATATTGTGAAGGTTACCAAAGACGTAAAATAAAATTATACATTCTGATGAAGAACTTTTTTCAAAAATGTCTTTATTGTAAGAAGCCCACATAGCAGTTTCTCCAAAACTCTATCAGTTGCAAAGAAAGGCAGTGAAAATAACACATATATTTAAAAATTGTCATATTACAGTAGAGGGTCATCATATCAGACAAGAAATAAAACCTTTAAATTTTGCTCAAAATATTATTAAGACTTGATTGAGAGCACTCAAGCTTTTGGCTTTGTGTAGAAAACAAAATGGAAGATGTTCAGAATGAATGTTGTTGGGTTGTTTTTTTTTTCACATAGAAACCCCCCAAAATATTCTTTTCTCCACCATTGTTGTTGTTGTTGTTGTTGTTTTTTATTATTCTTTTGCAGAGGTGTGAGGGAAATTTTGGTAGAGCAGTGATGGGGAGAAAAAACATCACAGATGCATAAAAATTGTAAATGTAGTAAGTGATCAATACTCAGGCAGACTTTCTGTATTTCATTGACTGTGAACAGAGACTAAGAAGGGGTCATGCAATAATAAATATATATTCTCAAGGGAAGTCTCCTTACCCTTAAGTAAATACAAGATCATTATGCTCCAAGGACAAACAAATCTTCATTACCATCACTGTAAGTAATAAAATATATTTACTGGAAAACGGACTGTGCAATTTCAATAGACAGAATGTAAAAGAATTTGTGGGGTTTTTTTGTTTGTTTTTTTTTAATTGAAAATTAATTGGGGTATTTTAGACCAATTTGCCAGTTCTTTTTATTGACAAAAGTGAAAAATCATCCCAATTAAGTGCTGCAATATTCATGTTAAGTAATGTAATATTTTATTCACTGCACATTGGAACCACTTTATCCACTAATTATAATTTTCCATTAATACAGTATTTCTTAATTCACCTTAAAAATATGAAGAGAAGAATTAAACAGGCAAACCTGAATTCTCTGTAAGCCAGAGAATGACACCATTTAATGAAGATGCTACTTAATCATGTCATTGCCTTCCAGTTTTAGACTCACCTGACTGAGGACAATCAGATACACTGAGGCTTGCAGTGAGTGTTCAAGAAGAGATGTCTCAATGTTGGCAAACCAAGACTGTTATTTTGAAAGTGACACCCTCTCCTTCAGTCTTTCTGGTATTTAAAAGACTCTTTAAAAGTTTCTCCAGAAAATCCATAAGTATGATGGATCTGAAACCACTCAAGCCAACAGGAAAAGCTTAACTAATTTCAGTGAGCTCAAATCAAACCCAGATAAGAATATCAAGATCATTTTTTTCACCCAAAACATTATTTCCTAATTCGGCAATGTGGAAAAAATAATTAAAATTTCAATTACAAATATAATGCAGTCATAGAACTATGAAAATAAAACTATTTTTCTTTTAAAAATCTTAGAGAAAAATAAAGAATTTTAGATAGTGTCTATTTATTCAGTTCATTTAGCCCACCTGTTTTCAATATGCCACACTTTGTTACCAGGCATCTACATCTTTTCCCTGTTATAGTAAATTGATAGAAAATGTATCATTGATTTCAGATAGAAGTCAGAAATAGCAGGGATTCAAGGCATAAAAGGACAAAAAAGAGGCTTACACACATTTGTTTTATTGATTATTGTTGACTACAACTGCAAACCCATTAGCTACCTGATTACAGGAGAAGGGGCTCTGGTTTCCTCCGAGTGTTGGACTAAAAACCACAGGGAGTGCACCCAAAAGGGAGACAGTTACAGAAATTAGAAAAATTAGAAAAATTTAGAAAATTAGAAATTAGAAAAATTAGAAAATTAGAAATTAGAAAAATTAGAAAATTAGAAAAATTTATTAGAAAATAAAGAAAATATATATGCTGAGTGACAGAAAACCTTAAACAGGAATTTTGCATATGTACATTTATTTGAAGTAGCCCAGATTTTTAAGTATTAGTATACATTCATGCATTTATATCCTTCAGAGGAAAGTTAGTAAGGTGAATTGTTAATACTTCACTAAGCAGCAGTATTTAACTCTTTATAAAATGAAATTTTTGTAAATCCACTGTGTTGGGTTTGTGTGGTGGGTATTGTTAACAGGTGAGTGGCCACAGGAGTGGCTCCTGTGAGAAGCTGCTGGAAGCTTCTTTGGTTCCAAAGCATCAGGATGGATAATGCCTCTCTAACATATTTAAGGGAAAAGGAAACCATGAAGAAAAGACCCACAGGGAAAAGAAGAGAGGAGGTGAGAACAATACTTGAGCAAAGATATCAAGGTCATCAAGGAAGGATGAGAGGAGGTGCCTGAGCAGAGGTTCCCTTGCATCCCATAGTGAGATGGCAGCTGTCCCTCTGCAGCCCATGGAGAAGCTTAGTGGAGCAGCCCCTGAAGGACCACGGTGGAGCAGATGTACAGCTGAAGATGCAGACGACCACTGTGGAGCTGCTGCTGCAGAAGACCCTGTGACAGGGAAGGTGGCTGTGCCCAAAGCATCCCTGACTCTGTGTGCAGCCCAGGCTGGAGCAGTTCCTGAGGGACTGCACCTGCGGGAGGGACTCATGTCGGAGGGGTTCCTGAAGGACTCTCTCCCATGAGAGGGACTCCTGGCTGTTGGATCTGGGGAAGAGTGTCAGGAATCCTTCTCCTCGAGGAGGAAGTAGTGGCAGAAACGATGTGTGATGAAATGAACAAACTGCTAACCCCATTTCTTGTCCAGCACCACTGTAGGGGCAGAGGAAGAGAAATCAGGAGTAATTTGGCCTTGGGAGGAATGGAGGGGTGAGGGAAGGAGTTTTTAAGATCTTATTTTTTTCTCATTGTCCTGCTCTGATCTGACTGGTGCAAAATTAAATTGATTTTTCTTCCCCAAGTTGAGTCTGTTTTGCCAGTAACCATGATTAGAGTGGACCTTCCCTGTCACTGTCTCTACCCAGGAGCCTTTTGTTATATTTTGTCTTCATCAACCCCTTGGGTGTAAGGGAGGAATTAAGCAAGGTGCCTCATGGTTCTCTGTTGCTGTTTGGGCCTAAACAATGACATCCACACAAAGTTATAATTTAGTTAGAGTTTTTGAGGTAATTATCTAATCCAATATTTATGAATAGCCTAGTAAATTAACACAGTAAATGATCCATGTGCACTTTTATTTATTTTTATTTCAGAAGTTAAAATATCACCGCAGACTAGAAATTAATAAATCAGATACAGAAAGAGGATTTGAAATCCCAGAGCAAGATTTTCTGGAGATGGGAGGAAATGGGAAAAAAAAACAAAAACAAACCAAACTTATTTTCCAGTAGGGAATTTTTAGGTAGTAGTCAAAGTGTGGTGGCTGATAGATCAGAGATTTAAGAATCTGGTAGAACTCTCAGGTTCATGTGAGAGGTGACTATCAGTAAAATCAGTGAAATAACTCATGAAAGATATATTTCCTTTAGCAGCATTGTCTAACGTACATTTTTTCTGCATGAATTACTAGTAATAATACTGGATTTCTGTAGTTTCAACAGTTTAAATGTTAAGTAACATAGCCAGCGTCTCTATGTCTAGTCAGATCTGTATGATCCAGTAGAAATAAAAGGTCAAATACAACCTCACTGGCAAAACCCGGGAGTGAAGGCCCTGTAGTTCAGAAGCCCTTCTTTTTCTGGTGTTTTAAACATCACCTGTCCTAGGCAGAGCCACACAGGTGTAGAGCAGTGCCCATTTCTATCTGAGCTGAGTCTATCCTGAGCAAATGTCACTAGTGCCCTGAAACTGTGAGAACACAGGAGAGATTAAATCCAGAAGGTGCCATAGGAGTATCTAGTCTGCCCTGTGCTCCACAAAAGACTTAGAGCAAAACTTCTCATACAAAAGACCTGAACTTTCAAACTATATGCTCAGAAAGATGCTATGTATAATCCAGGCCACTGACAAATACTCTGGACTACTCTCCTCAATAGCTGAGAGGGACAAAAGACAGTGGTACTTCACTTCTTTACTACATTTTGTTCCATTGTAGCCCATATAGCCTAGACTCTACTGTGCCATAATGCAGAAAATTATATGGGGGGCACCCAGGAGAGCAAGAATGATTTATTCCACTTGGCATGTCTGAGGGAATAAATGGGTGTAAGGTTTATGTTCCTATAAATTCTGAGGCTACCTGAAGGCAGCTCAGCTCAGCATCAATTTGAGCAGTTAAAAGTCTTCAGATTTACAGCACCCAACAGTAATTCCCTAGAAACTGCTGTGGCAACTAAGAATTCTTGAAGCACATTCAGCTATTATCTATATAACTTCGTTTTCTGAGAAAACTAGAGGGGAGCCAATACTGGGACAGATTAATATGAAACAGCATCACCAAATCATTATCCTTGCCCTAAGCCCAAAAAAACATCATTTCAGCACATATCTTCCACTCAACATATTAAGATGCTTCTGCATCAAAAAAACCCAAAACAAACCAAACTAAAACAAAACAAAAAACCCCCAAACCACCAGTTTCATCAGTTGCCTTTATACTATTCATTGCTAGGCCCCGACCTGAACTGCTCTAATGGTTCCAGCACAGCAATATATTTGATGACATATGTCAAAAGAAAGAATGAATCACCAATGAGTTGTGCATACATGATATGCACAGAACCACCTGTGGTGCATGATTAGCATAATTTTGTGACATAAGTTGAACAATGAGGCAATTACAGGAACCATCCTACATTTCACAATCACCACTTCTGAAAAACATCTTGTACACAGTCAGTCATGCTGTTTGCCAAAGAACTTACTCTCAGGAGAGATAAGGGCTGATTGATTGAAGTCTCTGCTGGAAGTATTTTAACCAAGCATGCTTTATTACAGCTTACTGCACTTTAGTTTGTGTTTATGAATATGCAATGCTGAACATTTCTTGATAGACAGTGGTGATGTCTCTGACATGACTGTTACAATGCTCTGACTTTATTAGCATGTAAGCATTTTTGCATTAAATTTTTTGGGTCACGTTAAACTCTGATGAAGCTCCAATGGCTTCACTAAGCAAGGAGATGAAACAATTTTCTGCAGCCTAGTGTGATATTTGCCCAAAACTAATTTACAAAATGTTGAAAATGAGATGTTTTCTACTGTTGAAATTAATGGTGGTAAATCATGCTATTTGTAAAATGTAATTTGGATTTAAAGTTATCTTAATTATCAAATTCACTTGAAGTTAATTATACTTTAAATCCACTTAATACTCTGTAATAAATGTTATGCTTATAATGGATAGGTTCAGCCCATTAAAACAATAACTTTTATGTGTGAGATGAGGTCAATTTAATATAAAATAAATCTGCGGGTGGAACAAGGGTTGAATTCCAATAGTCTAATATCTCAGACACAATACTCACTTGCCAAGGGCACCTCCATCAGTATGCACCGTATCATTCTACAGTATGAAATACACTGAATCGGAGAGCCTTTTCATTTCATTACTGTGACCTCCAGCCACTGGCTTTGGCTTTCTGTAGAGTAATACCTGTTCTACATCAAGTGATACAGTATATAAAGCCCATAAAAAACAGAAGACAAAAGCCAAAATGTCAAACCAGAAAAGTTCATTTTGGAAACATTTATTTTTAATTTTAAGAAGTTCCAATAAAAAATGACAGCCAGTTCTGGGCCTTCATATCATTTATGTCAACACCTTCAAGTGAAGTTTGTGTTTTCTAATACTTCTGCAAGGAGCAGTGAACCTGCTGGTGCCATATGTATATACGTAAGTAAAGATATTTTCAGGTTACTTTTTGTATAGGAATTAATACTTGCTTTTTTTCCTGGCAAATTTCCAGACTCCCTGGGAAAACACTAACAGAGCTCAATGTATCACTGTTGCCAATTCATCAGTTCTTTCAAGACTGGCTCCATTACAGAATTTAATAAATGTTTCACATTTACAAATTAACATTTTTACTACCTAGCTTTTCTTCAGAGTGAGCAGTCAGGTATTTCACCTGCTTTTATAGCCAGTATTGTATACATCATACATTAGAAATCTTATTTAAATGTTACAGTTGCAAAGTCACACAGAATTAAGTCTGCCACATTGATTTCATTCTGTTTCTTACTGTGTATGTATTATAATCATCTTACAAAAGTTAAATGAGAGTCCATGACATGGTCAAGAAGATGCCTCCATAATATAGGGCTAGTGTTCTATACTTCAACACCAAATAACATAATTTCCTATCCTCAAACCCTCTGTCTCCCTCCCCTTGACCTCTTGCTCATCTTCCGTTCTTTCTTTAAACAAAGATATATTCCCCAGGGCTCTTAGAAGGCATTCTTTTCCTACTGGAGTATTTCAGTCTAAAGCCCCTAGCTGTTTTTTTATTTAAACCTTTTATTTCCAAGAACAAAAGGAAACATTACATTCATTCAGAGAAAACTGGTAGCACAGGATGATTCTTTGTGTGAAACTCCATTGACCATTTTTATCCTAAAATCAGAATTTATTGAAGAACTCCAGTCTTTGGAAAGTATTGAGTCACTTCTTTTTTTTTTTTTTTTTTTTTTTCATCTTATGGATTTAAATATCCATTTATCTGAACAATGTTGTAATGATCAAATGTGAGTATTTGGGGTGAGAGGAAAGGTACTTTGTAATTCTGTGGCTGAAGCTCATTCTTCACAGGTTAACATACACACCCAAATATTTATTATGCTAGAACAAGCAAGCCTCTTGTTTCTTACTTATTAACATACTCCAGGGAGGAGTTGTACAACAGTCATTTCTGAATCTTTTGTTTAACTGAATTAAAATAACTATTATATTATAATTTCAAATGCTAATTTATTAATAGTAAATACCATATTGTGTAATATACTGACCAATTTTCTTCTAGTCATTCTCTTATCTTTTCCATTCTGCTTCCTTTTTGTTCTTGTTCATAGGTAAGGGCATTAAATAGCATGCATAATGTAAGATATTTGCACATCATAAACTGAAGGTTTATATGATGCATCTTGATTCCCATGCAAGTACAAAGGAAATTAAACTAAGACTCATTTTGAGTTTTCCTTCCTTATACATTCCCAGTAATAAAACTTAGTTAATAAAACAAACTGATCTCATTCAAGCTTTATAGAGTCACATGATCATAATTCTCCAAGGAAGATCCAAAAATCGTTTTGACTTGTTTCTTTAGTAGTTCTGATTTTCTTATTTGAAAAGGGGTTATTATAAATGACAGAAAAACATGAGTATTAGGAAAAGAGTAACAGAGTACAGTGTTTTACCTGTACTGCTCACCAGTGGGGTTCCTGTCACTTTTTTGCCCTTTTTTTCCCCCCTCCATTCTTACAGTCCTTAAGTAATCAACAACAGACACTTTTTCCATCTATGCTAGTATCAATTGCTTTGTATTAGATAAACAGTATTACTTGGATAGCAAAAATAGAGCTAGATCATGTTTCTCTGTAATTTAATTTAAACCTGCTTCTTTATGATAGGTCTATTTCTGAACTGCAGTATTTTTGCTATAGTAAATGATAAAGAGTGATCTCTGCAAAGTCTTAGAGGTTGTGTGTGTATTAATGTGTACACATCTCATTGCTCTTTCAGTTACATTCATTATATTATGCAACTATATTAATGATTTCTAGAGAGTTTTGGAAATGAAAATGTACTTATACAGATGAAACTGCAGTGAGGATGTGGCAATATTTTATAATTACATTAGATAGGAAAAATGTGTAAAAAAAATTGGATGGATTACCTGTCCATATGTCAGCTAGACATTAAAGTCCACTTTGGAGAAATAGAAGTACTTTCAGGTCATAGTTAAAAACTTCCAGCACCAGACAGTATTTACTTAAGAGATCTAAAAAAATTAAAAGGTAATATGGTTGAAATAACTGCAATCACATGTAATCTATTACCTACAGCAGCCTTGGTACCTGAGAACTGGGAATGACAAATGTAATGCCAGTGTTTAAAAAAAGCCTTTGTGATGATCTGAGAACATAAAGTCTGTAATCCTGATTTCTCTTCAGCTCATGGGAAATATAAAACAGAACAGAATAACTGGAGAGCTGGACAAAAATCCATCTATTTGAGATGAATCAATTTGGCTGTTTTAAATGCCAGTCTCATGTTACTAACTCAAGAGGTCTCTTCAAAGGACAAGCAGATAAAGATGGTTTCCCCAAAGCTGCTGAGAGTTCCTCACTAAAGGATTTCAAGTAAATCAGCAGTAATGAAATAAAAACTATGGCTGTGCCTGGTAGGTTTGTCTCCTGGCAAAATCTGAATCACCCTCACTGTGTGTGGATTCCCCTGGCATCTCCAGCACCCACTAGGAATAATGCCCGGGTAATAATGCCTGGGGTATGGCATGGGCCTCATCCCAGTTGGAGGCCCAGGGGGAGGTGGCCACTGCACTCATCTAGGATGGTACAGAGGGTCTTGGGCTTCTTCTTGGGGTGAGGGGAAACAGTGATTTGTCTGCTTAAAGTTGCACTCCATTTGAGATAGTAAGCTGCCCAATGAAGGATATGAGCAAGACATGCACCAGGAAGAAAACTGAAAATTTACAGTGTCCTTGCCGAAAGTCTGCAGAGGCAAGACCCCAAGCCACACAAATTAAGCAAGGCAAGCAAAGAAGGAAGGAGGGAAGGTAAGGCAGATAGCTACAGAACTTGGCCACACAGATAGTGGAAGGCAGCTGTCAAGATAGGGAAGGCTGGAAGCTTGTGACTTCTGGCAACAGGGGAAAGATTTGTGCTCCACCTGCAAATCTGCAACAACAGAATAGGTTGTGAGCCCTGACCACTGGTGAGAACAAGACCTCTCAGAGACAGCAAGTGCTGACCAGCTTTGTGTCTACATTTAAAAAAAAAAAAAAGGGTAACCTAAAGTTACCAGAGATAACCTGAAGCATATAAAGAGTGTCTACAGAGCTTTAGGGTGAAAGGATGTATGCCCATGTGGTAGTCTCCTTAAACCTCTCATTAAGGCAGGAAAGACTGAAGGAAATATTAGCCAGGCTAATACAAGCAGTCAGCACCTGCCTGTGTGGGTGGTATTGCAGGCAGGGCTCTGGCTTTTGTGACTGCAGGATGTTGTTTGAGGAAGAAAGATTACTGAGCAGGGATGGGTAAGATCTGAAAGAATAGAAGAGCCAAGAGGACAAACAACATCCTGGAGTGCATCAAACACAGCACGACCAGCCAGTCAAAAGAGCTTATCCTGCTGGCCTCAGCCTGAACACTGTGTGCAATTCTGGGCCCTACAATTAAAGAAGGATGTGAAGATCCTTGTATGCACTCAGAGAAGGGCAACAAAGCTGGTGAAGGGGCTGGAAGGCATGTCTTGTGAGAGGCAGCTGAGGACTTTGGGCTTGTCAAGTTTGGAGAAAAGGAGGCTGAGGGGTGACCTTATTGCTCTCTACAACTTCCTGTGGAAGGGAAGTGGAGAGGGAGGTACATAATATCTACTACACATTACGAGGAGATAATTTTAAAAAAATTACACAGAGAACCTCAGAAAATGTGGCATGATCAAAAGTATACAGAGACCTTTGTGCTATGAGCAATTAGGCAGACATTTTCAATAAAGAAAAGAGATACAGTCAGGCAAGGTGCTACAACAGAGATTTTACCAATTACTGGCATAGACATGGTAGCAGCTTGAAACTGACTATTCATCTCTTCCAAAGCAAGAATCAGGAACATCAAATTAAAGTAGCTGGAGCCAGTTTCATAACAAGCAAAAGCAATGTCTGGAATGAAGCACAGAACTGCAGAATTTCTTGATATACAGTGCTAAAGGTTACCTGGATTTAAAGGGGAAACTTGACCAGTTAATGGAATCTAATGGTTATTAAATATACAAAAATGACACTCCAGTTAAATGAGTGTTAAGGAAATGTGTTTTCCTTTTTTTTTTAACACTTATTTAATTATTTGTTTTAGCCAATGTTGGAGGTGGAATATGGGACTTCATAGACCTTTTGGTCTAATACAGGATAGTTTTATGACATAATAAAGCTGAAACCTCTTTAAGCAGTGTTTGATCTATATGCCACAAGTTACTCTGTCAGAGAGGGTACAAACAATCACAGAATCACAGAAAGTTAGGGGTTGGAAGGGACCTCGACAGATCATTGAGTCCAACCCCCCTTCCAGAGCAGGGTCTCTTACAGGAGGTCATGTAGGAACACATCCGGTGGGTTTTGAATGTCTCCAGAGAAGGAGACTCCACAACCTCCCTAGGAAGCTCTGGATGAAAGTATACCAATAAAAAGTATTTACTGTGTTTACTTTGGGGTTTATATTGCATCACAGTGAATAAGAAGGGAAAGTTTCAGTTATGTATTTTATGTTGGATCACTGAGAGATGTTTATTAAATCACTGTAATTGTATTGCAGGCAGGGCTCTGGCTTTTGTGACTGCAGGATGTTGTTTGAGGAAGAAAGATCTACTTAATTTACAAGTGGAAATTCCCCACGGTTATAACATAGAAGGGAATAATTTCCCTGTAATACTTGCATGGATAAATAAGAGCTGACAGATGGTATAATACACAATAAAACTTTCTATTAGGTTCAGAACAAATGTTACACAAACACAGCACTCATGCTTATACACTCTCAATAGGTCTGGTCTACGTATTTTCATGAAATTTCTTGTAGACCATAAGAAATTTAACTCTTTTCCAGTAATTTTATACTTCAAATAAAAAATTCAACATGAACAATGAACAAAAATTCATTGCATGTCTAGAAGATTGAGATGCATTGATTTTATTAATTTCTTGTCCCTCTCATTGTCTTTATGTAGGCTGAAATCACCTGAGGAAGATAACCACATACATAGTTAGGACAGCAAGGGCATGTACCCACTCTATGATGCCCAGAGGAAACTCAAAACTGTGGATCAACAAAACAGCATTAAAAATTTTTGTTAAAGGCAGTCATAACTAAAATGACAAAGAAGAGGGGGAAAAGAATAGAATTTTAGATGCTGATAGATGTCTTAGCTCTAAAACTATTGATTGCATACAGTACATAACCTACCTGTACTGTATATTCTACTGTTCTGGGGTTCTCTTTTAGCTAGTTAATAATAAAGTAAATTTGATTAAGCAATAAACATTTGGAAGATTTTGTCTTTTATGCATGTCAGAAAAAGAAGCATGAAACTGTTCTTCGTCTTTATATGTGGAAAGTAACTTGATAGCTGTGACAGAAAAAGTAAGATTTCCTTAAGAATTACTTTCTTTCTTTTCCCAGAAAACAGTTTCCTTTCAAAAAACCAAAGAAAAAAAAATAGCATGTTCAACGAAAAAAGAAAAATAATTTATAATTGCAAAGGTCTTTACACTTCAGTTATATTAAAAGCAATCAGCTGAATGAATGAGGAGTTACCAAAAAGACTTCACAGTCTTTAAAAGGTGACAGATGCCATAAATCTGGAGTTTCCCTCATATATTTACTTAGTTTTTTAAAAAACAGGAGAAACTTTAGAAAAACTAAGTGTCACAAGTTTAGCGAAATGAAACTTCTACCTATGTGTCAGAGGTCAGATATTTTTTTTGTTACAGTATGCAAGTTAGCTCAGGAAATGGCAGCACTAATGAAAGCCCTGTTCCCTTGTAGCCAAACTGAATGAATGCCCAAGGGAATCTCCTATGTGTCATCCTCATTATGTTTTTTTGTCTGATCACATTGAATCTTTCATGCTTGGTGAATAAAACAGGTGGTGTCTTGTTGCCTGTCTAGTTACCTGCTCCTTGGATTTTCCATAACTGTTTCTAAGATTTATGGTTTCCTAAGTTTTCTGGACCTCCTGAGGCAAATACAGCTTTACCTATGTATTTGGTTTTTGTGGGTTTTTTGGGGGGGTTTTATTTGGTTTTTGTTGTTGTTGTTTTCAAACCTCAGGCTTTTTATCAGTGGGCTTTTGTTACTTTTTTCAACTTCTATTTCATCACAATTTTCAAGTTGGAATTTTTATGCATTTTGTAGACTTGCAAGGAGTTGAGAGGTCAGAAGTTTTGAAAGACACTCATTCTGTTTCACCTATCTGAGCATTAAGTGCATGCTCATGCATTACACAGAAGAGAAATTTGAATCTGTGACAAAATTGTAACTCCAGAGAGAGATGAATGTTAGGAGGGTGGGATTTGTGAACAGTAGTGTTTTACAGAAGTACTTTTTTCATGGTAGTATGTAAAGAAAATAGATGGACCATTACAAAATAAAGTAGCCATGAGATAAGAGGGGGGGGGTGCAGCAAGGGGAAAACCAAGCTTTGCTTGAAAGAGGAAGAGACAGATCTTGAAAAATGTATGTATTTTGGTAATTATAGGAAAATAATCACTGAACTTCAAAACGGTCAGAAAGATAATTGCCAAAAAAAATTTCCGAGGTACTGACAATACTAACTTTAAAGTGCTGTAATCTGTTGGATTGGGAGTACTGGGAAAGGTGATTTATATTTTAAATTAAATACGATAAAGAGATTTTAAACAAGAAAAGTGTCGTGAAAAGATTTTGGAAAAAAAATAAGACTGACTTAG
This sequence comes from Florisuga fusca, assembly GCA_038090715.1. NCBI lineage: Eukaryota > Metazoa > Chordata > Aves > Apodiformes > Trochilidae > Florisuga > Florisuga fusca. The sequence goes on from JAAWXA010000003.1 coordinate 32,742,328, forward strand.
AGCTCAGATGTCTCTCTTACTGATTCTTTTTGCCTGGGCATCTGCCTTTCAGATCCTACATTTTCTGGTTCCTGCACTACATGTAGAAAGCTATAGAGGTGATCTCTACCGCAAGGATCATTGATCTCAAAAACTAACTAAGCCACTTAAAAGTAATCCTAATGATTTATCAAGAGGAAAATGAAGGTTCTTGGATAATGATCCAACACTGCTAGGAGAACTAAAGTACAAGGAAAGGAAACTCAAGTAAAACCAAAAGGGAATATGTGTCTTTTGATTTGTTTCACACTATCATTTCTGAAGTTTTGGCAACCAATTGTTACAGCATCATAACACATAGGTTTGTGGCTAAAACTTTATTTCATGCTTGTAAGATTCAACCACTTGAGCTCAGAAGAAACCAATTAACTTTGATGTCACTGAAGTATACAAATGCAGAAAGGCATTCACTCCTGACTTTCTGGTCTCAGAGGATGAGGAATTAATCTTCACTTTGTTTCATTAGTCAACCACCTTTACTAGTAAATATTATTTTTCCCTAAAATGGTTCCTTTCTCTCATTATTTTTCATAAACTCCAGACTAAAATGGAATTTTCAGATTTTCCTTCTGAAAAGTATTAAAAATCAGGAAAAGAATTCCCATGTTATCTTTACATTTGCTTGCTTTATACGATGGGTTCAGTATGTTTATATAGCAGGTTCTAACTCTCATATTTTCTAAATGTAATAACTTCTTTATATTTTTCTGCACTTTTCCACACCCTTTCCTGATTTCAGCTTTTCATTGTAGTACTGGTCTTCTTGATAACACATTTAAATGAAAAAGAACGTTTCCTGTCTCTACTGTACACAGTTTTGGTTATACTTTCATGGATGTCATTGGACCTGCCAGTGCCAGAGACAGTGACTTAAATTAATTGTTTCTTTTGTATTACTGAAACCAAGACACATCAGGAGATAGTCTGGGGTTTTTCTTCATGTTAGCAATGAATAAGGCAACCCTAGCTAGTAAAATAACTGTAATTCGTTTTCACTTACAGATTACCTGTAGCAGTGAGACATAAAGGCATGTGTTTTAATGCTACTGGAATAAGAATCTTTTTCCATCTTCTGGAGATGAATTTAATGTTTCAGATCTGTTTGGAGAGGGGTAGTTGGATATAATGTTGCTTAGGTCATTGTGTCATTTAAAATAGCATGCAACAACAACAAAAAACCAAACCAACCTACCAAACAAACAAACCTAGCTGCAAACTAATATACAATTTTTTTCTAGGCAAAGTAAGAAGGAGGAGGAGATGAAAGGAAGTATTTAACCTGCATCTTCCAGTTCTGTGCCACAGACCTATTCTCAGATCAGAAATGAGAATTTTTCAAGATGTTCAATTTAATCTAAAATATTTTGGGTGCAACTGAAAATTTCTAAAACTATTTTTTAAAGAAGCACTGTTTGTGTTACAGCATGGGGCAAAAGATGGAAACTGATATGACAAACCAGTATCTTCCCTGCCTGGAAACATAGTCTTCACTCCATCATCCTCATGAGGAAATTCACTTATTCAAGAATTCAGATCTAGCTAAAAATGCATGTGTTTGCCTCTAAGCTAGGAATCTAACCAATCCTTACAGTCAATGATGATCCAGTAAATCAATAATCTACAGAGTTATTTGTGTCACTGTAAAACCAGACATTGACATTTGATCAGCTGGTTCCCTACATACTATTGGTGTGCTGACAAGGGGATCAATTTGCTTGACAGCAATTATTGAATTAGTGTCGCCTGAGATGGTGAAGTCTGTCCTGCAGAGCCTCCAGCTGTTGCTCCTGTATGACACTTGTAGGTCCCACATCATATCTGCTGGCCACTTGCAGGGGTGTAAGAAATATTGAAGTCATGTCAGACTCTGTGAGCAGCAGAATTGGTGCTCCACTGTCTGAGTATTTAAATTGCAAAAGAGATGAATTCCATGGCCTTCCATTAGGCAAAACTCAGGAGCAATTTTTAATTTGTCCACGGCTGTTTCAGCTATCCAGCACTCTTACGGAAAAGTTAAAGGTTCAACATAAAAAGTGTTTTTTAACTTTTAGATAAGCGAAACTTCTTTGGTCATTCTTTATGTTGAATACAAATGGATAATACAGTTTGTGATGTCTTAATCCCTTCTTTTGGTAATGTAACTATTAAAATTACATATATTTGAACCAGTGCCAGCAGAATATTACATTTGGCATCAAATATTATATTTGGCACCAAAAGCCAAATTGCCTCTACCACTCCTTAAGCTTCTTAATCAAAGGAAGAGCTCCGAAACTTATTCTGTAAGCACCAAGTTTGCCCTTTGGGCTTTCGTTCTCCATTTCATTTTTAGTTTGTGTTGGCTTTGGGGGTTTTGGTTTTTTTACAATATGAAAGAAATTGTCATTAAGCTCTGGTAGCTGAGCAGAACTTATACTCATAATGATCCTGTTTCTTGTGGAATTATCTTGAAAATATCAACTGAATTGCTGAATTTCCAGTTCACTTAACTCATTGTCTTAATATGTAGGTTAATGCCTACCTTCCTGTATTTCATAAATTAAATGCATTACTTTTCCCTATTTCCACCTAGAATAATGTGTCTTCTGAACCCCCCTCCTCCATATTTAAAGCTGGACTTAAAAGCTGTATCTCTGACATTCTTGAGAATTAGTTTCCATCTTCTTCATTCATCACTACTTTGTTGGTTCAGTGTGCAACAAGAATTTTACAGCAACCTTGATTTTTTTTTTTTTTTGCTTATCTTAAGTTGCATATGCAAGTGAGTTAGTTTTCTATGCCCAGTAAGTTCCCATTACTATGAGGTTACATGAAAAATTAAGGTCTCCCAATTGAGAATTCTTTTTCTTGCTTTTTTTGCCTAGCATCCATCAGTGGGTTAGGAAACTTAGACTGATGGTTAGTTCCACATCATCTATCAAAAACTGGTACATAGACATGATAGCTCAGTATGTTTGCTCAGAGTAAGGTCCAACTAAGAACGTGCTTCGTGGAACATGAAACTCTTATTCTGTCAGTTTTAGTTTTTATCAGTATAACTTACTTCAAACACATTATGTTCTTTTTCTCCAAAATTAGAGCGTTGACTCACAATCTTCTTTTTAAGAATATGCAGATAATAAATTGCTGTAAACAATACATCTTACCTCTCTTGTCTGACTCAATTTCTCATCCTAAAATTGATTCCCGTGTTTACCTTTGCTTCTAGAATTTGTTCTCCCAGTGATTTCTCAGTTCTGTAAGTCCTTGTTACAGATATTTTTGTTTCCCAGTTGACACTGTTGCAGCTGGAGTGTTCTTAATAGTCTAGAATTTTAAGACACTTGCCTCAACAAAGATTTAATCTCTGACCGCAAGTTACGCACTAGAATATTGCCAGGCATGATTTGATTTGACTGATAGAAATAACTCCATCCCAAGACTTCTGCTTGTGAAAGAGCTTACCATTTCTAATTGAAGATTTCATGCAATTGAAGAGCATGTGTTAGTTGCTGAGGCATTCAAATTCACAGCCTGGCACATTCATTTCCTATGCCACTGATTTTACTTTAACTAAATATAGCAGACCATGAACTGGGAGTAGGTGGTACACACTTGCTTCTGGCAGCTTTGGTTTCTTTTGGACAACTTCTGGAGAAATATACAGCATGAAACATGAGGGAATCAACCTTTTAAATTGTGTGGAGAAAAATTTTTCTGGAGTTAATGCTGTTGGGAAAATATCCAGAAGTTGTTTTAATTATTTTTGTGAGGCTTTCAGATAACTTTAAGTTTTACTTTAAATTTTCTGGGACAGACTTAAATTGTCTATCCTTCATGTGCTGTTTCATTTTGGGTCAGCAACATAAAAGCTTACTCACTGTCTCCATGGAAACTGAATCCCACAGTTGTCATCACTACTGCCTTTTTTGACCTGCTTGGTTCCCAAACTTTGGGGCTGTGTGGGTCAAACAATCCCTAAGCAAGTCTGTTTATTTATAAAGAATAAACATATCTCTCTTTCTCAGGACACGATAGCTCTCAAAGGCGACATTTGTCTATATTTAGCATCAAATCTATTTCAGGAAATATTTGGTTCAAAATTTTTCTTCCCTAGCTTTCTCTGTATTGAAGTCTTACTACAATTTCTTCCGTCCTCTTTTTCTTTTCTGGGAAATATTGAGCTTTACTAAGAAATGGTGAAAGAAAGTGGTGGATAAGGGAAGAGAAACTTATGTCACCTACCTGGATTTGTGCAAAGCATTTTACACTGCCCACAAGACAATCTTGTCCCTAAATTGGACACATACATACTTGAGAGATGGACAACATGGTGGATAAGGAATTGGCTGGATGTTCACATGCAAAGAGTAGCAGTGAGTGGTTTGATGTCCAGATGCACACCAGTGATAAGTAGTGTTCCTCAGGGGTTACTATTGGTACTGACAATGTTCAATTTCTTTGTTGACAACATGTATGGTGGAATGGAGTGCACCTTCAGAAATTTTGCTGACAACACCACACTGTGTGGTCTGGTCAACCCAAGGGAGGGAAGGGAAGCCATCCATAGGAACCTTGACAGTCTTGTGAGGGGGGTCTGTGCAAAAAATATGAAGCTCAACAAGGTTAAGTGCAAGGTTCTGCACATGGGTCAGGGCAATCCAAAGCAAAAATACAGTTTGGGCAGAGAATGAACCAAGAAGAACTCTGAGGAAAAGGACTTAGGGGGTGCTGGTTAATAAGAAGCTCAACGTGAGCTGGCAACACATGCTTGCAGCCACGAAAGTCAATTGTGTCCTGGGGTTCCATCAAAAGTAGCATGGCCAGCAGGTCAAAGGATGTGATTCTCCCCCTCTAATCCACTCTCACAAGACCTCACCTAGATACTGTGCCTAGATCTGGAGCCCCCAACACAAGAAGGACATGGAGCTCTTGGACTGAGTCCAGAGGAAGGCCATGAAGATGATCAGAAGGCTGGAACACCTTTATTATGAAGACATGCTGAGAGAGTTGGGTTTGTTCACCCTTGAGAAGAAAGGCTCCAGAGATACCTTACAGCAGCTTTCCAGTACCTGAAGGACACGTACAAGAAAGCTGGTGAGGGAATTTTTATAAGGGTATGTAGTGATAGGATGAGGAGTAACATTTTCAATCTGAAAGAAGGTGGATTTGGGTTAGATATCAGGCAGAAATCCTCAAGAGTGAGGATGGTGAGGAAGGCTGCCCCCTTCCTGGAAGTGCTCAAGGCCATCTTGGATAAGGCTTTGAGCACCTTTCTCTAGTGAAAGGTGTCCCTGCCCATGCAGGGGCTTGCAACTGGATGGTTTTTAAGGCCCCTTCCAGAAAAAAACATTCAGTGATTCTATGAATTTCTGTCAAATCAGGGAAAATGTTTATATTCAGCCTCAGTCAGGCTGAATCTTATTAGTTCCAGTAGTCATGGAACTGTGCTGATTTCTAAGCTGATTTGCATTATGACATTGCAGAAGTTAAACAATGCAAGTTTTGCTTTATCTTGCCATCAAATTTCTATCTTCATCTGACACATCTACTATTAACAATGCTTATGACTTAATGCCAGTGTAGTAAAAACTCCAATGAATGGAAACTTGAAAATAAACTTGCACTGGTATAGTTAAGCACCTTATTCTCTTTTTTTGTCCCTCCCTTTAAATACATAATTGAAAAGTTGTGAGGAAACCCAAAAGCTTTTCTCTAGACACTTAGGACTAAGAGGATCACTCAGATTCCATTCTTTTGGTGGCTGATTTTTTGTTACCGAAGCTTGTAATATCTTTTAAAATTTTCTGGGGATTTACAGAAATATTTCAATGAGCTTAGTCCTTCAGACTAATGTTGAGCTGCCTGATAATCAGTTCCTTTAAGCTTTCCAAGGAGTCATTTATTTTGTTAAGACACTGCAATTTTTGTGCAAGTCTGACTGTTAGCTCATTTGCTTGCAAAGTGACAAATAATTCCTGAGATATAGCCTCTGGTGTACAGCCCTTGTCAGTTACTGATCTTGAAGGAAAACAAACTAAAAGTTCTGTAAGTTTGGGGGGTTTTGTTTATTTGGGTTTTTTTTCATATAAATATAATTAATGGTGACATACAGGCTTTCGTATTATCTGCTCCAAGGCAGTTTTTATGAACTGCATTCACAACTACATTACTCTGTATATGATTCAGGTATTATTTAATTTTCTTTTTTAAATTTTCCAGAAGAACGATGTTTTTGACAAGAAGTTCCTCTGTGCTCTTCCCTAAGATGCTTGCTATAGGAATTAGCTGTCTACTGCAAACATTTGGTTGAGAGCTATTTGAGTTAGCAAATTATTTTAAACCAGAAAACTATATTAAAGATCTTTTTAAATGTATAGTAAATTTCCCAACCACTTAATTACTCATTAACATGATTATTTAGGATGGAGTGTACTATGTATGAGCTTAACAAGAGTTTTGCCTTTTATATCAGTGAAAACTTTTTTCAAAAACGTGTAGGAGTTAGGAGAAAATCAGCTAATACAGAAGATCTCTTTAACTAGATTGTGTGACCAATAAACTTTCATGGACTGGAGCAAAGTGAAAGGCGTAAAATCTGAGCATTGCTTTTAACTCTGGAAGGCTTCCCTTAGAAAAGATTTTGAGTCTGGCAGGTATGCAGCTACAAAAAGCCTAAAGAAGCTTAGCGTAATACACAAGGAAAACAAAAAAACAATGTGGGGAGGAAGGAAACACAAACTTGGATGAAATTTATACCACTCCATCAGTAAGGATTGTCCAGATTTTAAAATACAGGGGGGGAAAAAAAAAGGGTATAACACTGTTCTGCAACCCTGAACTGAACTTTCTTCCCGTCCCCATTCTTGCCTGGGCTCTTCTCCAAATGTTTACACCATAGGATTAGTTTCTTTTGCCTTTAAGTTAGGAAGAAGCAACCTGATAATTATATGCCCTGTAAAAAATATTTTTCTGTTGTGATAAAAAAAGTTTTAATAGTAAAAGTACAAAATGTCCCATTCTCCTTCTACTGAAAGTAGCAGTGAAATTCAGTGTTTTTAATGACTACTGTCAGAATTAATGAATGTTTAACTAATGTAACACATCTATCCCCTTTTCTACAATAATGAATTATCATAGCAAAAAGACAAGGAAGAAAAACTATACAGTACTAAAAGATAAGACTATACCCAGAGCTAATATGTTATTTACCGCACATGGGCTCAAAGCCAGAGTCTGGAGGAATAAATGAGAAACCTTGGGTTTAAATTGCTGAGCTTAACATGACTACCATAATGACTTCACTAATCTACAACTACAAAGAAAGACCTCGTTTGCTTTGGTTGTTTGTTTGTTTGTTTGTTTGTTTGTTTCTGAAGCTCCTTATCTGTCCCATTCTTTACAAAGGTATTTTCTTATGGAAATTAATTATATACACATCAGATTGTAACTGTATGTGAATGTTACAATCATAGAACAACTCTTTTGAGTTGGAAGGGGACTTAAATATCATATAGTTACCACCCCCCTGCATAGGCAGGGACACCTCTCACTAGACCAGGTTGTTCAAAGCCCTACCAAACCTGGCCTTAAACACGTTCAGGGATGAGGCATCTACAGCTTTCCTGGGCAGCCTGTTCCAATATCTCACCACCCTCACAGTGAAGAATTTCTTCTTAATATTCAACCTAAAGCTAACCTCTTTCCATCTGAAACCGCTACCCTTCATCCTATCACTGGATGCACTAAAGATCACTAATACAAAAATGCCAGGATGGGAAAACAATCTGTCAAAACATCTTGAAGAACAGATTTATCTTTGAGCCCTATAATGCAATCACATGAAGACATAAAAAAACTTTAAACAAAAAAAACTTTAAAAAAATTAAACATTAAATACAGTCATAGTTTATGTCATGAAATGACATGTACATATATATATGAACATTCTCCATCTTACTAGGAATTTTTTCATCTCTGTAGGCACATGCACACTATTCCATTCTTTTTTTTCCCTATTTCTCTCATAGTTTCTCTTTTCAACCCATTTCTTTCCTTCCTTCCTTCCTTCCTTCCTTCCTTCCTTTCTTCCTTTCTTCCTTCCTTCTTTCTTTCCTTCCTTTCCTTCCCCATATTGCCTTTTTTACAAGTAGTTTTCTTCTTTTGTGTCTCACCCCATTAAATATTTACTACCAAATTTCTGTTTTTCCCTTAGATTTTCCCCTTGAGTTTTGCCACACTTTTTCTGCCTTTCACTGTGTCTTTTTCACTTTTGTTCATATTATACGTATTTTTTGTAATATTATCTTCAGGTCAGACTTTTGGGGGGGTCATGTAGTTCTTCCTGTGTAGTTGTAAACTTCATGTAGCACACAAAGGTAAGCATCATGTGATAGTTTCAGAATGGGTTTCTCTGCAAAGGTTAAGTAGCAAAATTCATTTAAATATAACCACAGCAGGTGAGACTAGGCAGAAAAAAATCTGCTTCCTCATATCTGGGAATTGTAGTAAGGGGATATGTTACTCTAATAAATGATCTATTTCATTCAGTTTCAGGCTCGTTTGAAATGTGCCTTTTTGCCATTCTGTTGGTACTCTGCCCAGTGTAACACTTCTTGTTGATCTCAGAGACAGTCAATAAGAACAACTGCAGCATTCCATAGACCGTCTCTGTCTTTTATTTTCTTCATGGATATCAGTTTGTTAAACAACCTGAACCGCTGATGACTTACACAACAGTTCAGCTAATGGTCCATGCTTTAGTGCATTTTATCTACTGCAAACATCTGCCTAAAAATGGCTGTGCTTTCATGAATGTCAAGCTCTAGGGGAAACGTGAAGTTAGATGTCATTTTGTTGATCGGGTTTAAAACAAGGATTGAAAGATAAAAGATTCCTTGCTCTAAGCAGCAATTCTATGTAAATAATTTATAGTCCAAAAATAATGCACTATTCAAGACTCTGAGGAAGGAGTCGTCTTTTTGTGCCTTTTTTATAACTGTTCCTTTAGAATTATTCCAATTAATATTCAAATCTTACCAACTTCCTGTCTGTAACTGAGTTGCTTATTAATATTACATAAGCTGTCCTCCTTTCTCCTGATGAGGCAGAGCACAACATGCTGAAAACAACATTGGCAGGAAAACACATAGTTTGGAACTGCAATGAATCCTCTTTCCATACATGAAGTAACTTACTAATAGTAGTTGACTGCTTATGAAATTCTCAGTATGGTACTAAAAAGAAAACTGTAATGTTAAGGTTTTGACAAGTGAAAAAAGGAGAGAGAATACTAGTAAATGACCTAGAGCTGAATTCTTTTTCAGACAGCTGCATAGAATAAAGCATTCATTTTGAATTGCACGTGTACATAGAAGACATGTACTTTCAGTTGACTGGAAAATGCAACAGTGTGATAGAGCTGTTTGAAAAGCACATGCAAAACTCAAAAAATCTGGTTGCAAATATCTTATCTACTGGACATTGCTATCAATAAGTGACAAAAGGACATCTTTATGTCAGTATGCCATTGGGGAAATAGGAGAACTATTCAAACAGGACAAATTCAGAACAGTTATCAATACCCTAATTCAGTGGACAAAAACTAAGTAAAGGATGGCCTCCATGATGATTGCACAAATAAAGAAAGAAAATGAGGGAAAAAGAAAAAAAAAAGCCAACACTCTATATCAATTTGTCTACAGCATGTAAAACTCAAACACAACAGCAGTAACTGTAAAGCAGTGATGTACTGAATGCAAGTTCTTAACTATGTGCTGATTATTTTGACAAGTTCAGCTGTTTAATATCATGCCTGAGTGCTCCTTTATGGCTGATGGTTTTCTTTTGTTCAATACGACAAGCCTAAATAGATTTGAACCCAAGTGAATTAAAACCCTGATTAATTTATTTTAGCTAAAATCCCCTTTGTACAAACCAAATGCATTGTTTTGCCTCTGCTTATCCTTTGGTAGAAACATATGACTGTCTAAGAATGCATCTAGTGTTTGCATATTCCTTAATTCTCCTGCATGGGTTTAGAGAAAAAGCCAAGCCACTCAGACACTTCTTCGTAGGAGTGACCAAAGAAAATTTATGTTAAATCCCCACTTTTATAAATATATAAAGAGTGATGAACATTTTTATTACACCTTAATATAAATTCACATCTGGTTTATAGGCAATATATGTGATATAACATTGATAATAAAAACTAATATTAGTATAATTAGAATAATGTTTCCTAAAGGACACAAAAGGATTGCAAACAACTGAGCAGTCTTGGTAAAGGGCAGCATTGCTAAACCAAAGAAGAAATGGCATATTAAAAATGAAAGTTCACCACCACAGCATTGGCATGGGAAGAAAAACATACATGATGGCATTTCCTCTACTTAATAAAAGAAACCTTAGTAACTGTTTAATTTCTCTTAGGAGAATCTCTGCTACACTGCTGTCTTTCAAAAGAACCCTGGAATGAAAATAGATTTAGTAAAGTCTATGTCTATTTTGGCTTAGATTAAAACATTTCCACAGTAATAAGCAGACACACAAATAGGAAAACAACATTGCTTTCTAAAGCAGCTCTGGTTTTTGCACAGTTCTTCTGACACAGGTGACATACATGCTTATCAGTATATAATGTCATCATGTCACTTTTTATATTTCCCCTACACATTGCAAAATGCTGACTGCAAAAAGTCAAGTAGGAGATATAAAGTAGTCATAATAAACAAAAAACTGGGAAAGACAAAAGAGCTGGAGGTATAAAAAAGTCTAAGAGACCTTCTGTAAAATAAATAAGAAGAAATATACTTTTTATTCTTGAGTAGAAAATATTTTCTTCTTGAGTGGGAAGAACTACAAAGTTTTCAAACCTACATAAATATTTGTGTTAAGCCAGTAGACTCCTAAACAAAAAAAGTCCAAATGCACAAAGAAAAAAAAAGTGTATAAATTGTTTGCATTTCAATTTACTGCAAAGCACCATTATCCTCTAAAACACCCAGAAGCCTTCTTTACATTAATTATA